>JANIHZ010000002.1:31900526-31918856 GCA_027478365.1 Erythroxylum rufum | reverse complement strand
TTTCAACCTATTAAGGACTTTTTGTATTTTATGTGTCTAAAGCTCTAATAATTATAAAACATGATGAAAAGGCCATAAATATCCATAAAACACATGCAAGATGCTAAATATAAAGTTCTAAAAACATATAAAATATGATTGTATCACTTATCATGGACTATGAGTTAAGCATTGATTTGGTGTTACAATCTCTTTAATGTTTTCACTGTTCATTATGATATTCCATATCAACCAAAAGGACATGTCATTGCTTGAATTGTTGAATACGCTTTTAAGACTGTAGAGGGATGCCTTAAAAAGGAACCCGATTATGTTCTTAATATGGATTCTTCCAAGTGCAAGAAAAAGGGCTCCAAGAAGAATAAAAATAAAATTCTTCTAACTAGTGGAGGTATCCAATTCATCATTGATCTCATCTTTGGATACCTTGAGCAATACAACCCTTTTTATTGGAGCCACTTCCTCTTCTTAGAATTCATTAGTTAGCATTTTATAAAGGAGAAGTGATTAGATAAGCTCTTCCAATGGCAAGGTGATTAATTTCTTCTTAAATGGTTATCACCTTTTCCTCAATCTTTTAGTGAATACCTAAGTAAAATTTATCACTAATTCATTGTTAGAAGGAGTATTACCAAGACCTTTAAGGACATTAATAATATAAATAAAACAAGCATATGTATTAAAAATAAAATCATTTTTAACGTAAAATAACTCATATTGATGAACTAATAAACTAATATTGCTCTTTTTTTACTTATGTAATGTCTTTATATGTTATTTGAAGTATGTATCGTCCCATAGAATGTTTCACACTTAGACACCCTATTTAATTCATTTATAACAAGAGCATAAAATAGAATATTCACTCATTTTTTTAATTAATATAACAAACCTTTTGTCGTTATTGCTCTAGTCCTTTATATTCTTTAATACCTTACGAATGAGAGCATGACTAGCCAAAATAGGAGATTTATTGCATATGGGCTTCGATCAAAAGTTAGAGTTCGTAAAGATTTGGAGGCAAAACACTCATCTTTGGTTGAACACGATACATACAAGTATGTCTTATCCTGTACCCTTCCTTCGATGTAGGAGTTAAAGTTTTAGGAAGAATAAAGTTTCCAAAACAAACGTGGCCTTAACTGTGTCTACTTTTTAAAGTTACAAAATATCCATAATCTTCATATAAGTGTGTCCCAAATTGTGTCTAAATTCATACAGTTATAGGAGGATCGATAATCTTAGACATGAGAGTGTCCCAAATCATGTTCAGTAATGTCAAATTGTCTATAACAATGTGGCCTACCCCACATTCATGTCTAAGGTCCTGCCTACTCAAAACTCTAATTTTTATTTAGTATTTAAGGCATATTTCTTTTCAATTAAAAATGTTTTAAATATATTTGTTTACAAAGAGTTGTAAGAGTTTTTTTCCCCTTGTTTTTTTTATAGAACTTCAAACTTATCAATTAATTCCTTTTTTATAGCATTCAAATACTTTACAAATTTGGCTCTTGATTCTTTAGAATCAATGAATTAATTCTTTTAGAGATTTATTTTAGCTTTCTTAGCTTTGATTCAAACTTAGTCGTAAGTTCTTTAGAACATATTTTTAAATGGGTTCACATAAATTGGCATTAGAGCTTGGCTCTAAATTAAGTATTGTTATCCTTTTTATTTTCATATCATTTCAATTTTATTCTTCGTTTAAGAGAATAAAAGTCATGTTTCTTGTGATTTTTTTAATTATATTAAATCATATTCTTATTAAGCTTTAATAAAAATTTAAGATTTGTCTTCTTCTTGCTTTTGGAGTTTGTCTATCTCTACTTTTATGGTAAGCTTTTGTAATAGCTCAGACTACCCGCCCACAGATATTGTCCACTTTGGATTGTCCCTAGGGCCAAGACCCTCACGGTTTTGCTCTTCCCACATAAGGGAAGACGCGTTTAAGGGGGAGAGGTATCCATACCCTTATAAGGTATACTTCGTTTCCCTCTCCAACCGATGTGGGATCTCACAGGTTTATTCTTTGCTTAATTGCATCATTTCATATCGTTTATACCAGGATATTTGTGTGATTATAAAAAGTAAAGAAATGAAAAAAAAAAGTAGCACATGAAGGATTACCTTAAGAAAATATTTCCAAACACAAATCGAAATTCTTACTAGCCTTTGTTTTATTTAATTTTCGTATTTCTTTATTAACCTATGATTTATTGATGTTTCTCTTTTTGACTAATAATTCTTAGAATTTTGAACTTTACAAGATTTAATTCTTGTTTGAGTTTGTTTAGTTCTTTAAAGAACTTGTGAAGTAAGAAAAGGGTTACAAAAAAAAGAAGGCAAGAAAGCGTGAGATTAACATCAAGAAAAGTCAAATAAGGAGTGAAATAAGAGTGATTTTTAATCTTTGAGAGTAAACACATGTAGGAGTGTATGAGAAACTCTTTTTAGTATTTTTTTTTCTTATAACATTCAAACATATCTTCTAAATGCATTTCATCACCAAATGAGGAGAAAAATTACTCAATATACATGCTATGTAACAATAGTTTGAAAGAATGAATATGATGTATACTAAGACGAGGGATATAATGAACAAGCAATCATAGTAGATTATTGAATTATAAGCCAGACGATAACCCAAAGTCTATAATAAGGGAAAGTGTAACTAAACATGTTGTCAAAGTCCTTAAAAACAATATTCGATTCACTAACTTTTACAATAGTTATAAAAGCAAGTCGAATCTCAAGAAAATTAAAAACTAGTTCCTTAATTTCAATTGATAAAATAAAATGAGGGTTTGATTAATTAATTAATTACCTAAAATTAACAAGGAATAAAAAAAGCAACCAAGCATAAAATGTGAAAATTGAATTTTACTTAACTCTAATTCAAGGGAAGGATCTAATCCAATTGTAACTTTGATCGTTGGTCTAAAAAGAATAAATTTTTACAATTTAAGTGGTTAGTTTGAAACTTATTAGAATAACCATGATATGTCTCAATTTTCCTAAATTAATTTATTCAAACCTAGCTTTCAAACCAAAATTTACTATTAATTGATTAGGTATGCTAACATTCCATATCCATTTAATCATTTCAATAAGCTAATAGAAAAGATAACAGTTTGTATCAATTTAATCATTGCAATAAACTTTAAAAAAAAGATTAAACCCTCTATTAAATAATTGTGATAGCTATAACTATTCAATTAATTTTCTTGTTTCTCATAATTTAAATATACAAATAAATAAATAACCTACTTACTACTTGTATCAATCATTCAAGACAATTATGGATCATTGAACTCATAGATGATCATAAAATAATCAATATTGAATTAATTTGTTAGATCAATCAATAGTAATTACTTATGAACCAAAATAATAAGAAATAAGAGATACCTGCATTAATATAAATTATTGGTTTAGAACAAAACCTCCTAAGTTACAATTAGAGTTTTAATTCCCCTTAAATTAGCAAATTCAAATTTATCCACATATAACTATAATTCCACACAAAGATAGATGAAAGAAGAAAAGAAAAGTAAAAGGGAATAATGAGAAAGTGTGTGTAACATTTTCTTCCTCTTCCTCTCCTACCAAAAATCTTACTTCTTTTAATATTCTAGAGGTAATCTTTTAAAAAATCAAAATCCTTATGTAATGGGGCTAGGAATAAGTCTCCTAATGGAACTGAACTTCTTAAAGTGATCTGGGTCTAAGTATGATCCTGTGTTGTTGGCTTCAGCAATTTGTCATCTTTGACTTTATCTTTCCAAAATTTTTTGCTTGGCCAATGATGCTCCAATGAGATGTTTAAAGCAAAATTTGGTCTGATCTCCACTTGTCACCTTCAAAAATAAAATGAAAATTAATTTTTACCAATTTAGCACCAAAATCAACACAAAATAAAAGAGATAAGCCTAATTAATATAATAAACTAATCCAATTATAACTTTGATCGTTGGTTTAAAAAGAATAAATTTTTACCATTTATGCGGTTAGTTTGAAACTTATTAGAATAACCATGATATGTCTCAATGTTCCTAAATTAATTTATTCAAACCTCACTTTCAAACCAAATTTTACTATTAATTGATTGGGTATGCTAACATTTTATATTGATTTAATCATTTCAATAAGCTTAATAGAAAAGATAGCATTCTGTATCAATTTAATCATTGTAATAAGCTTAATAAAAAAGATTAAACCCTCTATTAAATAATTGTGATAGCTATAACTATTCAATTAATTTTCTTATTTCTCATAAGTTAAATATATAAATACATAAATAACCTACTTACTACATATATCAATCATTCAAGACAATTATGGATCACTGAACTCATAGATGATCATAAAATAATCAATATTGAACTAATTTAATAGATGAGTCAATAGTAAATACTTATTGACTAAAATAATAAGAAATAAGAGATACTCGCATTGATATAAAAATATTAATTTAGAACAAAACCTTCTAAGTTACAATTAGAGTTTTAATTCCCCTTAAATTAGAAAATTCAAATTTATCCACATATAACTATAATTCCACACCAAAGATAGATGAAAAAAGAAAAGAAAAGAAAAGTAAAAGGGAATAATGAGAAAGTGTGTATAACATTTTCTTCCTCTTCCTCTCCTACCAAAAATCCTCCTTCTTTTAATATTCTAGAGGTAATCTTTTAAACAATCAAAATCCCTACGTAATGGGGCTAGGAATAACTCTCCTAATCAAACTGAATTTCTTAAAGAGATCTGGGTCTAAGTATGATCTTGTGTTGTTTGCTTCAGTAACTTGTCATCTTTGACTTTATCTTTCCAAAATTTTTTGCTTGACCAATGATGCTCCAATGAGATGTTTAAAGCAAAATTTGGTCTGATCTCCGCTTGTCACCTTCTAAAATAAAATGAAAATTAATTTTTACCAATTTAGCGCCAAAATCAACTCAAAATAAAAGAGATAAGCCTAATTAATATAATAAACTAATCCAGTTGTAACTTTGATCGTTGGTCTAAAAAGAATAAATTTTTACAATTTAAGCGGTTAGTTTGCAACTTATTAGAATAACCATAATATGTCTCAGTGTTCCTAAATTAATTTATTCAAACCTAGCTTTCAAACCAAAATTTACTATTAATTGATTAGGTATGCTAACATTCTATATTGATTTAATCATTTAAATAAGCTTAATAGAAAAGATAGCATTATGTATCAATTTAATCATTGCAATAAGCTTGATAAAAAGCAAATTTATAAAATTATGCTAAGTCATTTAAACTTTGTTTTTCAATCTTCAAAGTTATTTAGAAGAATAAAATATAAATTTTTAGTAGGAACTTGGTTTATAATCATTTCAAAAGTTCTTCAAAAGTACTTTAATAACTAAGAGGAGTTTATTTAGAACTTTCCTTAGTTCTCTTAATTATGCAAAATATTTATATTATGTCCTAAATGTATAATCATGTAATGATTAAACTCTTTAACTGCTGAAATGAGCAATTTAAGGATTACAAGTAATTTACATTGATTAACTTACAAGTGAGATGTTTGATTCTTGTGAACTTGACTTGATATTCGTTTGTGCTTATTTGAATTTCAAGTAAATTAATCATTTTGTTTATCATTTAATTACTTTGTTCTTTAATTAAACTTGATCTTTATCATATTATTTAATTATTCAAAAAATTAAAATACTAATATCACTAAAGATAAAAACATTAATAGCTAAATGAATTAATAATATCAGGAGGAAATGTTATTCTCGGTCCAGCAAAGCATCAAAGTAACTTTGATTTCCATCTGATTAACCCCTTAACCTTGCCTTAAATAGTGATGAGAGCTTAGATATAATTAGGACTTATTGCTTTGATAAAGGACCTCTTGTCGCCTATAGAAAACTAAGTCTTGCATCAACATATGATGGTCGTGACTATTGAGCTTTGAAAGTTTTTGCTCTTTTTTTTTTTTGAAAATAAGAAATGAAAAGTTTTTGCTCTTTCAAGTATAAGCACAATTAGATGTTTGAAGAACATATACCGGCAAGGGAGTTTACTGTTTCTTAACAATGCCAAAAAGTAAATCCCCCGCTTGTTGATTCATAGCTCAATACAGTAAGTAAACGGTTCCTATTTTCAGGGAGGGAAATAAGATATAGCTTTTGCCTTATAGCCAACTCTTTTAGGTGCGGTCGAGCTTTAAGGTTGTCTTCTCTTCCTACTAATTATAGTTTGCGCACATTTTTCTTTATATGCTTCACATATTATTGGGAAGAAGAGTATGTTGTAAACAAGGCAATTGAATAAAATGCTACTCCTTTGTTCCGCTCATTCTCTGATTATGATCTGTTGTTCCAACCACTTCATAGACAGTTCAGGCACAACATACAAATCATCCAGTAACTTCTGTGTTTTTCTACCAATTTTTCTTGAATTACAAAAGGTGTTTCCATTTCTGTACCATGCAATTGCCTACGAAAAGAATAAAAGAGTTGAGACATTGTAATTCTCAAATCTTTTGTTCTGTCGAGCCGATCCTTTTCAATAAAAAACGGATCGCTAGGATGTTACCATCTAAAATGTCCTATATTAAAGAAGTTTCTTTAAGGTTTAACGATCAAGAATGAGACAAGTCTACTGGACAGATAGATAGATAGATGGATAGATGGGATCATCAATTAGTAAGCCTGACGATTTGAATTGGAGAACAAAATCAAATGACTTGTAAAAGGGCTTCACAAATCAGAATACGTTTATTCTATGATATGAAACTCTAGCCAGATTACTCCCAAGCCCAATAAGTCTTGAAAAAACGAGTGTTCCAATTGTTTTATGTAATTCGACATTCAAAGGAACATCTCGACTAGTAAAAAGAAGAAGAAAAAAAGCTAGGCATCCTACTGATATCACATATGTACATCAAAAGGCATTAATGCACGCTGAAGGATGTGTTTTAGAAGACATTAACTACATATTTCCACAAACTTTGGGGCCCCTACAACATTTACCGGTATATTTGATAAACAAACATATGTTGGCATGTAACAATGGTCTATAGCTTTGATTGTATATCCGAAATAGAATTTGAGTGGTGGCGGCAACTTTTGGTTTAACGGCAGCAGATAAGCTTCCAAGCATCCACTATATATATTCCGAAGGTTTTCAACCGTTTTTGGTCTTAACGGCCATGCACCCACACTGAGCCTTGCGGTCAAAGACAATTGTAACAACATTATATCTCCAAAGACAAGTGCCCGTAAACACAAGCTTCTACGTTAGGATCGAGACGGATAGGAAGAGAGAGAGACAAGTTATGTCCTCCTGACAAATATTCCAACCTCATTCTTAAATTTCAACTTCTAGTTACATGGCAGGTTCATTATTATCTTATTGAAAACAGCAGATAACAGTGTAGCAAGTTGTTTGTCCTTTGATTCTTTTCTTTCTTTTGATTTAAAGAAATTAGGTAGCATTTTTCATCAACTTCCATATTTATATAAACAAGGTCCAGATAAAATCAAGTTTGCCCCTATGTTGGGATTAATCGTTTTGCATGTTTAATTTGAAACATAAGGTAGAAACTTCTGACAGTTTTGTAATAGATGTGGCTTTAGTTTCTTCGTCTACTTCAAAGTTTGCCTCGATTGGTTTAATCCGATAACATGGGAAAGTACCTCTCTTACACGCAGTTTCAAGGAATTTTGGTCCGACAGCCTTCAAATAGGACGAAACTATATATATCCCGACCGGCTTGGGGAGTAAATTTAAGAGAAAGAAGGAAAAAAAAAAAACATAAACCATCAATCTGAAGTTATCAATTAAATTTAATATATTAGAGTATCTAAGTTATGGATATAAAAATCCTTATACATAAACATATTGTGTATAAATTGATCATAAAATGCAAACCAGTTGTATGGTTTCGTGAAACTTTTTGAGTGCGCAAATAGTTATCAAATTATCATTCGGCTCTCAAAGGAGTCTCACCTATCTTCTCGTGGTTACTAGCTAGATATCTGTACACTGCATATGGCTGATATTGTTATAGAGTTCGATTGATGCATGCGTACTATATGGTCAGATATAATTGGTATTTATATAATTGTCGGTCCAAAGAAAGGAATGTTACTTCATAGAGTACACGTAGTTTTGAGAAAGAAGAGGCGGGGGTACAATATGTGATATGTGAAAGAAAGCCAACAGTAAATAACTTGGAGAATTAATTTGAATAATATCTTTTAATTAAATTAAAATTGTAATTGTGTTTGTGTTTGTGTTGGATTAGTTGTTATTCTATGACTTATTTGAATTCTAAGTGACAATTATCAAGATCATAAATATATTGTTTTTTATTTTTATTTATAAAATTTGATTGATTTTTATGTATTAAATGGACAATCAAATTCAAAATGGCTATTGTTGTCTCTTAATCAATAGACCACATTGTTTGTTTATTTTCACTTATCAAAGTTGATTGATTTTCATGGGTTAAATGAACAATCAAATTCAAAATGGCTATTCTTATCTCTTAATCAATAGACCGCAAAGATACATGTATCAAAATTCCTAGAAGAACAAAAACTCATTAGTAAAATATTCTTAAATTATGTATGTATGCTATAGAGTGAAATTTCGATAGAAAAACAATAGCAAAGCTCCTAGTGTCGGATAACACACACACACACACGTTTAATAATACTTAAAATAAGTTTCTAAATTTAAAATTGATTAGTTCAATCTTAGCTAGGAATAATTTACTAATTAAATTTAAATTATTAGTGCAATAATAATTAGAAATAAGTTTTAATTAATAATTTGATTTGATTGGTTCTATAATAATTAGAAATGAGTTTCTAATTAAAAATGATATAATTATAATTTATCATGATTAGTTTAATAACAATTGAAATTTTAATTTTGAGTATAATTATAATTTCATTATGAGCATAAGTTAATTAATATGTTAGTTAGATCATTTATTTTTATAATTTCTAGGTTTTGTGAAGGGGCTTTTAACTCCTAAAAATGTGTTTTTAGAAAAATGCTAATTATGAAAAGATCACCTAAATTTTTGCATACAACAACATTTATGAGACGAGTCATTATTATGTTTGTATAGTTACTCCAAACAGGTAGACGAGTCATATATTATGTTTGTGTAGTTATTCCAAACAGGTATTGTGTTTGGAGTAACTACACAAACATAATATATAATGACTTGTCTCATATATGTTGCCAAACTACACAAACATAATAATGACTCGTCTCATATATATATACCTGTTTGGAGGTTGTTTGGCTTTCGTAAAGCCTGAAGTAATGTACATGACTTTCTCTGCCATAACTAAAAAGCGAACTATTAAGCATCCAATGGCACTTAAATTGGCCTAATTTATAAACATATAAATGGCTAGTGATAATGTTTATGAGAGAAATTTGAAGAAAAGAATTGATTAGGACTTTGTATCCAATTAGCCTTTTAGTCAAAATAATCAGAATAATGGCATATCAAGCTTCAAAAGCTTTATCACATTAATTAGTTGACTTTATTTTTGTTTAGAGTTCGTTATTATATATTGAACTAAGTTGTATTGAACTCTATGTCTATATATACATATCAAGTTTAATATTTTCAATTTATTATAACACATATTATACGAATGTTTACTTGACAATTCTTCTTGAGTACGATAACTGGTATTTAGTCATCATTCATATGATGACTGAGAATATACATGTTCTTTTGATTTTATAGATAATGGAAAATTATTTATTCGCTAAATATATATGTATAACATGACATTGACGTGCATATATACTATTTCTTTCCTTATATAGAAACTTTATGTTTTAATTATGGCTACAATATAAAGAATATTGTTGGAACTCAATAAGGGTGAAAAATTAAATGACAACAATTATGCAATTTAAAACATGAAAATTGAATATATTTGAGGAGCAAAAGGCTTTTGAACTATTAAACATAACCTTCGATGCTCTTAAGGAAGGCAATATGGCCAAATAAGAAAAGGATCATGATACTTATTAAATATGGCAGAAAAAAAACTTACTGGCTCACATTCCATTATTGAGTAGAAAGGATACTGATATCATGCATAAGTATTGTTAAGGACATCTGGTCCACTTTAGTTGCCCATTTTGGAGACACCTCAACATCTAAAGTCAGGTCACTTACTATCAAATTTGACACATATAAAAAAAAATTAAGCTCACGCAATGTAAATAGCATTTAAGGAACATGTCAAATATGATAAGTGGATTATGTGACATTGGTTATTAATTGTTATATAAGCAGTAAGTGTAATTGTTAATCTATTCGATACCTTAGAGTTAGGAACATAAGAAGATGCATCTAACTTACAATGGGAGCATCATGACAATGGAAGATGCTATAATGCATCTTATATTCGAAGAAGAATGTCTTGAAGCCTCCAAAATATCTCTCAGATACAGGCAGTTAGTTCTAACTCATATGGAACTATGAATCGAAAATGTAAGCATCGTAGTGGGCCCAAATGGACAAAGGGTAAGAGAAATACCCATTATACTCAAGACTTTAAGAAGATAAAGTGAAACCAACATGGAAAAATAAAATGTCCTTTTAAAAAGCAAAACATGAAAAGAATCAACTGCTTTAATTATAGCAGTAAGAGTCATTTTGTTAACGATTGTAATGAGCCCAAAAAGGTATAATGTAATTGTACAGACATTCATTATGTGAATTTCTCTTATTTTATCTTACTAACTATCACATCCTTTGTGGATTGTAAATTCGGAGGCAACAACCATACAGCGAAGGATAGAGATGCCTTCATGGATATATGAAAAATATTAGATGGAACATGATGGATTTGTGTAGGAAACAACTTAAGGGTTGATGTACAATGGATTGGAACTTATAAATTAGATATTCTTGGTGGTGGATCGCTAATCCTACATGAAGTGGTATATTCTTTAACGACTGAATGAAATCTTATCTCTATGTTAGTTTTAATTACTCTTAATTTTAAAGTGAAGTTCTATAGTGGTGGTATGGATTTATATCTTAGGACACATTTATTATAGTCATAGATTTATAATGGATGGTTTTTATCATTCTACATATTATTTATTCAAATAATAACATATGTTATTCCTTTTCTAGATCATCTCATAATTCTAATAATAATAAAGCAATTTTATGACATGCTAGACTATGTCATATTAGTCAACATTGAATAAGTTGATTAGCTAAAGAGGGCCTCTTAAGTGATTTATGTCAAGTAGATTTACCTATTTGTGAATTTTATTTAGCTGAAAAAATGGAAAGAAAGCCATTTAGAAAGAGACAAGGAGCTTCCTATCAATTGCATTAATTCATTCAAACATCTATGGTCTAATGAATATAAGGCATAACTTAGGGTTGTATATTTCATCACGTTTATAGATGACTATACTCGATATAGTCATGTCTATTTGATTTCTTACAAACTAGAAGCATTAAATTGTTTCATAAAGTATATAAATTTAGTAGAGAATCAATTAGATAATAAAATAAAAGCATTAAGAATTGATCATAGATAAAAAATAATTGTCTAATAAGTTCAAGATGTTGTGTGATGAAAAAGGAATAGAAAGATAGTTAATTATTTGTCGAACCGGTCAATAAAATGACATTGTTGAAAGACATAATAAAACACTATTAGAAATGGTTAGGTACATGATTGCACGTGCAAATTTACCAATCACCCATTAAGGTGATGTATTGCCTACAATCATTTATGTACTTAATCAAATACCCACAAAATAAGTTACAAACACTCCATAAAAGTTATGGATAAAACATGACATGGAACATCTAAAACCATAGGGGTATGCTACCTACATTCCTGATCTCTCTCACAAATAAGGGAAACTAGGCCTAAGAGTGAAGACAAGTATCTTTGTTAGATACTCTGAATGCTCAAAATAATACGTGTTCATAAATGAAAAAGTTAATGAATGTGTAACTAAATTTCAATCACGAGATGTCACATTTTTTTAAAAATTACTTTCTAAAGTAGGGTGAAATAGGAAAAGACCTACTTCTATATGAAACTCTTAATCAGAATGGTTCCATTATGGGGAATCATGAAGAGGGACTTTACCCAAGTAAGAGTGGTCTAGAAATTAAAGAATTAACTTAAGGACAGTTAATATAACAACCCTAATAAAATTTTACCTGTCATATTTGATCCGAGTGAGAGTAATCAAGATGTTAAAGAATTTATTTCTCATGTGCCATTTTTACATTGATCTAATCATAGTAGGATTCCTTGACATCATTTTGAAATAAAAGGAGAAATTCCTATGATCATCCTATAAGAAGATGATGAGGTAAAGAATGTACATGAAGCACTTAATAGTCATACTAAATAAGAATGCGTGAAATCAATAAAAGTGGAAATGAATTCTTTAAGCTTGAATCAAGTATGAGACTTGGTTGATCTTTCTAATAGGAATAAAGCTATTAGAAATAGATGGGTTCTCAAACTAAAATGAAATGATGATGATAGCATTAAAAGATACAAAGCATGCATTGTGGTGAAAGGATATACACAATAAAAGGGGATCGATTATAGCGAGACATTTTCACCTGTTGTAAGATTTTTTTTTAAATTCATCTAATCTTTGGTTATAATAGCTATTTTGGATACTAAATTGCATCAAATGGATGCAAAGATTACTTTTTTAAATGGATAATTAGAAGAATAAATCTATATGAAACAACATGTAGATTTTACTAAGACAGGTCAAAAACACAAAATGTTTTAGTTATTAAAATCAATTTATGGTCTGAAATAGTCCTCGAGGTAGTGTAAACTTAATCATTTCATATGATTTTTATATGCTTGACAAAGACCATTGTGTCTGTATTAAAAGATTTGAAAAAAAACTTGAGATTTTATCTTTATATATGGATGACTTAATCACTATGAGTTTGTCGAGCAAATTAAAGATTGATTGTCATCTGAATCTGAAATAAAAGATATAGGTGAAGTTGCATGTAATCTTAGAATTAAGATTTCAAGAGATCATTTAAAGAATTATTGGTACTTTATCAAGCGACTTATATTAAAAATATTTAAAAACAATTTCATATGCAAGACTGCAAACCAATATATAATCTTAATATTAAAGACAAAGGTCTCAGCAAGAAGTTTTGTCCATATATGCCATAAGAAAGTGGGAAAATGAAGAAAATTTCAAACTTTAGTGTAGTTGGAAGTCTTATGTATACCACAATGTGTACATGACCATATATTTGTTACACTACTAGGATGGTGAGTAGATATCAATCAAATCTAAGACAAACACATTGGAAAGCAATAAAGAGAATGTTATGAAATCTAAAAGATATTGTTGATTATGCACTATATTATCAAGGAAATGACCTAATTATACAAGTGTGTGTGTGTGTGTGTGTGTGTGTGTGTGTGTGTGTATGTATGTATGTATGTATATTAAGGAAGAGACCTAGTTGGGAGAAAATCTATATATGAATTTGTTTTCTTTCTTTATAATGGTGTTATATCATGAAAAGGTAAGAAAAAAATCATGTTTTTACCTTATCCACATTAAAAGTTGAATTTATAGGATTTTCAGTAGCATTATAAGAAGATTTGTGGCTTAAATGATTGTTGGTTAGTTTGAGAGCACATAAAACCAGTAACAATTAACTTTGACAGTCAAATGACAATCACTTATATCAAAGACCCTAAATTTTATTATAAAACCAAATATCTAGTTATCTAATAGAATTATGTGAAAGATACATAATTGCACGCGGAGAAGAGAAAATGAATTATATATCTACATGAGATATGTTGGCAGGCCCAATAACAAAATCAATTTCTTGAGAGAAATATACTGGGCATATGAAGTCGAAAGATTATGTTGATATTCAAATATAACAACAACAACAATAATTTGGTGAAAGTCTCGTTGATTCATAAGGTTTGGAAATACAGTGTTACCTCTAACTAGTAAAAAGGCTATTTTTGATAGAAACACGTGAAAAAAGAAAAAAAAAGAAAAACACATATACATATTAAAATAATAAAATAAAAATAGACATAAAAGATAATAACAATAATAAAATAAATACACATAAATAAAAAATAAAAAGTATAAAATAAATATAAAACAAGGTAAAGAGTAAAAACAAAAGATAAAACAAGTAAATAAATACACAACCAAGAAAGAAGACAAGTTAATAAATAAATCAAACAAGTCAGTACAAGAAAATATTTAGGCTAAGTAAGGAAATGATTAGATTAATTAACTAAGAGGAAAGTACAATGTATTGAATGGTTAGGCTAAATATAAGGCATAAGATTTAAAAAAAAATGTTCAAAAGACTTATGAGAATGAGAAGAACATCTCTATGTGAGATCTTTTATTTGAATCCTATTACGCCAAAGTTTTCTATTAAGGGTTGTATTCTTGGTCAGTTTTAGCAGAGCCTTATCATTATTAATCACCTTTTATCAGTTTTTCTTAGGCCTTCCTTTTTTTCTTTTACAATTTTTAAGTACAATTTTCTCGCATCTTATTACTGGAGCATCAAGTTATATCCTTTTAATATGTCTAAACTATCTAAACCTTCTCTTTCTTAATTTGTCATTAATATTAATCACCTTTAATTTCAATGTATTGTCATGTATAAATACAAATATGAGTTGATAGTATTTATTAAGTAGTAAGCATTACTTAATAATTGATTATGAAATTTGTATACTTTATATGACATATTTTCATATAAATTAAAAAGTATGTTAGACAGATAGAAGGTCATCTTCTCATACGGGCAATCACCTCTAGTATTTGTGATAACTAGAGAAGAGGCATGTTATAAGTTTATTAAATAGGTGATAATTAAGAGAAAAAGTAAGAAATTTAAACCGTGAATTGTAATTTAAATGATAAGATAAAAGAAAGTTAGTTTGGAGTGATCATATGGTCATAATGTCTGGCTTAAGTTGTTATATGAGACTTGGAAAAGATGAATTTAAGTCTAGATAAGTGAACTTAAGCTAAACATTAAGCGTGTTTGAACCAACATCTGTACAATATTGCATTTATGAAAGACATACACTCTAAATTAACAGGAGTTAATATTGTAATACATGACTCTTACCATGTAAACAGAAACAACCATAAAAAGAGATTAATGTAAATCATAAAATCTTACATTTTGTGAAGTCTTAGAGATTAAGTGAACCTTTTAATATATCTTTAGAACTCTTTTGTAATTCTTAAGAATTAAATTTAAAGTTTGCTACCTTAGAATATTACCAGAATATTATGTTTGACATGATCTTACGGGAAAATTTTAAGAAAACAAATTAAATTCAATCAAGAGATTTAGAATAGAAGAAGGTCATTCTAATTAGTAACCTGTATAAGAAAAATTATGTATTCAAAGGTAGTCATCGACTCTTAGTAAAAGAATTGAATACATTTATAATACGATGAAATCAATAAGATTAAAGGATATTTAAATAAGAGATATGAATTTGAATATAGAATACAAAATCTACTCAAGGATTGATTCATTAATTGAGATTTTATATATTTCTAATAGGTATATGACCATGAGCTATTGTTGTATGCTGGTCACGTGACTTATTGGACACATATGAAAATATGGAGAAATCTTATAAACTAAATTTATCATATATGAGTGACAGATGATATTAAAAGGACACACCATATGATTTGAGATGTGACCTTTTTTTGATCATTGACAGTTAATAATCTTGACACTATCCATAACTATGGGATAATGATCATTTAAACAAACTGATGATTCTAATATGAAAAGAACACAAATAAAGTTTCTTATAGGCGTCCTTTAACCAATAGAATATAATCAAAAAAAAATTAAAATTAATTGATTAATGATATATCATGTGAAAGATTATGTATTTATTTACATATTTAAACTTCTTACAAGCGCAAATAAAGTTGATTGTTACAGGGTAATAATGGACGTGAAACAAAAGTAAATTACGTTATTTGTTCTTCTTGTTTGGTTACTAATGACAAAATTTGCACTATTTATACTCCTTTAGTAGGGATCATTAACCTCTATAATTAAAAACATGACACATGGACTAGATTATGCCAGATGGTATAGGCATCCAGTAACACGTATAACACATGCATTATTCAATCTTATAGTTATCCTCAAATTGTGGTGCTCATAATATTACATTATCCATTTTGTTGGACTTTAATTATATTTTGCGGTTCTATCAAACGCAATAAAGGATGATATCAGGTAAAATGTAATGGGAGATAACAGTTATGTTATACTATTAGATGCTTTGTTAAATAGTTTAATAGATTACAAAAGCGTAAAATAATGAAATGTGCATTAAATATATTGTATATAAAATTATAAACGCTGTTAAACAAATAATCATAATTATACAGATCTCCTTCCATATTAATACTCATTAATATACAAACCATATCTTATTTTACACTAAATTCCATCTTGTTATTATATTTTACCACACATTATACATTTGAAACTTGAGGATTGAGAAAGCAGTTGCAATCTGTGGCATTTCCAAATTTATGTAATCGCTAGTACTGACTGTAATATATGTGAGTGCATAAAATTATATATATTCCCTAAAAAAATTGTTAACCCCGCACTAGTGGAAGTTATTAGTAGCACTCGTTCCTGGCTATATAAAACAAGTTGTTATTGGAGGCTATGATATATGAACGTTTCATATGGAAACCTATGTCTCTTAACTTTTGATCATATGTTTATTCTTTTTAACTTCATCTTTCTTATGACTATGAAAGTATTACAAATTCAATTCAATCTTTTAACTATATAAGTTTTCGTTTCTTAAACCTTTTTAAGTTGGTGTTTTTATTTTTATTTTTACTTTCTCATGTTTTCTATATAATTTAAGATTGGAGGTGGTCACTTTTAAATAAATATCCTAATATCATTGACGTATTGGATTTAAGTGGATATGAACTTTGGAATATAGTGGGAACAAGATGACCTCAGAAGATCATTGTCATTTTCAAGCATAATCCCCTAATAGAAGGGACTTAGTTGACTGGATTGATGCTACTCCTGCCAGCGATTCATTTTAAATTACCACTTCATGTATATGGCAACGGGCACGCAGGGACAAAACAAGACGAGTGTTAGAAAGAGCGGATTGCAAATGTAATGGACGGCAGATATGCTGGTTCTAGAAGTTGGGCAATGAAAATCGGCACATGCCTCAACAGAAGCTTTTAAATAATTTTGGTTTTCATTGTCTGTTTCATGTAGTAAATAAAACCCCTAGTTTAGATACTCTAGCTTTTACTTTTTATCACCTAACAAATTACTTTGTATAAGCATTCGTGATAGAGATCTTGAGTTAACTTCATCTTCTGCTCCAAGACCAGCATCAGCTGTTAGTACTTACCAATAAAAGGAAAAATGATTGCTTGTATCTAAGAACAATAGTACTAATTATTAGCACCAAAAGGTGATTTTTAAATAAGAAATTCCATTCATTAGAGTATCAAATGTTTGAATTCTATTTATCATATTCATGAAAATTCACTGTCAACTTCGACTGACAGATAGTTATGATAGAAAACCTTTCGAATGCGTAAGCCCTAATATTTAATAACATAATATAGTTTGTTAGATTAGAAATTAACTTCTTTCTATATTAATTTAGGAATTAATTAAAATAAAATGTGATTGAAGGGATAAATCATTCAAGCTGATTAGGAAATATTTACAAAATTATTAATCCCTTCTAGCTTGAGAGCGGAATGTGGAAGGACCTTGAAACCTAAATCTAGAGTAGCTTAATTTTTTAATTAACCATAGGCAAAGAATAAGAACACAGTTTACTGATGGCAGTTAGTAAGATGCGAGAAGATATTTCCTTGCCGAATTTTCAAATGCTTATGTCTCAACGTCAATCACGCAATCATCCCAACACTTTAGTAACAATAGTGTAGCAAGTCACAGGTCGTGTTGGACCAATCGTCACTCTCTTTCAGTGTTTCTCCACCAACTTTTCACTCCATATCAAGCTTTTCGTGGAACAAAATGTGTTAGGTTTCATTTTTCTAAGCTAACCCATGTTCGTGAAGTTAAGTGTTTGAATCTTTGATATGCTCATTAACATTACCAAATCAAGTAGTTAGATACGGTAAAACAAGTACAGTAGAAGACATGAACTAAATATGAACAAACATGGAATGAAGTCATATATGTACGTACATACAACCCACTTGGGG
>JANIHZ010000002.1:31846812-31876269 GCA_027478365.1 Erythroxylum rufum | reverse complement strand
TCCAATCCAATTCAATTAAATCCAATTCAATTCAATCCAATCTAATTCAATTCAATCCAATCCAATCCAATCCAATTCAATTCCAATTCAATTCAATTCCAATTCAATTCCAATTCCAATTCCAATCTAATTCCAATTCAATTCAAAACATACTCCAATCCTAACAATTAGAAAACAATCATAATTACAATCCATTCAATCAATTTTCAATCCAAATTTCAATTTCAATTCCATTCATTCCATTCAATTCCAATTCAATTCCATTCCAATTCAATTCAATTCAATTCAATTTCAATTCAATTCCATTCCAATTCCATTCCATTCCAATTCAATTCAATTCCATTCAATTCAATTCCATTCCATTCAGTTCAATTCCATTCCAATCCAATCCAATTCCAATTCCAATTCCAATTCAATTCAATTATAATTCAATTCAAAACATACTCCAATCCTAATAATTACAAAACATTCATAATTCCATTTCTATTCAATCAATTTTCAATCCAAATTCCAATTTCAATTCCATTTTTTCCATTCAATCAATTTTTTTCGTAAATGATAATACAATTCAATATTAATACAATAATAAATCACAAGCCAATTTCCACCATTCAATTATCAATAAATCACCATTTCAATTTTAATTTCTAATTCACTTCCAAATCCAATTTCCAATTTCCAATTTTAATTTACAATCCAATTCCAAAATCCAATTCCAATCCCAATTACAAATTTTATTTCCAATCCAATTCAAAAATTCAATTCCAATTCTAATTCCAAATTTAATTTTCAATCCACTTCTAATTTCCAATTCCAAAATGCAATTTGCTAAAATCCATTTCCAAAATCCAATTTCAAACTTCCAATTTCGGTTTAATTTAATAACTCACAAATCACAAAAATTACAACTCACAATTTTGATTGAACCGAAATCAACAACATCCAAACCCCATCAATTTCCAATCCAACTGAAATCCACTTCCCAATTTTTGCCCAGATCCATTCGGATTTGTCATTGTCCACCGAAAGCCACTACCAAACTTTCCCCCAAATCCAACACAATAACACCATTTTTTCACCTCAAATCCACCATAATCCAACAATCAACATAATCACAGAAGCAATCATTGTGAAAATGCATGAAAAATGAAACCAAAATCAAAAACACACACCCCAAAAACTATTGGGTCTTCGGTGCCAATCCGAGTGATGTCGTCCTATGCTCTAGCGGTGCTAAGCTGGTCGTGCCGGCGACGAGGAGGATGAGGAGGAGCGAAGCCGGCGACGAGGAGGAGCGGGCTGAGCTCACGGACTAGAGAACAAACCACTGGTCGAAGACGAAGGAGGAAGATTGGAGAACACATCGACGGCGAGGAGGGGACAGCGAGGAGACGGCATCCGACGAGGGAGGAACAGCGGCATAGAGAAGAAGGAGAAACCGAAGATGAGCCAAGAAGAGTCCAGAAGGCAAAAGTTTGGGGGGTAGATTTTTTAGGTTTAAGTTTTGTTTTATGCAATTTGGTCCCTGGGGAATATGAAATTTTTCGAGCTGGTTCGGAAAATTTCAGAATTTCGGCCGGTACCCACCGAAATTTATGCCTGGTATGTTTTTAGCCGTACCGGTTCTATTTTTCGACCGTTACGGTACGTATCGGCCGGTACCGACTAGTATGGTACGGTATTCACATCCCTGATGATGATTGCTTACAGCTTGCAAATAATTGGTAAGTGCTAGCTTTTCCTTTTCCATAAGATGCGGATTAGTAGGATGCAATGCAATCATTAATTGAATAGCTTCAAGTTTGGATTTGCTCAAATGGATAATAAAGATAGTGGAGCCTTGTACAAATTTTAGGAGTTTAAGCTCCTACTTAATACATTTCAACTTTTGGACATAACAATATTGGTTAGTACCTGCACAACTAAATTTCTCACCCATCTTGCACACATCTGGAATGATCCAAAAATAACAAATCTTTAAAATTAGCAAAGCTATTTGAAAAGGTAGTCAGCCAAGCATCATGCACCATTGTACGATCTAATTTTTTCCTTATATGCTAAGATGAAGATAGTTTGTCGGACTAAGTAAATACATTACCAAAGAATTTCATATAAGTCAATCCTATATCTTAAGCACAATTCTTGAAGTCCTCTGAATGGTTTTTAAGATTGCAATGTCCTTGAGCTTCTAAGGCGAAGAGGGTGGAATTAAAATCACCATAGATCAACCATGGTAGAGTTATATAGTTACTAAGGTTTCGGAGGTTGCTCCATAGATTTCTTCTCTGAAATGAGTGGTTACTCGCATAGGTAAAGGAGATGTTTAAATCAACATTTGCCTGCAAAAAAATCAGATGGACATGTATGGCTTGTTCAGTAGGCTCCAACAAGTCAACTTTGAGGTCTTCCTTATTATAACAAAGGATAATACGGCCAAAAGCATGGTGTTGATGATTAGAGAGTATGCTCCAATAGGGACCGAGAAGATGCAATTTGCATAGGTTCTGTAGTTTTATTTAATGTAATTGAATATTCTGTTGAATTTGGGGTAGGTAGGTTTAGATGTTCTTAAATTTCTCATCAAAGATCATTTTGTTATATATACTCATTTTATCAATGGTCTTAGATATAATATTCAAAAAGTGGTTAAATAGTATGCACCAAACACATTAGAATATGCCTTTTAAAAATCCTTAGATGTTGAGAAATTTGATAAGGTTCATATATATGATCGCACAATTTAACCTACACTATTTTTGCAAACCATTTCATCATATAACAATGCTTGTTGTGCCTAAATAAGTTCTAAAAACCTAGGCTAAGTATACTAGGTAACTGTAGTTGAATAACCAAGGTTGTCTCAAGGAGATGAAATTGGTCCACTCAAATTAACTTTTAATAAAAAAAATGCAACCTTAAACAATCTAATCAAATTTGTTGAGAAAATGATTTAAAGAAAATAAAAAATAAATAAAAAGAAAACTAATTTAATTGGAAGTAAAGAACAATTTGATTAATCAATGTCGTGAGCTTTTGAGAAATTAATTTCACTAATTTAATCTCCTATGCATGACTAAGGCATATTGATTGAATAATTTTCTTACTAAACAATTAGGTTCTAAAATCAATTCAAATAACAAACTAGATCTAACTTTCGTATTCGACAAGTCTATTATCTAAATCAGTATTAAAACCCAACTGATAATTACCCACTTAAGTTAACATATTTCTAATTCATAACTTAAGAATCTATAATTTTGTGTTTTAATATTAAAATTCTTCTCTCGATTCTTTGTTTAATATCAAAATGATGCAAAAGCTAGCCAAACTATTACATCCAATAAGTTCAAAATTTATAGAAAATAACAAGATAATAAAATAGTAACTTAATCATGCAAAATCGATTAAATTAGTTCCATTAATTCTCAAGAATAAACAATCAGCCCATAACGGAATAAAAATTGTTCATCATGTTCATTAACTTCAATCCCATGTTTGACGTTAAATAGAGAAATAAAAAATTATGACAAAAGAAATAAGTTCAAAAAATAGAATGAAGGATAATGTAGAAGAGTTGGCAGTGAATCTCCTGTCAAACGTAATCGTCCTCTGTTTTACTCCACTGGCCTTGCTCATGCTCCCCGACTTCAACTCCCACTTTCTGCCTTTAATAGGTGGCAGCTTACTCATGCACTTATGACTCCTTATGCTCACCCATGAGAAGTTTTAAGATTAATTCTGGCTTTAATACGTGGTAGCTTACGACGTTAAGGCACGCAAACCTAAACCTAGGAATAGTCTATAAAAGGTAAGAGAGGGTGGTGGTTGAAGGGAATCATCTTTCATTCACTGTTTCATTCGTTCACTCACACAAACACAGACATGGGAGGCATAGAGAGATAGAGAGAAAGAAGACAAATAGAGACGAGAAATAGAGAGAGTCTGAGAAGGAGAAGAAGAGAGCAACAGTAGAGAAGTGGGAGCTAGGAAGAGAGGAGGAAAGTGAGAGCTGGAGCTAACCTTGAGTAAATACTCGATTGGAGGAGAGAAACTGAAGTAGAAGGCGAAAGCCAAAGCTGAAAGTTGAGAATGCAGAAGACCTCTACTATCTCATCATCCGACCCTTTGTATGCTTATCTCATTCCTCATGTGTTGCTTATTTCTTTAAGTTTACTGTTCTGTTGGTATTAACTGATTCATACTCTTATTAGCGTAACGACTGTTGCGTATTATCTTGTCATAGTCCATTTAGTAGTTACTGGATTGTTATTTTCAAACTTTGGCCGACAGTAATATGGGATTAAAGTATTTGAGTTTGATGAACCGTGTGTATGATATGTGGGCTGATCTCTTTTCTTGAGAATTAATGTAGGTATTTAGTTGAATATGCATGATTGGGTTACGGATATATTGTCTTATTTATTGCTGTGGTTTTTGAACTGAATGGATGTAATAGAATGGCTAAACTTTGCATCATTTTAGTATTAAATGAAGATTGGAGAGATGAAGTTTAATACGGATTGAGAAACTATAGACACTTAGGTTAAAAACTAGAAATATATTAACTTAAGTGGTAATTGGTAGTCAGATTTTCATAATTAATTCGGATAATAACTTGTTGAATACAAAAGTTAGACTAGTTCATTATTCACATCAATTTAAAACCCAATTATTAATATTAGTAAGACAACAATCCAATCATTTTTCCTTAATCATACATAGGAGATTACATTAGTGAAATTAATTCTCAAGAGTTTTTCTACTTCGACTAATCTATTAGTCTTTGCTCCCAATTGATTCCGTCTACTTTTCAATTTACTTTTGTAATTTTCCTTAAAAGCTTTCACTCAACAATCGTGACAGAATGTCTAGGATTGCCTTGTTTTTATTTTTATTTTTAATTCAAACTTAATTTAAGTTGACCAATTTCACATTCGTGGGATACGACCTTGGGTTATCAACTACAACTATCTCGTATACTTCTGAGTAGGATAGCTAGGTCTTTTTAGAACTTTTTGGGCATAACAATGGCGTTGCCACCTTGTGGGTGATTGCGTATTTCCCCACAATCTTTTCAAAAAGCTTATTGCAGAAATGACTTCTTCCGTCACTTATAATTACTTGTGGAATCCTGAACCTGCTAAAAATATTTTCCTTCACAAATTTAACAATAACATTAGCATCATTAGTTTGGGTGGGTATTTCTTCTATCCATTTAGATAAGTAATCAACTGCAACAAGTATACACTCAAATCCAAAAGATTTAGGAAAAGGGCCTATAAAATCAATACCCCAAATATAAAATAATTCAACAGTCTGTTGGTTAGTTAGGGGCATTTCATTTCTTCTACTTATATTTCTAGTTTGTTGGCGTTTATCACATTTTAAGCAGAAGAAATGAGCATCCTTGAACAAAGTGGGCCAAGACAAACTACTTTGAAGAACCTTTGAAGCAGTTTTTCACCCTCCAAAATGGCCTTTACAATAGAGTTCATGACAAAAAGTCAAGACACATACTTGCTCTCCCCTGGAATGCACTTTCGAATGATTTCATCTTTGCAAATCCTACAGAGATATGGATTGTCCTAAAAATAGTACCTACTTAAGTGAAGAAATCTTTTCCTTTCCTAAAACGTCATGTTAGGTCTCAAAATGCCACAAGCAAGATAATTCACGTAGTTAGCGTATCAAGGCACTTTACTAACAACAAATAACTACTCATCAGGAAAGTTCTCAACAATTGCATACTTCCTTTGTTGTTTAAGAGTTTCCAAATTAGGAGATAACCTAGACAAATGATTTGCAACAAAATTATCACTCTTTTTTTATCTTTTATTTCCACATCAAACTCTTATAACAACAAAATCCACCTAATTAACCACAATTTTACATGTGTTTTGGTTAAAAGATATCTAAGAGCTGCATGATGAGAATTGATTATAACTTTTGACCCTAACAAATAAGATCTGAATTTTTCCAATGCAAAAATCACCGCTAATCATTCTTTCTTGGTGGTTGTGTAATTTATTTATGCATCACTCAAAGTTAGGTTGGCATAATAAATTACACACAAAGATTTCTCAACTTTTTGGCTCAAAACAGCTCCCATATCAAAATCTTAAGCATCACACATAATTTTAAAAGGTAAAGACCAATCAGGGGCCACAATAATCGGTGTAGAGATTAATTTTTCTTTGAGAATGTTAAAGGCCTTATGGCATTCCTCATTAAAATCAAAATGGACATCTTTGGCTAACAATTGACACAAAGGATGACTTATCTTATAAAAATCTTTAATAAACCTCTTATAAAATCCAACATGTCCTAGAAAACTTCTAATATCCTTAACAGAAGTGGGTGGTGGAAGTTTTTCTATAACTTCAATTTTAGCCTTATCAGCCTCAATTCCCTTTTTTAACACCACATGACCTAGGATTGTCACTTGTTTGACCATAAAATGACTCTTTTCCTAACTTAAGGTCAAGTTACATTCATTGTATCTTTTAAGTACTCGAGTAAACTTATTTAGACAATCATCAAAAGAGGCACCAAAGACTGAGAAATTGTCTATAAATACCTCGATAAAGCCCTCAAACATGTCTAAAAATGGAAAACATGCACCTTCAAAATGTTACAAACGCATTACACAAACCAAATGGCATCCTCCTGAAAGCAAATGTCCCAAATGAACAAGTGAATGTTGTTTTTACTTAGTCCTCAAGACCAACCAATATCTGGTAATAATCTAAAAGACCATCAAGAAAATAATAAAACTTATGTCTGAAAAGTTTATCCAATATTTGATCAATAAAAGGGAGAAAAAAGGGTCCTTTTTAGTAACCACATTCAGTTTCCTATAATCAATACAGATTCTCCATCCAATGGTAATCCTAGTAGGCACTAACTCATTTTTATCATTTCTAACAATAGTAATGCCTAATGTTTTGGAACTATATGAACTGGGCTCATCCACTCACTATCGGCAATTGGATAGATCACTTCCTTATCAAGCAATTTCAAAACCTCCTTCTTCACTACCTCCCATATATTAAGGTTGAGTCTTCTTTGGGTTTCTCTTATTAGTTTAGCCCCGTCTTCTAGGATAATCCTATACATGCACATAGAGGGACTAATTCCGATAATATCACTTAAACCCCATCTTATAGCCCTTTTCAATCTTTTCATCTCACTCAAAGTCCTTTTTTCTTAGTCATCATCCAAAATGGAAGCAATAATGGAAGGATATGTTTCCCCTTCTCCTAAAAACACATACTTTAAATTCTTAGGTAACTCTTTTAGCTCTACTTTCGGTGGCGTTACATTCTTCTCTTCATTGGGAGTTGTCTCTAAGAATTTACCAAACTCTCCCTCAGTTGCATTATCTAGCAATTGGCAATACTCTTAAATTTCTTTAACCAAATCCAACTCTTTTTCTTCTTCTTTCTGCAAGGTAAAATCAAGATCTGCAGCATTAATTTGATCAACAAGAGAACATTCTTCATAAATAGCAGTAGTAGGAATAGGTTTAACATTAAAGATTGAAAATACTACTTTTTCTCTAAGAATGATCATGGTCAGTTTTCTGTTCTTCACATTAAACAAAGTATTGGTGGTGGCCATAAAAGTCCTCCTTAAGAGTATGGTGTGCTCCTTTTCTTGCTTTTGTACTTTCCCCATATTTAAGACAACAAAGTCTATAGGGAAATTAATCCCCCAAACTTTTCTAACAAATCTTCCATTTATTCCTTTTGTATAATGGATTAAGCTATCAGTTAATTGCAAACAAATGTTTGTAAGTCTTGACTGTCTTAGATCCAATTTCACATAAATAGAGTGAGGCATAAGGTTTATATTTACTTCAAAGTCAAGCATACCCTTAACCTCATCACCATTACCCATTGATACTTTCACAATAAAACTCCCTGGATCTTTCAATTTGGGGGGTAAATGCTGCTGAGGAACTGCACTTGCTATTTTTGAAACTATCACCTTCTTGTTTAGCTCAAACTTCCATTTTTTAGTGCTTAGTTCCTTGAAAAACTTCACATAAGCTAGAATGTTCCTGGTTACATCTATAAAGGCAGATTAATATTAACTTTAGAAAGCATGTTATACAGATCAGAAAACTACTCATCTTGTTTTGAGTCCTTAAGGTGGCTTGGATATGGACTTATTGGTCTATAAGGATCAGTCGCCTTATGAAGCCTTGGTCCTTCATTGCCTTCGGTTGCAAGCCTAAGTTTTTCACCGTTCTGAATGTGAATTGAAGAGTCATGCCCATTGGTTACCTCATTCTGCTTATCTTTTTCTTTGAAGAGGCTCTCCTCCTCTTGATTACCTGCATTAGACAAATTAGAAGGAATCTCAATATGATTATCAGTCACTTTACCACTTTTTAGAATAGTAACTATTTTGGCTTGTTTGGGTTGGCTGGCCAACTTTCCCTTTTGACTATTTTACATTTAAGCAGTGAGTTGCCCTACTTGAGTTTCAACCCTTTTTACAAAAGCTTCCAAGGAGTTGAAACTCTTATTATTTTTTCTTGATTTTAAGTTATTACTGTAATAAATGCATTTAGACTTTCCTCCAAATAAGGCTTTTTTAGTTTCTGATTTGAGGATTGCCCTTGGAATTGGTTTTGCCTCTAAAATTCTAATATTGTGGTTGGGGTTGCATTGGTGGATTATTGGTTTTGTAAGTAAAGTTGGGGTGGTTTCCCAATCAAGGTTGTAGGTGTTTGAATACGGATCATTTTGCACCTTCGGTTGAAAACCGTTAAGTGAGTTCACTTGTTCTTCCTCACCTGCAAAAGATTCAAAAGAATGCGAACAAACATTAACTCCATGACCATAAGTTCCATATATACCACATAACTCTTGATTTGGAGTGTCTTGGGATGGTCTCATAATTAACATTTTGACATGCTTTATTAACTCAGCCAATTGCATGGCCATTTCTTGGTTCACATTCACTTCATGAACTCCAGCTCTTCTGCCCCTTATGCTCTTTTATTAAGAATTGGCTCCCAACATTTCAAAGATCTGGTATGTCTCTTTGGCAGTCTTCTCTCCCTCAGCTCCCTCTGTTGCATTATCCACTGTGTACTGATACTATTGTGTCAATCCATCATAAAATAATTGGTTTTGCATATGAAGTGGAAAATGATGGTGTAGACATTGTATTGTAAGAGTTTGAAGTGTTCCTATGCCTTAGGGAATGGCTCTCCCTCCATCTGAGTAAAGGTAGCTATTCTCGTCTACATCTTAGAGGTCTTTTGATTGAATAAAAATTTCCCATGAATTTGATGGACATCTCCTCCCATGCAGTCAAAAAATCAGATGGTATGGGAAGCCTCTAATTCTGAGTTGATCTTTGTTTAAGCCATCTAAAGGAACTATCTAGAGAGAGGTATATAATTCCTTAATGAAGTTTAAAGGATCTTCATTGGGAACTCTATAGAACGATGGTAACATGTTGTAATGAATGCTCTTTAATTCATAGTTTCTGGCTACCTCTCCCAATCGTATGCATGAAGTGGTTGTACCAATCATTGGTTGGGCATACTCCTTCTTGACTAACTGCCTTCACCCATCTTTTGGTTATTAACTCAAACTTTAGGCTTGGGTTCCTCTAGATTGTCTTCAAAGTCCCCTTGAGGTCTTCTTATTTGATGCACGTTATCAACAAAGGGAACAAGTTCACTTTTTAGGGACCTCCTTTTTAGCGTAAACAAATTAAGGGCAACAATAAATTAATAACAAAAATTAATAAAACAAATCAACGAAATAACACAGCAAAAACATATGCATGAAAAGAGAAAACAATCAAAATTAATTTAAGTTTAAACACTAAACATATCTTCGGTAACGATGTCAAAAACTTGTTGTGCCAAAATAAGTTCTTAAAAACTGGGTTATCTCACTCGCAAGTATATGAGGTAATTTTAGTTAAATGCCCAGGGTCATCTCTCAAGGAGATGAAATTGGTCCACTCAAATTAACTTTGAAAAAAAAATGTAATCCTAAACACTCTATCCCAATTTATTAAGAAAAGGATTTAGAGAAAATAAAAGAAAATAAACTAAAAAGTAAACTAATTTAATTGGAAGCAAAGAACGATTTGATCAATCAATTTAGTGAGCTCTTGAGAAATTAATTTCACTAATTTAATCTCCTATGCATGACTAAGGCAAATTGATTGAATAATTGTCTTGCTAAAATCAACAATTATGTTCTAAAACCAATTCAAATAATAAACTAGATCTAACTTTCGTATTTGGCGAGTCTATTATCCAAATCAATTATTTAAACCTAATTGATAATTACCCACTTAAGTTAATATATTTATAATTCATAACTTAAGAATCTTTAATTTTTTGTTCTAATATTAAGTTTCTTCTCTCGATTTTTCATTTAATATCAAAATGATGCAAAAGTTGGCTAAACTATTACATTCAATAAGTTTAGAAATCATAGAAAATAATAAGACAATAAAACAGTAACTTAATCATGTATAATCGATTAAATTAGTTCCATTAATTTTAAAAAATAGACAATCAACCAATAATGGAATAAAAATTGTTCATCATATTCATTAACTTCAATCCCAAGTTTGAAGGTAAATAAAGAAATAAAAACAATAACAAAAGAAACAAGTTCAATAAATAAAATGAAGGATAATGAAGAAGAGTTGGCAGTGAATCTCTTGCCAAACATAATCGCCCCTTGTTTTTACTTCACTTGTGACACCCTACATACCCCCTTGGAGGGTATGCAAAGTGCCACACATAAATACAGATAATATAGAACCGAAACCAAATCCAAAACATAACATACGGAACATTTCATATATGTATTTCCAAAATCTTAAACAAACATACATTACATATCTTACATTCAAAAACCAATCTGAATAAGGTTATTTCAAACCTTCAGTCAAATTCAAAAGTCATATACGTCAGATCCAAGCCCAAAAATAAATTCAGAAATACATTTTGACAAACAAAACTCAATCTCCTTTGGCCATTGCGGTTGACTTGTTCCAGTCTTTATAATCCTTGCTCTAAACCTACACGAGGCAAATCCACCATACTAAGCATATAGTTTAGTGAGTAACGAATAATCTATGCATGAAGTGACAACTCATCATACTGAATCATGTAACAGCATAACTTGCATTAAAAGATTGCTTTAATAATAAATCAGACATAATACATTTCAGAACAGATTTTATAATTAATAGAACTGAATATCATAAGAGGGTATAAACCCTTTAGAATCATAACACAATTTTGTTATGTCAAAAATCAACATATATCAAAATACAAAATCAGATGATTACTAATCCCTTTACAGAAGCGAGTAACGAGACTTATATAGGAGAGACTGAAGTCTCAACACCGAAGTGTCACAGGAGAGACCGAAGTCTCGATACTAAAGTGTCACAAGAGAGATCGAAGTCTTGACACCGAAGTGTCACAGGAGCAACTGCAGACCCTTCTAGGTATGCCTATTTACCCACAACTAGGACCTAACAGATTCAAAAATAGAAATATCTGAAATTCAATTCACATATCAATCAATGTTTTCATACCATGTATTCAAGCACATCACATTCTCACAGCTTTGCAAATCATTCAATGATCCAAAATCAATAGCAAACAAAATAGTCAAAGCAAAACTATCAAAATTTTCTTACTGAATTACTAACAAAATTGACCATCTAAATTACTTACAAAAGTTCCCTTTTTGCTTATTGCTACGAAGTCCTGGCAATATCTAGAAGTGATCACTCTATGCGTTCGTCTAGAACATTTAATACAATCACATATCACTATTGTGCATGATTATGAAATCATTTATTCACATTCATGTATACTGAATATGTATGATGCATGTTTATGAAAAATTTCGGGTTTCTTATCCTTAATCTTGTCACATTATCGATCATGTGAAACTATACTCAATTTCTCAATCCAAATTTATCTCATAACCAACTTTCTGGTCCACTTTGCTCAATTATTCTCATCAGGAAGGTAAGGTAATTTGATAACACTTCTTTCTAGAAAGTTGTTCTCCCAACTCTTAACTTTTTAATGATACAAAGATCATTCCATTTGGTTATGTATACTGAAAGTTATACTCAAAAGATCTCAAATTATACTTAAGCTTCAATAGAATACTTATCTCAACTTCAAATCAGATTCTGAGATTCTTAGAGGCAGAATTAGAATTTAATCTCTTAATGAAATTTGTAGCCTTATGTCTCTAGTTTAATTCAAATCAAAAATCACTCCATTTGGATAACTAAGAACAAGTTATGCCTAAAATACCGAAGCATGCTCAAGCTGTGCAAGAAAGACTTTGCCGCGACGAACTTTTCCAGAGAGGAAATCCTTCAAGTTGACCGCGGCGAACCAAGGAGAGTTGGTCGCGGTGACCTTTATTGCATTTTATTCATCTTCTTCCTCTCTTCTCCTTAATCCATTCCTAATTCATATTCTCTGCATTTTCACACCGATTGGAACTTATCTCACTCTAAAACAACTCAAAACTCAAGGATCAAAATCAAACTTCAAAATTGAATGTGTAGTCTATGCTTTCTCTCTCTACTGCTACGTTTATTATCATTAAAACCTATTCATCACAACCACTCAACTCATCTGAAACCTTTCTACTTCACTAAGTTTCTCTTTAAGCTACATGCAATCGGTATTATAGCTCCACTGCTCAATAATATCAATTCATCTTTCTCATCACTGTCACCGAAACTAGTCAACTTATATAACTCATGCATGTGTTTATTTCCAGCATACAAAACATTATCAAAATCATTCAGAGAACTCAAAAACTTAAAGCTTCACTTACCTTGTTTTTCCAGCAAAATCCCATCTTTGATAGTGAAGAACAGGGTTTCGATGAGGACAAAGCAAAACCGAAAGAAAATAAAAAGCTACAACATTTTTTTGCCTTACACACTTGCGATACGTGCTTTAATAACCACGTGGTCACATTGCATATGGGCCATTTGTCATCCATATAAAGGTTCTACATGACAAAACACCATTGGTCTATTTTTTTCTAATATCTCAAAATTTCTAGGAAAATTCCTAAAATTCCCAAAAAATACCAAAATAATAATAACGTTCTCTAAGTAATTTTTCGACACCTAAAAACCACGATTCTCATCTTAATCAAAAATTTAAAACTAATTATACCCGGAATTGTCAATACATGCATGTATAAATATTTGTATATGTCAAAAATACGTATGCACTTATCAGCGAATACTCAATTATGCAAAACATACACTGCACTGAAATTCCTTAATTTTTAACCCCTAACATGGGGTGTTACATCACTAGCCTTGCTTACGCTCCCTAGCTTTAGCTTCTACTTTCTGTCTTAACTATTCTACCCAGAAATTGTTGTTCATGCTTTCTGGCTTTTCTCTCTTCTATTCTTGCTCATGTCGACTACTCTGCTATCTTCTATTCTTTCTCACGCTATTGACTTCTCTTTTTTTTCTTTCTATAAACTTCTATTTATAGAGAGAGTCTAGGTTTTTTCATCTGTTGTAATCATGCATGACTTACGTGACATTTTTTCAGTGCTAGAATTCTTTTGCATGGTGGTGACAAATCTGTGCAGCCGAGTGACTCTTCCTATCACAAACGTGACACTTCCTGTCACGTGCGTGAGACTTTTGCCCAATTTGTTTCTTTCCTTGCAATATTAACAAACAACTCTATGAAACTTTTCTCATTCAAATTTGGATTAAAAGGCAAGAATTTTTACCCAAATCAGAATATAAAAGCTAGTAAGATAAACTAAAAATTATGCACAACAACGATAAATCTAAAGATATTGGTAAGGAGTCTAGTATTAATATATGTAAACATATTACTTCTTCCATTGAGTTTAGAATGAGTAATGCTTCCGTTATTTTGTCATAAATGTCAATGAAAGGGTCATATTATGTCTCATTGCCTTTAATAGATGCTAGCTTTAGAAATTGAATCAAGTTTTTAGAGGTTGAGGAAGAATAAATTGTTAATTTGTTAGATTATTCTAGTGATGAAGATAATTTTAATACAAGTTTTGATGATGATGATGATTGTTTTGGTGTATTTAGATGTGTGTTGTTTGCTACAGTAGCTAATGACAATTGAAAGCACATTAGTATTTTTCACATTTTCATTTAGTATGCGCATAGGAAGGACAAACTAGTGATAGACTGAGATAGATCAATGAATATTTAATGTGAACCCTAAGGATGAAAGCTTCAAATCTCACAAGCATGATTTGCAATCAAGCTCCAAAGAAGCTAAAATTATATTTAAGGATAGAACTTTGGCCAAACAATTATATGGAATCACAAAATCTTGACCTGTCGTAATAGAGACTAGAACTAAGAATATAAGATGATTTGAACATTTCAACCAAATAACTTAATAAGTTTGAAAAGTTCTTTGAAGAACCCAAGAGAAATCTCTCACTATTGTATTAATGTTCAAAGCTAATTATTAAGAACTAAAAAGAAATATTCCTTAAATGAAATAAAACTAGGGTTTTCAACTTAAAATAAAATTAGGATTTCAGTTAGCTTAGTCTAAGTCATGGTTGTGAGTCAGGCCATATTAAAATTTAACACCGCACTACTTGTATCTACACACATATCTACTAGTTGTAGATCCTATTGTATCTCTATGGGTTTGGACACAATCTGGAACATGTTCATAGGTGTAAATCATAAGTTTATCTTAAACTTTTAAAGACATACATAGTTTAAGTCACATTTATTTTAAAGACCCTGCCTCACTATTAAATTTCTTAGCAAGTTATATGAATTGATACACTATCTTACTGAAGATCGTCTTTTCATCCAAGTTTTCTCTAATCATAGCTAAAATCAAGCTAACCAATGATCATCCTTTAATTTGATTTGACTCCACATGCGTAGCCTCTTTTCTCACCATCTCATTAAGCCCTTCTTGAAACCTTTTCTTTCTTATTCATATAATTATCTTTCCATATCATCTACATCAATGGTAGAACATAGTTTTCAAATCAATAATATCCTTTTCATGCTGATCATTTTGATATTATCCTTATATTAATAGTCTCTCATTTCTTATTTGAGCTTTTAGGAAGTTCTTTATGCCTTCTTCTATTCAACACAACTTTGTGCCTTGAGTGCCTTTTTCCATAATAGAATGTCGAGACTCAACTTTTTTGAAACTGACAGTTATAAAATAATTATGTAACAAAGTATCATAAGTGGTAAACGTGAATGAGCATAATTAAGGGAAGTAAATAGAACATAAATTAAGGAGAAAAAGGAAAAGAAGAGAGAGAGAACGAGACTTAAGAAAGAGAATATCCAAATATGATTATACTCAATGTCTTCGATATGGTCGTTATAATGACTAATGCATAGTACTTTATTGCCCCTCCCTTTTTGACATGTGGTCCCTTCAGTTATAGATCATTATAATCGTTATTATTAGATGATTTTTTTAATATTCTTAAATGAACAACTTAATCTTACATCTTTAATATCATCTTCTTCCTAATCTTTGTTCTCTTCCCCCTTCTTCTATGTCGTAACATTTTTTAAATTATTTTAGCAACCAAAATGACGTTAAAATTCCAACCATATAATTCAGGGAAAATAATCAAAATCAAGATCCATTACTGTTGACGATTACATGGAATTTTAAAGGGAGAGCAAACAAAATAAAAAATAAAAAGTTTTGGATGTAATGAATCAATCTCAACTTGGTCAAATGTGTACTCAAACACATAGATATATTGTTTTAAACTATGCAAAATTTGTTTACTTGAAGAGAGAGAATGAGTGAACTTGTAAATGAATCATTAAAGGGAGAAAGGCATTCATGAATTGGAGATAATAATTTAATATTTGATTTACCATAAACAAAAAAGTTTAATAATAAAAAAAGAACAATGATACAAGTAACATACTATATTAGCCAAAAACGAGATCAATGATATGGTATCGTATTATACCGACAAAAAAATAGTAAAGTATTGTGTTGTCTTGTAATGAGATTTGATACTGACCGATCAATTACTAGACTAAATTGTAAATTTTAAAAAATTAAGGACTTAATTAAAATTTTAAAAAATGTTAGCCCTAACAACTAAATGCACTCACACTCGCACCAGTTATCGACAAACCAACCAAGCTTATTACTTGCCCATTGATCCTGTATAAATGCACTCACACTCGCACCATCGCACCCACACCTGCACCATCACAACCGCTTGCACCTATCGCACCCGTGGTCTTGCATTAGCAAACATTCATCTGTAGTTACAAACAAATCGTAACTAGACCCAGTCGCACTCAAACGCAAACCTGCATTCGCACCTGCTGACCCACTCCTATACTTGTTAACCCACACCACCACACCATAATCCATATATAGACCTGCACCAGTCTAGAGATTCAGTAAAGGCAGCAAAAAATGTGTATTTGTGCTCTTTAGTCCCTATGACTCTGAGATAGAGATTCAAGTGAAGGTTGCAAAGCTTGAAACAAATTTTACAAAATTATGAAATATGGATATTGAAATATTAAATTGTGTTGACTGTTTATTTGAATATTGAATTGTATTTATGATCTATAGAATATTGAATATAGATAAATGAAAATTGATTTGTGAATTTGTGTCTGTGATTTTATGTTATGTAGTAATTGTGTATGTTGAATTGTTGGTTCTTGGTTAATTGTATTGGATGAAATTGAATTATGTAATGTGCCATGTGTTTTGACTCTTGACTGTGGAGTTAATTTGAGTAAGAAACTAAGAATGTTGATTAAATTTAGTGACTGAAAGATTGTTAAATTAAAGTTGGGAATTAAGATTTCAGTAACAATATTGATTAAAATTAGTTAAGAAAACAAAATAATGATAAGCATTACAAATTGAATTGTATAAGCAAACAAAATAGATTATTTTATAGTTGAATTATGTGATTACATAAAATAGGTTGTAGATTTATAGTTGTGAGTTATGGTTGAAATTGAATAGGTTATATTTGTGAGTGAATGTCTTCATGGTTAAATGATGTAATCATATAAAATAAGTTATATAAGATGTATATGTGTAATTGTGTATATTGATTTATTAGTTCTTGACTTCTTGGTGAATTGTGTTAGATGAAATTGAATTGTATAGTGTATATTGACTCTTAATTGTGGAGTTAATTTAAGTAAGAAACTAGGAATGTTGATTAAAATTGGTGAATGAAAGATTGCTAAATCAAAGTTGAGAATTAGTATTCTAGTAACAATAGTGATTGAAATTTGTAAAAAAACAAAATAATGATAAGCATTACAAATTAAATTATATCAGGAAACAAAAAAGATTAGTTTATAGTTGAATTATGTGATTACATAAAATAGTTTATAAAATTATAGTTGTGAGTTATGGTTGAAAATGAATAGGTTATAGTTGAGAAAGTATGTCTTTATGGTTAAATAATATAATAATACAAAATGAAATTAAGTGTTCTTTATTTTGATATGAAGTTATTAATTCAATTTTACCGTATATCTTTATTTACTTTATAGATAAATTGAGGAAAGTTCAAGTACTCTTGATAATTTAGTCACTTCAAGTATAAGAAGATTCGATGATCCAGCTTGAGCTCATACTAGATTGGTTCATGAAATGATGAACTATATTATTTATTTGTATTGTAAATGTAGCGTCCCCTTACTGTAGGGTACATACCAGAACACCCTTAAGACATTCCAGTACATATCCTACGATAATGGTGCGCTACAATCAATCACTACATTCACTTAACATCGCACCATATCTTTATTCACTTATAAAGCATCATAAGAAAATCACAACATTTTAAAAACCAACTTTTTCCTCATTTCATTTCATAAAAATCGAAGGTCTACAATTTGTCTTTCAACATTCCTTACATGAACAACACCATAGCCTAATACAAAAGCGCTACACGAAAGAGGAAATATACAAAATCTATGTAATCTGTCCAAAACCCAGCTGACCAACCTTTGAGCCATGACTTCTCTTCCCAAATCACAAGGCTACACCGTGTATAGTGCCTTTCAATATCTAGAGTTATCTCTCGGTACTGAAAAGTCAACATTGCAATTTTGGTGAGTTTTGCGAACTCAATGAGGTAACCATCATCGATAGTTCACTCAATTCATGCATCACATCATTTCAGATAACATATATTTCACAACTTTTCATTTTTGCATAACTGAAGACATATCACATTTTCACTTAAGAGTAAACCAATTTGGCATTTCAAACAATCAACATACTTATTAACATGCATATGAAATGCTCATGTGACTCATTTCCAATTATTACATTGTTATGATCGAGTGCCTAAACTATCCCGTATCTATTGTGGATATCGGGCTTATTGATAAATGTCCCTTATCCGATGGGGACACATGGCTCATTTTACATAGTGAGCCTTAGGCTCTTAATCACTTTCTGAGCTAATATGAGCTTTAAGCTCTTTTTCGGTGGCTACTCTGGCTACAACTGCCATTATCTGATTGTGTATTCATGTATGGAATGCATCTGTCACAATCAATCACGTCATAAAGCATATAGTTTGTCACATTTACATACAAGTAGCACTTCAATATCTCATTCATATGTCACAATCATCGGACCTTCATTGTCCGGAATCCAACAATCAAAACACATTCATTCAACAATTTAAACATAATATAAAACAAACATTTAATTGAGTGAGACCGTCTAGGTTACTCACAAGTTGCTCTCGAAGCTAATACTTGGAAGTTCCGGGAACGTCTAGAGGTTGACGTTCCAGTTGCTCTTCTATATCAAATAACATACACATATATCACAATTTGCACAAGTATAAATGTTTAACAATGCACATGTATGTAATGAAATATGTACAATGCATATTCATGACAATCTCGGGTATTTATCTATTAGTGTCATCCTAAAATCAATCCCATATCAAATCTCATCTAAGTATAATTTATACTTAGGTTTATATCTCACTAAAACCATTAAAATCACATTTTATTTCTCATTGGCTTACTTTTATATTTTTCCAAGACACATTTTTGGGTCTACTATTCATGTTCAATCAGAAAGTGACAATGATGCAATTTTGTCATACTCTCTTATAGAAGATTGCTCTCCCATCTCTTAAGTTTCTAATGACACCAAGATCATTCAATTTGGTTTAGAAATCCAAAAGTTGTACTCCAAACATTTTTGGACTATTCTTATTCTAAAACAGTATACTATGCACAACTTCCATCCAAAAATTTAACATCTTAGAGACTAAATTACAATTTGACTTCTTCATATGATTTGTAAGCTTATGTCTCTAGTTTACTCCAAATTAAAAATCATCTCATTTGGAACCCTATAGGTCAAGATATATTCAAATACCAAAGTATGTTCAGTGAAATCATACCAGCTCATACTATTCCAATAGATTCCCTCACTTTCCTTCAATCAAACTTTTTCAAATCAATTCATAATGCTACCAATTTTTATGGACATATAGAAAAATGTGTTAGGAATCTATTGGTTTAAGAATCACTTCATTTGGAGGTCATATAGTGAAGTTATGGCCAAAAGAATCAAACATGATTATGTCCTCAATCATATTGAACCTATTTTAGGACAATTAGCATAACTTTCAGTAGAGATATCAGATTAAGGTCATTCTTAGACGGTTTGAAAGAAGACTTCTAGAGCTACAACCTTTATGAGACTTCAAAGTGAGATTTTTCCATTTAGAGGGTAAAAATTAAGTTAGTCGAAGGTTAGACTAAGTCAGACGATGACTTGGTCAAAGATGCATCAGACGACGGCTAGGTCAGACGAAAGGGTCAGACGAAAGCCCAGTCTAAGACGAACCAGTTGATGGTTCTCATTGCATACAACAAGTTCTCATCCTTACTATAGTTGTCCTGTACATACATCCTCTGTGACATCCTAACTTGTAATGGTCACAACTCTCGACTCTGATATCTAAAAATCACAAACTTTATATCATTGGAAAGATAAAACGATAAACTACAATTTTTTAGAAGAACATTGACTCATTTGGCCTAGATTAACACAGTTTCCCCCTAAAGTCAGAACACAATATATACATTCATCCACCAATGTACTACACCCAATTCTCAACTTCATAACAAATTTTGAGACTATTAAAGACAGAATATAAATTCGATGTCTTCATAAGACATGTATTCATATGTCTCTAGTTTAATCTAAACTAAGAATCATCTCATTTGGATAACTAAAGAAAAAATTTATGGCTAACAGGCTGAAGAATACTCAATGAACAATTTCCATCCAATCATCTTCAAACTTTCTAGATTTTACACCTAACATAACTTGTACAAAGATCACCCTTTTCTACTTCATTTACTCCTCATTCTTAACTCCATTTCAACTCAATAACATCCATAACCTAATTCATGAATGCATTTACAGTTATTTTCATGTGCAAAGGTTCACTATTCATGTGTATGCATATGATATAATATACATGAATATGAATGCATTTCTACTCTCCCAATAATTTCTCATATTTACTATTTTAACCTCTCCGTAGGAAATGAGATGTTACAACTCTCCCCTCCTTAAAAGAAACTTCGTCCTCAAAATTCTTACCTGTTTGTGTGAATAGGTGGGGATATTGTCTCCTCATATGTTCCTATGTTTCACAAGTTTCTTTCTCAATCGAGTGGTTCCTCCAAAAGACTTTCACCAATGGAATGACTCGGTTCCTCAACTGCTTGACCTGAGATCTCAGAATCTTGATCGGCTCCTCAACATAGCTTAAGTTACTAGCAACCTCAATCTCCTGAGCCGGTATCACATGTGTCGGATCCGATCGATATCTCCGGAGCATACTCATATGAAACACATTATGCAATTGAGACATGTCATTCGGTAAAGCCAACTTATATACCAAAGGTCCTATCCTCTCGTTGATCTGCTTAACTTGCCCTTTTTACTGAATCTCAATACTTCTTTCCAAGGTGACACTCTGAGAAACACTCTTCCTCCTACATTGTACTCCGTATCTCGTCGGTGTTGATCCACATAACTCTTCTATCTATCTTCATCCGCTTTGATTCAGCTTTGGATCAACTTTACCTTATCTACTGTATCTTATATCAACTCTGGGCCTTCAACCATTCTTAAGCCCTCTTCATCCCAATACAGAGGCGATCGACACTTCCTACCATACAATACCTCGTATGGTGCCATTCCGATACTATTGTGGTAATGGCTATTATAGGCAAACTCAATCAAAGCTATGTACTGATCCCAAGCTCCTTGAAAGTCCGATACACAAGCTTTGAGCATATCCTTAACAGTCTTGATTGTCCTCTGAATTTTTCCATCTATTTGAGGATGAAATGTTGTACTGAAGTTCAACCTCATACCTATAGTAGACTTCAAACTCTTCCAGAACCTTGAAGTAAACCTAAGATCCCTGTCCGATACAATGGATACTAGAACCCCATGCTATCTAACTACTTCATTTACATACCTTCAGGCCAACTGATCTAGTGAGTTATTCTCTCTCACTGGTAAGAAATGAGTTGACTTAGTTAATCGGTCCACTACAACCCATATAGCATCATGCTGCCTCAGAGTTCTAGGCAATCCCATGATGAAGCCCATAGTAATTCATTCCCATTTCCACTCTGGAATAGGGAATGAATGTAGCTTCCTTACTGGAGCTTGGTGCTCAACCTTAACTTGCTGACATGCCATACGCTTAGATACATATTCCGCTACTTGCTTTTTCATTCCGGGCCACCAGAAATGTTGCTTTAGCGTGTTATACATCTTGGTAGTACCAGGATGCATAGCGTAGGCAGCCATATGAGCTTCCTCAAAGATCTCTTTTCTCAGATTCTCCACATTCGGCATACATAACCTCTGCTTCAACCACAATGTCTCATCTCTTAATTCAAACTTAGAATCTAGATTCACCTTCACTTTCTTTATAAGCTTGACCATATCAGGATCTTTCTCCTGGACTTTTTTGATTCTATCATATAGCATCGGTCTTAGCTTCAAAGTAGCAATCAGTGCCTCAACTTGCTCCAGATTCAGTTCCGCATTCAGAGCTCTCAATTGAATCAAACTGGGTAGTCTGGATAATTGAATCTGAGCTACACTAGTATTAGACTTTCTGTTGGGTCCGTGTTTTGTGTACCGGGCTTGGATCCCCGAATACTTCAAGTTTGCACGCGACCATAACCTTAATCAGTATTGTCCTCTTTGGTACTCGAACTCAAGACCTCAAGGTTTTGTTGCATTTTAAATGCACGCCTCTTACCATTGAGCTATGAGTACCAAAGAGGACAATACTGATTAAGGTTGTGATCGCGTGCAAACTTAAGTATTCGGGGATCCAAGCCCGGTACACAAAACACGGACCCAACAACTTACATGCTTAAGTGCTCTTCCAATTTTGCCCCTCATGCAATTTTCCACCTTAATTCAACTTAATCCATGCCATATGATCCTACTCAAATTAACTTGTTAATTAACTCCCATTAACATGCTAATTAATTCCACAAAATACTCCATTATGACCTCAAAGTTTATTTCAATCATGCTTAACTCTTTCCAAAGATCAGGACATTTTCTAACCATGTAATTAAAGGAATTTACTTGCCCTTCCTTCTAGAAAAATGTTCCTCATTGTCTTAATTTTCTAACAACACCAAAATCATTCAATTTGGTTCGGTAATTTGAGAGTTATGTCCCAAACATTTCCGACTATCCTTAAACTGAAACAATATTTCATGCTCAATTTCCATCCAAAAATTGAAACTCTTAAAGACTAAATTAAAATCCAACTTCAACAGATAATTTGTAGCCCTCTTTCTCTAGTTTAAATTCAAATAAAAAATCATCTCATTTCGATACCTAGAGAAAGAGTTATGGCCAAAACATCGAAGCATGTTCAATGTAACATTTTCCAACTTTTTAACTTCCCACATTTCATATGTACCAGTTCTAACTTCCAAGAACAATTTGGGATCCAACAGTCAAAGTGGTTTTGGTTAACCTTTCCGTGCATGTTTTTTTGGTATAATTCAATCATTTTATTATACAATGTTCCAATTAAACATAAAGCATGTAATTAATGTCTACTTTATTTTGAGTCTGATCATATTAGTTCTTTGACATTAACTATTGATTCAATTAATGACATTTTAAAAATATTTACAAAGCATCATTCCATCTTGGTCAAAGATTTCTTGAGTTAATACTAATCAAGAATAATATAACATTCTCCCTAATTACTTTATAGCAATGAATATTATCTTGATTACTCAACTACCTTCATATAGTTCATGTTACATCCAATGACTTCTGACTAAATGATCTATGATTAGAATAGGTCATAAGTAGTATCAAAATATAGAAATCCCTATATAAGATAACTTTGGAGACCTCAAGTCAAAGGATCACTTATTCAATCATCACAATGAGAATTTCTATAAACATACAAGTAATTTTTCAAATAGATTTCTTATATCTGGTCTATTCAATGAACTTGTTCTCTAACAAGCACCCACATGTTTGTTTAAGTATCTTCATACTTTAGCCTATAAGATCGATTACTTCATAAGGAAAAACATAACATATGTTAGTCTATTAATGTCCAATCTTAATAGAACAATAACTAGAAACAATTTAATGATAATACATAAATTTAATATAAATCTCATAATTATAGTCTCATTATAATTTCATTTGCGATGAATAATTATCCCATAGACTTTATCATATACATTTAAACATGTTCAACATAAATAATACCTTTAAATAATTGCCTTTAAACTAAAACCAAACTGATTAGCTGTAGGACATAAACCAACAATCTTCCACTTACATTAAGCCAATTTTTTAAGTATCATATACCATATGACGATCATGCTACTACTAAGATAGTGGCTTAATAAGAGAATTCTAATATATTCTTTATAGTGAGCACTTGCTTAAATCTTACAACTTTCATCTTAATTATCATCATAATTAAGAAAATAGCCCAAATGCATCCTTGGATTTCTTTTAAGACCTTAGCTCTTTTTACATGATCAATGGCTCTAATGTTTCATAGTACATTACTATCTTGAAAATTGCAAGGAATTACATCAAGTTCATTAAAGAATTTGTTGATCCAATTAATCATTTCCACTAAATGAAAAATGTATTATGGCTTAATTAGCAGCCATTGCTACATTGGAACCTTTCTAACCTTGAATGATATTTTTCTTAAGTAAAATAGAACTCACTTATGATTTAATTCTAAAGTAAATATTCTTATCTCCTTAAACTCAAATACATATGAAACTACATGGTTTACGAAATGTTAGTGTTACTCTTAGACAACTTCATTTTTACTAGTTATGGGTTGCTTGTTTATGCCTTTTGTATGGCTTTAGGAACCTTGTCCACAAGAATGGCATCGAGGTAACATTGTTATAGTTTGAACAAGGGTTCCTACGTTGCCTCCTCTAACGAGCAACTAGACTATTGTACCAAAACTTACGTCATAGGGCAAATTTGATGCTTCACCATTTTATGATCAAAAATGGCCTTTAGGTGTTTGTCAATTTGAGGTACTATCGCGGGTAACTCTATAGAGGTAAACGTTCCTTCAGTGACGCATACCTATAACTGTGATGCATAGAAAGTTGGATGAATGTTGGACCTTTCTAATAAGGTTAGATTGTAGGTGACTTGCCCTATTCATATCATAATAGGGTATGGGTAATAATACAAAGAGGATAATTAATGATAGTTCCTTCTCTATAGGGAGTGTTGTGAGTATAATTAAAGTTTGACAAACATTAGGTCCCTTACTTCAAATTCTTGATTGGTCTTTTTATGATCCGCTTATTGCTTCATTTGGTTTGGGCTTTTTTAAGGTGGAATTTTGTTGAAGCTAGTGTTACTTCTCTGTCCTTCATTATTTAATCAATCGTTAGACTTTGGGAGTCTCTTATAAGATGTGGTTCGTATATCAAAGGAGGATATCCATATAGTAGTTTAATAGTGTTGAGTTGGCGGTAGCGTGGATTATGGTGTTATTACCCCATTCAGCCAATGAGATCCACTCCACCCATCTTACTGAGGTGTCACTATAGAAACATTACATGTAAGTCTCTAACAAGCGATTCATGGCTTCAATTTGTCCATCAGATTGAGGATGATACTCAGTAGAAAACTGAGATTGAACCCCTATAACTTGAAGAACTCCCTTCAAAATTTACTCAAAAAATGGGATATTTTCACTGTTAATACTCTCTAAATATATGTAATTTAAAAACTTAATCAAGCAATAGCTTAGCCACATTTTTTGTAGTTAGTGGGTATGAAGTGGCCATATTTACTAAGCCTATCGACCATCACCATCACTCCCATTCTTCCTCATGAGGGCAAAATCCCTTCTAAAAATCCATATTGATATCCTCCCAATAACTCTCCAATATAGGCAATGGCTATAACATCCCAGGGTACTGCACATTTTCATACTTATTCCTTTAGCAAGTGGTACACACTTTAATTACCCATACCCTTCCAATAAAAGACATTTTGCAATCTCATTATTGTTTTTGTTACCCCAAATGATCTCTTTGTGGGCCATCGTACCTTAAGGAAATCAATTTCTTACATAGTTACTTATCAAATCCAATGACTATTCTCCCTTTCTAGTATAGTAGGCCTTCCCTCCATTCATAATTACCCAAGTTGAGGGTCCCTTCCTTATGCATCAAATGATGTCTTGAATTATAGTATCTATTTCTCTGCTATTTTTCATTTCTCCTAATAATTCAGTATGAACCTATGATACAGTAAAAGTGACGAGCTCGATACTGGTCATTCTTAATAATGCATATATCTTCTGATTCTCCTTTCCACTTTTGTATACTATATCAAAGTCATAGCCAAAAAGCTTCAGATGCCATATCTATTGAAAAGGAATGGAAATTCATTGCTCCAGCAGCAATTTAAGACTCTTATTATTAGTTTAAACCTGAAATCTCCTACCACCAAGCAATGTTGCCACTGTTTAATCACCTTGACAATCGCTAAGAATTTCTTCTATACATGGATAGCCCTAGGTGTTTTTCTGCTAACATCTTTCTTAGATATGCAATCGGATGTTTATCCTATTGCAACATCACCCTAATATCGATTTTGCATGTGTCGACCTTAAAGAAAAAGGGCATAGAGAATTCAGGTAGGGTAGGATCGCAACTAAAGTGAGGGCCTCTTTTAACCCTTCAAAGGCCCATTATTGCTTGTACCCCAAGCCTATCTGCTTATCATCTAAGTCTTAAGTAACTCATTCAGGGTCCGGCCATCTAATCATAATTTTGAATAAAACATTTTTAATAACACTTAAGCACAAGGAATCCTCGATGCTTCTTAAATATCTGCTAATTCCAAACTGTTGACACCTTCTTATCATCTATAGCTACCTTTTTTCTCGAAGATTGACTATCTGAGGTACTCTAATTGCCTCGCTCTAAATATTCATTTGTTCATGTTCAAATACAATTTATAAGCTTAAAGTTTTTTAAGGGATTCTCTCAGGTGATACACATGTTGGTGAAGGTTGTTTTTTAAAACAAGGATGTTATCAAAGAAGACAAGTATGAATCTTCTAAGAAATGGTCAAAATATCATGTTCATTAAGCTTTGAAAGGTTGATGACAGATTTATTGACACAAAGAGCATTACAAGGAGCTTGTGATATTTTTTATCTGAAAGTCATTTTAGTTATTTCTTCCACATATATCTGAATCCAATGATAACCAAATTTGAAGTTTAACTTGGAGTACCAACTGGATTTATGCAATTTGTCAAACAACTCTTTGGTAAGGAGAATTAGAAACTTGTCCCTCATAGTGTGCTTATTTAACTTCCGATAGTCGATGCACATCTACCAAGAGTTGTCCATCTTCATCATCAATACTACCAGTGACACATAAGGGCTCAAAATATATCGTTTGAGACCTTATTAAAGTAATTTTAACATCGCTTTTTCAATAATATCCTTCTACTCCCCTAAGTAGTATAAGGATCAAATGTTAATTGAATTCACTCCTTCCTTGAGTTTGATCATGTAGTCTTAGGTTCTTTTTAGAGGAAGTTGTTGTAGTTCCTAAAACAACAACATGAACTCTACCAACAATTTTTAAAGCTCGCCTATGTATGAGACCTATTTTTCCAAATTCATTTGTTGTAGTTGATGTTCTATAAGTTTGGTTAATTATATCATTTATAGTCCCCCTTCCTGAGCCCCTTTAATCATCTTGTTTAAGCTTTTGCTTGATACTATCTTCATTCTTAGCCTCTCTTTGCTTGTCAGGGTAACCAATCGTCCCTCTCAAGTAAACCTTATGGTCTAAGTTTTGAAGTAGAAAAGATGTCATTAAAGGTAACCAATTATTGAACCCCCATGACAACATCTCAACTCCCTAATAGAATTTCCAAGGCTTCTATTACAAAGGAGACCCCAATATGCTTAATGCAAACCCTTTATATCTTTGATGGAAACTTAATACGATACTTTCTACGAGACTTTCTCCCATAATAATATGGATCCTAATAATGTTCTCCAATTGATTTTAGTTCCTTCTATCCACAACCTCATACAAGAAGTTATGAGTACTCTCGTGGTCTATTAGTGAGTTTTCATATGTGGTAACCTATCCCCGCATCAACTTATATTCTTTTTCATTTGTCTTGCTTAAAAGGAAATATTATGACGCCCCAGTTCTTTCGTAATTTTCCCACTTGGCTCATCTAACTTATCCCCTGTTTCCTCTTCTACCTCTATCATATATAATTGAAGTTATTTCTCATACATTTATGGTCCAGGATGTATCACTCGTTGCATAAGAAGCATAATCCCTTGTCCCTCTAATCATCAAATTCCTTGTTATAGAGCTAGATTTTGAGTTGAGGTCCTACAGTAGGTAAGATACCTTTATCGAGCTTGGTTTTAAGGCCTAAAGTCACTGGGAGTCCTGTTTTAGCACTTGGGTTGCTACTCACTCTAGACTGGTAGTCGGTTTGGAAGTTTCCCTTCTTAGTTAATGACGCAGAATGGGCCACTAATACAACTTCATGTTTCATCACTAGTGAGTAATGCTATTAAAGAGTGTGAGGTTTTAAGAGTTTGATGGTGACCTTCAGCTCTGGCTTTATACCCCTTAAGAAGAATCTGATCAAGTATTCCTTTGAAAATGTGAGTTTGTTGAAGTATTTATCAAACCTGACAAAGTAATCTTGCACCAAATGCTCTTACCTAAGTTCCTTGAAATCACCCACTGGATCTTCAAAAATCTCCTCAATTCTTTTTTTAATCACATTAGTCAACTCCTCCTAATTTGTTAGTTCTTTTTAGGTTCGTTTCTTTGTGATAATTTGATACCACTCATGTGCCTCCCCTTCTGAGTACGTCATTATGATCCCATCTATCTTCTCATTCGGGATATGTTCTAACCCAAAAATTTGTTTGCACCTATATAGCCAACTCTTCACTCCACTCCCCTCAAAAGTTAAAAAGTCAATCTTGCTAAATCTCATTGGGGTTATGTAAATTTCCTTCCCAGTTGAGATTCCTTTAGGTTCGTATCTCCACCCATTGTTTACATGAGCTAATCGAACATTGTTTTCAACTCCTAAAGCTCTTTTTCTTATCTCTATGTTTTACCTTGATTTTTTACTAATAGTTTCTCATTTTAGTCTTAGTTCTTAAGTGGGGTTTTCAAATTCTCCTTAATCCTTTAAAGTTCTATCACCTATGTTCCTTTTTCCATAGTTATGCTTTAAGAGTTGTTTGATCTAATACCAAGTTATTTCGTAAAAAATGACAATGTGTGTATTAATATAAGGAAGGTCGTTTTAAAAGAAGAGAGAATAAGAGGACAAGAAATGAAGGATAATTTCATTATTGAATTCTAAATTGCTTATCAGGATGTTGTTGGAATCCAATCGTGATCGAATCATAGGCACAGCAGAAAACAAAAAAATTTGCAAATTCTGAGCAGATCCCGATAATTAATTAAGCTTGAATTAAAAGACAAAAAGATTGAGAAATCGTACCTTGCTCACTTTCCATTAAAAAATCTGAGAAACCTTTTCTGATTGATCAATCACCAGTTGTCCAATTGTCCAGCCTTTGATGGTATCCACAGAGCAATTCCCAAACTGCTTTGAAAGAAAGAAGACAAAAAATGCTAGCTTCTAAAACGCTATTTCTTTTAAATAGAAAAATCATGACAATCTTTCATTAAAATTAAATTTCTTTAATTATAATTAGAATCAAATTCTAATTCTAATTAATTTAACTTTAATAAAATCAAATATCTCATATT
>JANIHZ010000002.1:31797769-31810249 GCA_027478365.1 Erythroxylum rufum | reverse complement strand
ATTCTAATTCCAATTATTTTAATTTTAATAAAATCAACTAACCGATATTTGATTCCCAAAGTTTCTCAAATTTTATAATTAAGTCGAACTTCATTAAATTGATTTTTCTTTTGCAAATTGCTCTTTAATGTGTGACCTATTAGGTTTCTAATAAATGGGCAATGATTATAAATTATAATTCTAATTCACAATTAGAATTAGTCTTTTAATTTATCTTTAATTCTTAAATTAAATAATTTATAATCATAAATCATAATTGACGTCTAGCAACATGTTATGATTACTCAAATATCAGGAATGTCAAAGTGATTGACTTAACTTATCCATGCATAGCTATAATGTATAATTTAATCCTTTCGTCACTCAATATTCTAATTGGACAGAGTATGGATACAGTGTCTACTCTTATCATCCAATCATGTTCGTTCTTGCTAATTAGTAATTGATTTATAATTGAATTTGAAAACTCCTTTTCAAATATTAATTCACTCTGACCAGAGAATTCCATAAATCATTATTAACCAAGAACAACAGAATATTTTCTCTGAATACTTTAGTGTAACGAATCCTATATTGACTTACTCAACTATCTACATATGGTTCATATTGTATCCAATTACTACCGACTGAATTATCCTAGAACGATTCATAAGTAGCATCAAAACACATTGATTATCACACTAGAAATCTTGGTAATCTCAAGTCTAAGGATCAATTATACAACCATCATTATGAGATAATCTATAGACATATAAGTAATATTCCATTTGGAATTCTCATAATCGAGTTAGTTTAGTGACTTATTCTCTAATAATCACCCACATATTAGTTTAAGTATCTCTATACTTTAATTTATGAGAACAATTGCTTTCTTCATAAGAAAGAAACATAATGTATGCTAGTTTTACCATTTCAACATCTAGTCTTGATAAAACTGCAACTAGGAACATTTAAGAATAACAAATAAGTGTAAATTGAATCTTATAATTATGTATCTCATTATAATTTCAATTACACAGTAATTATTCCAAAGATTTTATCTTTAATATTAAAACATAAAATATTAATGAAATTAATACATAAAGATAAATAACACTTTTTCATAAATTAAAAAATATAATGTCATACATTAATTTGTATCCAATTGATTGGCCACAATTGCATAAACTAATAGTTGTTACATGATATATACCCATGGGCCTTTCGTCGACTGCCATATAAAACATTGTCGGAATGATTACAAAGAGATGAAACTACATCATTTAGGAAAAAATTTTAGTGTTACACTTAGACAACTTCGTTTTTGCTCATTATGGGCTGGTAGTTCCTACCTTCCGCATAGCTTCATTTCTCGTAACAGCTTGCATTTTGCCCCCAAAGTATTTCGGGTTGCCATACACTAATATCTATAATTCAATCCAATTGAATGAAGCAATAACTAACATCATACCTACATAACCACAACTTTATGATTGAATCGAGCCCTCAACTCCTCTTTCTCAACTACTACTCGACTTTCCACCGTTTGAAATTGATTCATACCTCAACGAACTGAAAAAACAGCCTCACTCCCTCGAGGATTTGTAGATTGAAAAAAAGGATGAGAAGATAATAAATGAAACAATATTGGTAAATGTCTTTTCTTGAACCAATTAGCTAGAAGCCCAAGGCCAGTGCAGGTGTCCGACTTCATCTTTGATAGGCATTGACATTTAACCAATTGGTCTGATTTCTGATACCAACCCAAAATACCATTTGAAAGCCCACTCTTAAGCCCAAAATGAATTGATTTTAGTCTATCCCCTGCAAGGTTCCGAAATATCAAACCAAAGCTTTAAACTTTAGCTGTTTCAGAGTTGTCCCTCTTCCCATCTTCTGCTCAAGTCTCAAACCGCTCCTAAAACACGTAAAAGTATGTTCGTTTCCTTAACATTTCATTTTGTTTCCACTGTTCAAATTATGGGCTCTTCTCTTTTCTCCTTTTTTAATCTCCTACTGAAACTTAATATTATTTTACTAGTTTAACTCTCTGGGTTTTACGAGTTTTATAGTTATACCGTTGTTTTATCTTTAATTAAAAAACGGTCGCTTCTTCCTTTTTAAAGTTTCTTGTTTAACCTCTGCTTTTCATTTTCTCTTAGCAATTCATGCTGATGCTTGTGCTCTCTTGTATTCAGCGTTTTAAGCTTTTCAAGAGCAGTGAGTTATGACTCTATTTATTCATCCATTGCGATAGTTATGATATTCTTGAACTCAGTAGGTGGTTGATTGAAGAACTTACTGTTCTGAATATGATTTTGCTTGTGGTTTTACGAAATTATTCTTCATGTTTATAAGAACACTCCGAAAGTAAAATTTGCATTTGATTTGGAATTTGGAACTGCAAATTGTAGGCTAAGCACTTGAATACTGCAAACTAGAATAGGAATGGGACTTCATTACTCTTAAGCTTCAAAGGAAAGTTCCTTTCTTGCCTGTTCAGATGGTTACTAATGCTACTCTGTTCCTAGGTACTAAACCAACTGTTTGACCTTCGTTGTAGATTCAATGTTGTATGCACTTACTACTCCAAAAATTAGCATTTCTCGGCCAAGAACTTTTGGTTTTCATCAAAGGAACTATGCTTCAAAGAGGTTTTGCCTGCATGCGTCGTTGCCTGACACTGGGAATGGAGTTAAAGTGGAGTATACTCCTTGGCTAATTGTTGGATTGGGAAACCCTGGAAATAAGTACTATGGCACTAGGCACAATGTAATTGAATGCGCCTATCAATATATGGGCTTTAATACTTTTCATCCTCGATTGGTGATTTTGTAATATTATCTTCACCAGGTTGGATTTGAAATGATTGATAAAATTTCTCAAAGAGAAGGAGTTGTGTTGAACACAATACAGTCAAAGGCTCTTATTGGAATAGGTTGTTAAGCTGAACGACATTTGCTGATTCTTGACTAATTCTTTTGTTCCTCTTTATATTTATTTATTTATCTATTGTTTCCTTTCTTCCTTCTAAGTTTTTCCATCTGTATTGAGCTCGTTGCTTATTCAAAATTTTGGTCCAATCAGTACAGGTTGCATTGGAGAGGTGCCAATTCTCTTGGCAAAACCTCAGGCATATATGAATTTCAGTGGTGAATCGGTTAGTTCCATGTCTTCTCTTATAAAGGGGCTTTACATTTTGTAATGGAAAGCTTATAGTTTGGCATGATGACAATCATAAATCACATAGTCCAAATAATTCAGAAACTAAATCTTTGTTTAGTGGGATGAAAAGAAGAGGGAGAGGGTAGGGAATTATATTGAACTCTATTCCTACTTCTCAGAATATTCCCTGCCATCAATTTGTCCCTCTCTCTAGTCAACATGGTTAAACCCATGGAATGATTTGTCATTGATGTGAATTACAATGCTTTGTCAAATATAGAATTTGATAGCAGATGGTGTTCATTTCTTTGATTTATGGGATGTTTTATCGTGGATTTAAGTTCCTGAAAGTGAGTGGTTGTTGATATTTTCTAAACTTGTGAAGCAAGATTGATGTCTATATACTGCATTGTAGAGCATCTATTTTTTTTAGTGTCTGAGCTTGAACAGATAAAAATCGATAAATTGTAGATCTGTCTTTACCTTGCACCATGCTATATCTCCTGTATGCAATGTATTTAGAGTCCTTAGATTCTAGTTAATGCCACCTGTGAAGCAGTAGCCAGTTGATTAATAGACCCGTTTCTAAGTGAGCATGGATTTTCATGTCCTTTATTAATATATATGATTTCATCTGTTGTGATCATCAATATGATTTTGCTACTTGAGGTCCCTATCCTGAATTTTTATCTTTTATGGTTGTACTGTTGGTTGTCTAACCTTACTTCGCTGCAACAATTTCATCCTAAGCTTTATTGTTTTCATAATATCGTGAAGGTTGGACCTCTTGCTGCATATTATCAAGTGCCTCTCCGTCACATTTTATTGGTATTTCCATTGTGTCCTAGTGCATTTTGTTAGTTAATTGCTTTTATATGTTGTTCTAGTATTTGACTATGTACTGTTCACCTGACCTGAAGGTTTATGATGACATGAACTTACCAAATGGTATATTGAGACTTCAACAAAAAGGTGGACATGCCCATCATAACGGGTACGCCTGCCTCTCTGCCTGAGTTCCATTAATGAGTTTTTTCTCCTTTGTGCTTTACCTTAGATATCTTACTAGCTCAAGATCCTGTGGTATAAACATGGTTATCTAACAACTTTTTTCTACTTGAATTAGCTTCTGCCACTCAAGTGATGTTTCTGTCTCTCTCTCTCTCCCTCCCTCAGATTTGAAGCTTCAAAAGTTTCATTCTGGTTTTTATTTCTGATTTGAAAATATTTCTGTGTTCTTTTGTTTACATCATGAATTTTCATATGAACATTTGGGTAAGAGGAACCAGTTATTTGATTTCTTGTACTTGTGCAAGAATTTTAACTCTTCTCTTTCAAAAATTATAGCAAGAAGTCAAGTAGATATGATCCCATTGATATGGCCGCACAAGGTAAATTCAAATACAAAGAGAAATTTGATGTTGTTGCACAAAGAAGAAGAATTATGGTAGAGAGCATAACAAAATAAAGAAACAAGGAATTTCAGTATATAACTTATAAACATGTTTTTTACATGACAAGAAAATAGAAATAGTTCCACTCGGGTAATGTCATATATAAGTTAACTGCTGGCTAATTAAAATGGGCCTCAGTTTAATGTTAAATAGGACAAGAAACATTAATGCAATTAAGTATCATGATTCTATCAACTTTGTTCTTTAGGTTGTTTATGCTTCTATTCAGTCATAATTGCATTAAATCTTTCTTGTTCTCCATCAACAATACTCCACAAGGACTTCTAGTTATGTATTCTATTAAATTACAACTTCTTCATGATGAATTGAAGTATGTTACCCATTTGATCTACTCGTATCAATTTAACTGGAAGAGCCTGCATTGTGACGCTTCCAAAGAGCATCTGTTGGTTTGCTGCAATTGTGGAAATCATAACTCAGAGAGATCTAGATTTTTATTTTCCATCTCTTTGTGCAGAGTGAAGAGTGTGATTGATCATTTAGATGGTTGCCGTGGATTTCCTCGGTTGTGTATAGGTAGGTCATTAATTCCTGTCTTATTTTGGACGTAAAACATTGTTATTCAACATCAAAAAGTGTTATCTATATTGGGAATTTAGAATTTTGGATATATTCCCATACTTGCAGGGATTGGGGATCCTCCTGGCACTATGGACATGAAAGCTTTTCTCTTGCAGAAGTTTAGTTCCACAGAGAGACAGCAAGTATGTTGCTTCTTTGATTATATCGCCTAGTACTTACTCTCATGTTTTAAACTTGATTTTACCGTAGTTGTAAACTGCATTCTAGTCAAGCCATCTTCACTGAATCATGCCTGAGATAAAGCAACTTTCGTGGCATTGCTTCAACTTTCTTACCGTGAATTGCTATTTAACAGATTGATGCAGCATTGGAACAAGGGATTGATGCTGTGAGGAACTTGGTCCGTCGTGGGTTTAACCGTAATATTACAAGGTTCAATCTAGGGCAGAAATACAAGTATCATAAAGTTTGAAGCTGGCGAAAAAGATGACAGGCCATTAAAGTTTGTGCAAACTTATAATTGAATCACAAGACTGCCGTAATTCCCTCTTAGTCATCTTAGGTTCATATGTATCTCCCTTTTCTTTTTCCTCAACTATTGAAATTTCCCTGTAAGGTCCAATGTAAACGCAGAAGTGAGTTTGATTGAAATGTGAACTCGCCTTTTGAAGATTTGTACTAAGAAGATAAAACACAGTCATGGCTGTTTGAGCATTGGACTGGATGATATTTTAAGGGCATTTCCTTTGATAAAACGGAAACGAAAACGTGAAGTCACGAAATGGCCGGCCTGGAAAGAACAGGATATAAGACTAAAGGTTGACCCTTCCAATGATACTATTTAGATCCCACAAAATCCTGCTCACTCACTCCAAATCGCGTCCAACCAAAAACCATCGATCACCTCCACTAGAATCCAGTGTCATTCAACCTTTCAGTCGCGTCTACTAAAGGGGCCCCACTTGAACAATAACGTTGAAGTTTTTATAATACAAGGGAGACAAAAGTGCATTCCCAGTTCTTTTAGACCGTTGCAAAATCAAATTCTTTAAGCGATCACCCAGAAAGCAGCCCAACCCCCAATGAAGAAAACTACAAAAGCAATTAAAGAACTTATCAAGCCGACCCATCTCCCAAAACGATCAACAATGGCCGAAAATCCTTCTCTCCACTCTCTTGATCCTGTCTCTCTAATCTTAGCTCAGAATTCATCGAATTCTCACCAGCCACTTGCCCTCAAACTCATGACGGAGAGCTACATCATGGAGAGAGGACCAAGATACAAAGCATATGCAGAGTTGAGAGAATCTAAGCTGAGAATGAAGAGCTTAAGGCTACAAGAAGAAGAGGAGTGTAAAATCATCAAACAAACCCCACCAAAGAAACAGGTCAAGTTTCAAGAAAACTTGACCAATTCAAGAAAAGGGTCTTCTTTTTTGGCCCAGTCAGTGCCTGATTTCTCTGCCACGTTGAGAAAAGAGAACAGAAAACCGCCCCTAGAGTTGACACCCCCGTCAAAGACCTCTTCTAAGATTAAAGGAATTCTGTCGAACTCAAGAGGGAGCAGGTCGGCTAATGCAGGAGAGAAAAAGAATGTCAATAGTGGACTCATAGCGAGAAAGAGCTATGCAACCATTCAAGAACTGAAGGGATTGTGTACTTCTGCATCCAATGCCATTAATGGCGAAGACAGGAGAGGAAGAGGTGGGAAAACTGTTTTGGGGTACAGACAATTCTAACGTAGTTGTCGAACACCCCCACAGTTCATGTGAGATGGCTCTTTTCAAAGCTTTGGTTTATTAATTTGATTTCTTTTTTATATTTTATTTGTTTTAAAATCACCAACATCGCTGGTGTACTATTGTCTAGTAATCATTTTTTGTTGCTACGAAGAACAATTTCACTTGAATGAGTTGACAGAAACGCTGTTGTGGTCTATGTTGCTCTTCTTTTATTGATGGATGTAAAGTTCCGGATGTAATCATGTTTCACATATGATTATAATACACAGGAGAGATAAGAATGGTTTTTGGGAACTTGAGATGTCAATTTCCAACAACATTCTTTCAAATTCGAAACTGTTGTTGGATGCGGCGTTGTTTATGTTTCTTATGCCTGAGAAAGCTCGAGACTTTTATTTTATCAGAACCAAACTACCCCTCATTATTGGTTTAGCCAGGACGCAGCAATCACGATTTAGACCCTTCGTTTTTCCTTGTGGTTTTGTTTGTTGTCAGCTGACTTTCATTAATTGTGATCAATCGATCCTGAGATGGGTTTGTGATCCATCTTTTTACATTCACATTGATGATACAAGAGATGTTCTGTATTTACTAGCATTCATTGTGTAATTAATTTATCAGCATTCAGTGGCAAATGCAATGATAAAAGGCGATTTGGGAGACTGGGTATTGCTCGAGTTTATGTGGGGAAAAAAAAACACATTCTTCTTCCACCAACGTAAACCCAAGGAATGTGACAGCAACTTAGCGTAGGAATGTAGACTGTAGGAACGTTTTTGCAGAACGGTTTAGGCAGTGCTGAGTAGTTAGTTACTCATGAATTTGTATGTCTTGTCATATAGGTTCAAGTCCAGTCAAGATCAAATTTTTTTATTCAAGTTTCCGGTTTTGGACTAAAATTTGGATTTTGGGCTAAAATTCAAGCTTTCAGCTAAATTCGAGTTTGGATTAGGTTTTAAATTTAACTTATTTGTTGATTTTGTTTGTCAAGCCTAACCGCTTTACATAACAAGTTTAGGATCAAAATAAACTCATTATAACAGTACTAATCTAGCTACCATGACAAACAAATTAAGGTTGCATCTCTTGTGTAGGTTCGATATGCGATGCTGTAATCAGAAACATCTGAAAGTTTCATGACCCATTCCATATCTCTTAAGTAATAAGAGCATCATGTGTTTGCTGGTTGGTCTCAAAATTCTGTTTCTATCCTAACAACGTATGTGACTGGTTTTTTCCAGATGAAATATCTATTAAATGTTTACTGCAAAATTATGATTTTGTTTTGGTAGTTTATTGATTGTTAATGGAATGAAGGCGTTGATAATTCACTCAACGGTAAGCTTCTGATCCAAATACTGAGGGAAAAGTAACGACGATCGATCACAACGGCAATTCCAAGGTTGAGGGATTTGTGTATCTGTCCTTGGAAAACATTCCGTCAATCACGCCAAGTATTCCCAGCTATTTTGTCTAGTTATCCATGACAGGTTTCAGATCATCATATACAACATCTACATCATCCTACAGCTTTTCCAGGTTATGATCACCCTTCAGTTGGAAAACAAAAAAAATATGATTAAATCACTCGAGGTCTACAGAAACGGGTTAAGTTGCTTACATGATAATCAAAAAGAGATTACGATGTGCAGGGTCTATAGACATTTCAACAGGTTCCCAAGCAGCATTCCCAAAGATCTATCACTATTTCCTCGACCAATATTTCAAGTATGTCCCAATCAACTTCACTGCCAGTTTCAAATGCTTCAATTCCAAAGTCAGTCCATTTCCCTAACGAGTGACTCATCTCCCACTCTATTATTTCATCTGGGATCATCCCTGCCAAACTTGTCCACCTTTTAACCTCCTCCTCAACCTCTTGAATCAGCATGTCAGCATTCTTGCAGAACTTAACTCTTTTCCATGTTCTAAACCCAGAATTGCTGTACCGACCATATTTTGAATCTAAGCACTCTATTAAACAGTCGAAAAGGAACCTTCTAACGATGTTATCATCTTTGCTCTCACTGAAACCAAGAAGACGACTAAATTTTGTCCACTGGACACCATGGACTGATTCAAGTTCATCAAGTAGGACAGGTCCTATGAGAAAACTTCTCATTCTATCAGAATTTTGGAGAGCCGCATTCCCAAACAAAATTTCAGCTTTCAGGATAACCTCCTTCGCATGGGTAAGCTTGTCATCTGTTAGCCCACCACCTGCAAGATTGATGCTCTGCAATATCCTAGATATGTAGCTAAGAAGGTTAGTCACTATCTTGCCCCCTGTCATCCCTTCGTTCATCAATGTTACTGAATCCAGAATATCAGTATCTATTTCTTCAGGAGGTGGCTGATTGTAAGAGTAATCCATAGCGTCAAGGGGCAACAGCCGTCCTAAATTAAATTTTAAACAACAAAGGAGCATATTAATCACCAAATTTTTTCTTTTGTAATTTCAACATTTCAAAAACAAGAGGAAACGATAAAATTAGCATGAAATGGATCAACTTTTTTACCTGAATTGTCGTCCAGACTGCTAGATAAGCAACTATCATTGAAGAACGAAGCTTCAAGAACAGATGCAGGACTTAGATGTTCACCTTGACATGTTAATCTAATCGAAGGGCCTTCGCTCATTTTTTCACTCTGAGGAAAGCAACAACAGAAACCAGACTTGTGTGAGGCATATTGCAGAAGCCCACATAAACTTCCAAAGTAGAACGTGAAAAGTTGGGGCCAACATAAAGATAAGTTCAGACTAGACTTCAGCAGGAATGGCAATTTCTTTGACAGACAGAAAGAAAGAAAATCCATCTATGGTAATATTGGTGCCAACATTAACTCTTTCACTCATTAGTCATTGCCATTCACGTTAGTCATGCAGAAGCTTGTGTGGTGAACAAAGTTGAAGTGCTTAATTTGTGATTCTTCAAAAGTTATAATGATCAGCATTATAAATGAGCGAACAATTAGGGAAAACTTTAAGACCTTAATCATCATGGGGAAGTACCAATTGTCAAAGCAAAAACTTAATGCCAAAATCCACAATCAGTTCACCACCATTACATTCTACTTAATCTAAAGTTTCAGGCCAGCCTTGGCCAATTCAGCAATGTAATTAGTCCTACTATGGAGAAAGTTAAAATCCACCATTCACAAGAGACGCAAACTAAAACAGTTAAGAGAGACGTAGGTTTCTTAAAATCATTGTAAATAAAGTGATTTTGTAGGAATATATTTTAGCGTCCACAAAACAAGAAAATGCAGAAAAATCCCAAAGGCATTAAGAGATAGTGCAGTCATAGTGTCAGTGAATGGTGAATAAAACCTGGGACACCCAATTATCAGGAAGGATAGGATTTTCGGCATTCAATGCAGATATTAGTTCTTGGAGAATCATAGCAATGGATCTCTTGGGAATACTGCCACCAGAAGCATATTCATCATCTTCTTCAGATATCAATTCCTTTAATTTTTGTTCCAAAAGCAAGCCTAAAGCATCTCCTCTTAAAGGACAATGCGTCTGGAAATATGCCTTGTTACTAGTTTCCTCCAAAGCAACTACTTTTTGATGTGAAGGATTCACATCTATTTGGTCAACCCTCCCTTTGATATCTGAGGAAATACTAGTCTTCTGCTTCAATGGGGAATTAAATGTGAAAGAGATAACGGTATTGTCCTTGTTTCCACCAGCTCTATTACCTTCTGATCTGCTGTTGGAGTACCTTTGGTCTTTTGAGGGAGTATTAAGCATCATATCTTTGCTGCGCACAACACCAGACTTGTTTCCATTTCCCACAGACATTGAATTGGTAAATCCTGTGCTTCCAACTTGGATATTTGCACTTACAGTTCTCCTCTTACGCACTGGGCTCCTTATCTGTGAAAAGGAATCATCTCTCCTGTTACAAAATTTTCTATCTCCATCAATTGTGGAATCATCTCTCCTGTTACAAAATTTTCTATCTCCATCAATTGTGGAATCATCCACTCTGGTCGACATCCTCTGCCTGCTGCTACCACTTAAATTTCTGTTCAGAGCAACAAAATTTTTGGCCCCACTAATAGCGTTAGCAGCTGCAGAAGCTCTTCGGCTTTGGACATTATTTAATCTGACTCTTGCTGGAGTTCTGTCGCTCCCAACTGCCATTTCATGTTGCTTAAGTGCTAAAGAAGATGGGTCAGCCTTTTGAGGCCTGCATTGCTGGCTTCTTGACTGCTGCTGTACGTGGCCCACTTCAAAAACAGACTTCCCGTCAGCAACTGGTTCATCTTGAGGTCGTATACCATCTTGCTTTTCAGCAGCCGTACATAGTTGGTCCCCGTTCTTTTGCTGAACTACATCTCTTTCCTCCTCCAGGGAGCTAACATGTGGCCTTGGCTTCATCCCATTCAACCCCTGAGTAGAGATACTAACCAAATTTGACGCACAGGGTAGGAAAATGAGCTGCTGCTCATCCAAATTTGCTCTAGAATCTATTAAATTAAGCACGTTACTGCAGTTTTGGCAAGAATTCTGCCCCAACAAAGATTCACTGGCACTTATGTCATGGCTTATGCTCTGTGGTAGTTGTTCCATGACATCTGATGAAATAGTTCTTGTTCCTTCAGTCATAATCCCCTGCTCAGAAGCAAACTTAGCAGGATTCGAATAAGTAAGAGCACTCTTTGCTCTGTTGGTGGCTTGCAGTCCTGGCTCCAGAATTCTTGTTGCAGCATCAATCAATCTAGATGCTCTAGACACGTTCCTGGAAGAGGATATCCTAGGACTCTTCACTGGCGAAGCCAGCTTGGAAGGATGATGCTTTCTTGACCTCGACAAAACACTCTTAATTTGCAATGCCTCAGCTCCGAATCTAGTCACTGCTCTTCTTTCAATTTGCTCTGTCTTCTGAAGCTTTTGAGGTCTAGATTCAACTTTAGCACTTCCCTTGTCCATTTTCAAGCCGCCCCTATCAGACCCACCAAAGCAGCTAGCAACATCCTCTTGTCTAACACCAGAAGTAACAGAATTTAAAGCTTTCTTGTGCTTATCTCGATTAACTGCGGGCAAGGAATCAAGACCCATAAGCCTAGCAACCAGGCAAGGAGCTCGCATTTCATGCTTCTGCTCTGTAATACCGCGATGTCCGTTTTTCTTTACATTGGGAAAACCTCCACTGTTTTCATCAGCAATCTACAATATGAGCAAAGCACACAAGAAAAATGAACGAACAGTTAAACTAGCAAACATTATCCTTGCCCCAAACATGAAGGGAAAAGCAAGGAAAGTTCATAGAAGCAAGGCATACCAAATGAAGCTTGGCCTTGGGCATTTTCTCATCCCCTCCAAACCTCTTTGACCCTTGCTTAGAGCGAGCTAAGGAAACAAAAATACAATAAGCTAAGAAGAAATGAGACAAGAAAAGATCCATTTTACAGTCCTAGGTCAAGTGTGTGCCTCCATGACCAATGCATCAAAAACAAAAGACAAAAAATCTACCAACCAATGCGAATGTTATTGAAAAAGAGAGAGAGAGAGCGATAAGGCAAGACTAACCTGGAGGAAGCACTTTCTTAGAGAAGTGCACTCTCTTAGCAAATCGTCGGTTCCA
>JANIHZ010000002.1:31735216-31755814 GCA_027478365.1 Erythroxylum rufum | reverse complement strand
AAAAGAACAATTGTGCATTGTGCAAAGTGTGACATTTGTGAATGTGTTTTGTATATTTTAGAGGAGCGTGTTGGACGTCAGTCAGATATTGCCGGACCGCCCACTAGTGTGCTAAACTTTTGTAATTTTATGTTTTGTATGACAATACAATGATAAGATCATATCATTTCCAAACAGAGGTTAACCAAGTAGTCAAATGTGATACTTTTGTTATTTATAAAATCGAATAGTTTTCTACAAAATGGAATATTGGTTGACAGTAAAAACTTGTATAATTAATAGAAACAGTGTAGGACTTTTGACTTGTTCAATAAATCTTTTGTTAGTTATATTTTTCTCAAGTATGTTAAATTAATTTAGCTAAGTTAAATACTAGAAATTATATAATGCATATGATATTCACTCTCATATGAATTTTGTGTTTGATGTTTTGGTGGAAAAGGTCTTATCAAGCTTGTACTAAACTTTATTCCTTTCATATTTTATATGGTTAATTATACCACATTCTCTATCATTTAAACTTTTTTTTTTCAATTTAGTTATCAAGATATGAAAATTATTTTTTGTCTCTGTTATGATATTTTTTATTTATCACACAATTTCTATTATAATTCAATAATTATTCATATAATTTTCTTGTTTAAAATAATATAGTACTATAATTCTTAAGTTTCAGTACAGCGTCATTTTGAGGATGATATTATCATATATGGGACAAGTCAGCAAATTAGCAACATAAAGAATATGCCATCAATATCTTCCTCTTGTACTAAATTTCAAATAAAAACATGCACTTGAAAAATCATTCGACGATTATTTTTAATTTAATTATTTTGGCATGGAATATTGTTTGATAGATAACATAAAGATTATTATAAGATGTTATATAACCCTTTTTAATTTGAATTTAACTGTGTATTTATAAATTTATTTTGATTAATGTTCTAATTTAGGGTGGCCCATCATTTAATAGTCATTTTTAGATAAATGGAAAAGGATTGTGATTAGGATATTCATTAATATTATAACCCATATTTGTTAATGCAATGTGTTGAGTAAAATATTGTAAATAAAAGTATAATTTAATTAATATTTTAAATATTACGACTTTATATATCAAATACTACAAGCTTGTAAAAAAAACATTACTACCTTGAAAAGAAAAACCACTAGTCTTATGAAAAAACTTCCCTTTTTATATAAATAGAAAAGGGTTGTAGTTATTATATTTATTAATAACCCATCTTTCTCAATGTAATATTTTCAGTAAAATATTATAAATAACAAATAAACCTTTAGTCAACAATTTAAATATCATGACTTTATATTCCAAATAATACAAGCCTGTAAAAAACATTACCACCTTGAAAAGAAAAACCACCATTCTTATGAAAAAAATACTAGTACAATGTATAAAAAGTACCTCCCCTTTAAGTTCCTTAACTTAATATGAGCAAACTTCACTAGATTATATTGTAAATAACATAAACCTATATAAAAAAGTAAAATACCATCATCTTAAACTTGAAATATTACATCTCTTTAGAAAAAAATTGGTATTATTTAGAAAAAGTATCGTCACTTATTAAAAAAGATTTCTCAATACTTTACATACCACCACTTCATTATGCAAATATTGTAATCCTATACAAAAAAAATACCATTACGTTAAATAAGAAATACCACCATCGTTATGAAAGAATACCAGTAGTATATACATAAATTAACATCACTTAAATATAAAAATACCTTAACTTAATAGGATTGATACTAACAACATAGATACGAAATACCAACATTGTCATAAAAAGTACCAATTCATATAGACAAAATACCATCACTTACATTATAAATGTACATGTGGCAATAACAATGAGTCGATAGGCCTAGGCTTGTTGCTAGCCTGACTTGACCTAGCCTTCTTACGTTACAGCTCGAGCCTAATTTGAAGCTCGATCAAGCTTACGTCATATCACCATAGTTTGAGTTCGATAAGGTTTTAAGCTATTTGAAGCCTGTTAAAAGCCTGAAGGACTTGAATCCAATCCAAAGTTTAACCTCACCCACCATATAAAGCCTAACCCAACACGCCTAACTCTACCTATTGCATAAAACCTAACTTGACCCATCGCCCATCACCTTATCTCCCTCCCTCAAGAGATCGCACACCTAAATGGCAAGATCACGAAAGAAGTATTCATAACGATAGATATAAAAAGGAGGAGGAAACCCAGATCTCTTACCCAGATTTATATTTTGTTTCAAGCTTCTTTCATCTCTCTACTCAGATCACTAAGACTCAATGATGTATCGGGTCTTGTATTTTGTTAGATAATAGTCACATTAATATATAAACCTATAAAGATAGAAGATTGAGGAAGGAGGCGATAATGAACTAAACATAGATATCCATATGATAAAAAAATATAATAACATAGAAAAGGATAATAAAATCCATATAAAACATGTCATAAAAGTGTCAAAAACAAAGTAAATTATATGTATAATATCGACTTTTCAAATTCCTTCACACTTAACTCATTTCTTATCCTCAAGTAAATAAACTTTGACTGCTAACTTAGACTAAAACAAACTAAAAAAAGAATATTTTCACTTTTTAGGTGTACAGTAATATTTAGCACATACCACAAACCTTTAAACCTCTAAGTATGCCTAGAGGAGGAGTTATAGTCTTGTAAGGATTTACTTAAATGCTACCCACAAACATTGTCCTAAACTTATTAGTTATCCCTATAGACAGCAACATAAGGTATACAAATTCAAGTCTCAATCAAATTGCAAAACTTAAATGTATAATATTTTATAAGCAAATCATAAATAAGACAAACTTAACTCATTTATCAAGTTTAAATAACATGATTAACATGTCCTTACAAAATATCACTCATTTACACAAGTGTATGAAATTTGGCGAGGTACTCTCATCATTTTCTATTAAAAGTGAACTTACCATAAGCTTGAAAACCGTATAGTCTTCATTACTAAATAGATATGTATAAGAAAAAATTAGAAAGACTTTGATTAGGGTTATACTGGGGCCAAAATGATTAAATATGCTACCAAAGAAAAAGGGAATACATGAGAATAAAAAGATTTACAACTAATGGAGTAATAATAAATAAATTTATAAAAATAAATGAATTAGTATTCCACTAATTCCTTTTTTATTTTTACACTTATCTCTTTTTCTTCATTTCTTTTTGCCTTCTTTTTAATTGACATGAGAGTCCCTCTTTTATTACCACTTTCATACACTTTATCATCTCTATAATACTTATTTCCACAAATCTAAATCTAAAAAACCACATCAAATCACAAGAACAAGTTCTACTAATTATAGATTAGGAAGTAAATACTTTTTTTGGCTCAAGGTTCTATAGGAAAGAGCTACTAAGAAAACTTAAAATTCATACTAAGCTCAAAAGGGCTCACAAATGTATTACAACATATAAAGGTAGATAATTTAACTCAAACACAAATCCTAAATATCTTTATTATCTTATTGGTTGAATAAATTCTAATATAATCTCAAAAAGATGAAATTCAAGTTCAAAGAAGATATCCACACAATAACAAAGAAATATTGCATGAAGTTCCAATTTTTTTCACGGGATCACTCAAGTAGATCAAATCATTATTATTTAACAAATACAATTTTCTAACATTCACAAAGTCAAAATTTGCATGATAATTAAAAAATCATATTATGCCAATAATTTTTTATGTCAGTCTTAAGTAGAATCATACATAAACTTATGATATTAACCAAAAGATACTAATAAAATCCTAAAACACAACCTAAAAATAAACTAAATACACAAAAAATTGAAAATTTTCATATAATCAGATCAATCTCTAAACCAACCCAAAACTTAGAACAATATTGTCCTTAAAATTATGCAACAAGAGTAAGGAAATAATAAGATAAAGAAAACTCTCACACAAATGAGAAGAAAGTTCATGTCCTCAAGTACCCAACCAACTCAAAATCTACACAATTGAAAAATAAAACTATGGAAGCTCATAAATAACAAAATTCAACTTGTATTAAACTTCCAATATTCACAAGTTACAACATACCAAAACAAAAATAAAATCTAAAAAATACGCTAAAACATCCTAAACTAAACTATATATATATACATAAGGTGGAAGTAGGCCTATGGTCACTAAAGTAGAGGATTAGGTAAGCCCATATAATATCTAGTTTGGCGTTCATCGCACTAGTTGCTGCATCAAAATATTTCGAGGCCTATGTTCCCTCCTTTACGTTTAATATCTTTATCATCTTCATTTCTCCTTGCCTCTTTCCTTAGGTTATTCAAGTATCATCTATCCAATCTATATGAATTAACCTACCTATTATTCTCCCAGATACACCCATATTTGGTCATGATTTATATAATTAGCCTCCCTGATCTTTACAATCCCAAAATTAGAGAGGTCCATACTACTTTACTACTGAAAGCACAAAGTTTTTGTCTAGTGATACATGCTAAACCACTTTACTTATGGATTGTAGCATTAGGGATGAGAACTGTATCAGTGGACTGTTGCCTAAATTATTGAAGAGAAGGTTCATAAGGTACAAATAGTCAGTCCAAACTTAGTTTAACCCACTAAATTGAGGTTGAATAGTAGGATAATCCTTTGAATCTCCTAGGTGTGTCTGCCATTAAGGAGACAAGAACTCAAACTCCAATTCAAGTACTTATTTGGTAGGAGTTAACCGCTTTGACTTCCCATTTTCCTTAGAGACACATCCCTAATAGCATGCTTCTTTTATTGCTTCTTAAGTTCTAGGGCTTTACATATTTTCTCTAAATCATCATCAAAAGCCTTAGGCATTCCTGCACATTAGGGTTTTTTAAGTCCATCCTAAAGAAATCCTCATCAAGGACAAGAAGTCTCTTTAAAGCTTGATAAATATAAAACTCAACTTTCTTTTTTCATACTCTAATTGAAAGCTTTCCCTCAGCAACATTAATCATGTCCCTTTCAATCACCAAAAATTGTCTCTTAAAGATGTTAAGAACCTCTATGTCATACTCCATATCCATCACAAGAAAATTTTGGATGAAAAGAAAATTTTGTCTACTTTTATAAGTAGGGTTTCCACATCCTTGATAGTACTTAATAAAATGATCTGCTAATTGGAGTGATACATTCATCGACTTTAGTCACCTATTCCCAGCTTTTAAAACAAATATACAAATATTATATCTATACTAGCACCTAAATCATATGAACATTTAAGAACTTTTAAATCACTAAATTTGTAAGGAATGGTGAAACTCTCTAGATCCTTTAACTTTTAAGGTAACTTGTTATTTATGATGGCACAAAACTTCTCTATCAAAGGCAAGCAATATAACATACTCATCTAATTTGTTTTTATTGGAGATGATCTCCTTCAATAACTTAACAAATGATGACATCTAAGATAATACTTGGAACTTTAAAGAACGGATATTGATATCTAATTTCCTAAAGACATTCAAAATTTTGTTAAATTTATCCTCATTCATTTTTTTCATAATCCTCTTAAGAAATATAATTGGCAGCACATAAGACTTGACATATATGGCTATTTATGGTCAAAATTGGCCAGTTCTATTTTGTTCATATCTGTTATGTTTTCCATGTTAACACTCAAGTCATATGTTGGTGAGACTAGCACCAATCTTCCATTGCTTCTTTCTTTCCCATTATACTCCTTTGCTTTTCCTCATTTCTCTTCTTTAACAACATCATATTCAAGTATTTTACCACTCCTTAATGTGATGGTACACACTTGATCCCTAAAGTTTACCTCAGTGTCACTCAAAAGCTTGCTTAACCTCTTTCGGTCACCTCCTTAACTAGTTGGCCTACTTGTACCTTCATATTATGAATTCATACACTAGTTGATTGCATACATTTGGCCAATATTTTGTTAAAGTCAAGGATTTATGCTTTCTTTATCTTTATTATTTGTTTTAATTGTACATCTATGGAAGACACAAACTATTTAAACATCTCTTCCATCCCATTGTTCTATACTGGTTGCTATTAAATTTAGGTTTATTTTAAAACCTATATGGTCTTAATAATACATTTGCTCTAATTTCTTCTGGCTTATTCCACAAAAAGTTTGGTTGATTCCTCCACCTCAAATTGCATGTGTTATAGAAGTGGTCATTCGCATCATTTTCTTTCCTCCATTGACAGTTGTATAGTTTACTTCCTCATTGTAGTTCGACGATGACTTAACATTTATTTATGCTTGGGCTAGGTGCACATATATGCTATATTGGTAACACACCTCCCCGTTGCCCATATCACGATTCAGAATATCTTCATCAAAGTTAAAAGATCTGATATTTATATTGCCATATCTAAAATTGCTTACATCTCACAGAGGAACACCTTCGATTTCTCGTTATCACTTTGGTAGATGAATTTCATGTCAAGGTCTTTATGATTTCTTTTATCTCTTTAATGATATTTGTGAATATTGTCCCTTAAGCCATATTATCTATCAAAGTTTGATATGTCAATGTCAGACCCTTATGCAAAATTGCATCACCAATTGTAATTAGTACTAATAATGAGGGAACTGACTTAGAAAAGCTCTACATTGCTCCTAAGATTTGTGACATGCTTCTCCTTCCTTATATGCAAAGATTTGTATTTGCTTCCTTAGTTTGATGCCTTGTGTGGTGGAAAATACCTCAATATAAACACATTGTATACCTAGTCTTACTCCTTAAAAGAGTCCACTTTTGTTGAGATCAACCATGTCCTTTCTCGATCTTTAACGTAGTATAAGAAGCACCTCATCCTCAACTTATCCTCTATGAGGTCATTAAGGGGAAGTGTTTGGATCACCGAATAGAACTATCTAATCAATGTGATTGTGTCCTCATCAGGTGATTCACCAAAGGTCAGGAGCAAGAGTAGATGTACTTGTTTAAACTTATTGTTCCTTACCCATTGACTTAGTCTAATATTATACAAGGGATTTACACTAATCACTAGCAATCACATATCCCCTGTATGTATCCTTTATAGTTGTTACCCGATATCTAAAACTAGATTTTCTTCTTAACATGCAACCATCTATTTTTTCCTTATTACTATATTCTTTTCATAGGTTAAATTGAATTAGAGGGTCTAACTTATCACTTCTGGATCTCTTATCTTGCATTCTTTATTTTTAAAAAAAAGAAATAACAAGTAAAAAATTAAAAATAAAAAGAAAATAAAAACCAACTAAGATTAACAAAATTGGTAAAGTAATCTCTCTAACAATAGTACCAAAAAATTGATCTACTTCCTAATTTGCAAGTGTACAATATCAATCGTAAATAACTTAATAAAATTAGAATGACCCTAAAGTATTGGTCTCAAAGAGGACTAATTTATAGATCTATTAATCTTAATTAAACAAATAAAATAAATAAATACCGAAGATAATTAAACTAAAGAACTAATAAAAATAATGCAAATAACTAATCAAAGAAATCAATTTAAAAAATATTAGGACTTCGAGGTTCACTTATATAGGATTCCAATTATCATACACTATTCATTATCTATAATGAAATAACAATTAACCTAATATATCTATGTCCTCTATAGAGGCATAAAGGTATATCTAATTAGGTAACTACCACATGTAGAGGCATAGTTTAATATAATTCAACTTATTAAGAATTGTTAATCTATATAATTATCACTAAAGTTTAAGATACCATTATTCTCTAGTGCCAAATTGTTTATTCTCCTAGTTAATAGATCATACTTCACTCATCATCCCTTCATACAATCTCCAAGATTGAATCTACGATGCCGAATCACAAATTCAACCAATAGAAAATCAAAACATGTTTAAATAATTCAATAAACCTTATAAGCTATATCCCTGACTTAACTTATGTTTCTAGTTAAAAAAATCTCAATATAAAAGAAAAGAATAAGAGAGGATGTCATAAGCCCCTCCAATCATTGCTCTAAATCTTCCTCCAATAAAAAGAAAATAAAAACTATAAGAAACTAAGCTAGAATTTTGTTAAAAAAGCTCCATATAACTTTAATACAAGTATAGATAAGGTTATAAAAATAGAGTTCTAGATGATTTGAACTTTAAAAATCTTATTTCCTCATAAATTGGACCGTAGAACTAGCTCCAACAATGAAGTCGATCTTGTTACTTTTAATCTTTGCAAGTTAAAGTGTAACCAATGCTTGACATCAAGTATAAATGGGGCAAACCTTGTACTATTTCTTTTTATAAATTTAAGATGAGTTCGGTATTAGTCTAGGATCAATTCCGATGTCGGTCTTGTTCTATTTCTCAGTTTCTAAGACTTTTGTAAGACATGCACTTGTTACCTCAACAAGTCTGACGCCTATTGCACTTTGCTTCACCATCTTCTCCACTTTTCAACATCTTCGAGTTAGAATTAGCTCTGCAAATCTTCTACAAAGTTTTTTTTTCAAAAATTCAAATCTTCTACAAAGTTGTTACCCATCTTTTCATCTTCTAAATAAGTTTTAAATACAATCAATTGTATAATTATGGATAAAGATGCACTAAATCTTGTGTTTACTCCTTAATTCATCATCCCTAAGACAATGAACTAAATATAGAAAAACATAATAAAATAAATATAAAACACATCATAAAGGTGCCAAATAGAAAATAAATTAACTCTAAAAAAATTGCTAAATTTCTTTAAAATCCCTTGAATGTTCTAAGTCTAAATTAGTTTATTCTTTTCTATAATGATGAAGAAGTTTTGAAAATATGAGAAAGAGAGCATCCTCAAGAAAAGGTAAGGGCGTATTCAAGATATGGATAATAGCATATAGTGAAACTTGACTAACAATGAGAGTGAACATTTAATGCTACGTTTCACCAATGAAGATCACTTGGAATGGTATGAAATCTTAAGAACTATAACTTCTAAACCCGATAAAAATGTAAAGTTGTGCTTTTTAGTAGAAGTTAGTTTGGCAATGGAGGTGGTCGAAGTGGTTGAGAAAGTGAGCTATATGAAAATTTTTGCTATTAATGAAGACGCTTATAAGGAGCTAAATTTGCAATAGTTAATAGAAATATAACTTAAAATGATCTAAATAAGATTAAAACTTTAGATGAGTTGCTTCACTGTCTCAATGTCTAGTATGCAATTTAGAGTGACTTGAGAGTTTTATCTACCCAATTTTATGCATACAGTAAATTACAAAACCCCTTTAATAAATTTTCCCAAAGGTATATCTATATACATTGACTTTTAGTATCATTTATAAGAATGAACGATTACAAACCAACTAGAATAAATAGGTCCCATATAAAATCACCCATCATGCATTTTTAATTCAAGCAATTAGACACCCCATTTCATATCAGAGGGAGAGTATGAGGGTAGTCACACATTATGATTTGTTCTACATGTGGAGCTTAGTGGAGGGTTGCTATTGCAAATTGGGCTACTATTTTGCCCATAAAGAAGGGGGGAGATATATTAAGGGTCTTATATAACACACCTAGCAAGCAACCTCCAAATATTTACTTTCTTTAGACAACCATTGTATGCTCAATGCCTAACCTTAACCTTCAAGTTATTAGACAAAAATGGTTAGTCAAGAAGATTAAATGGCAATATATTTTAGTTGGTGCCAAAGTTGGTGATTTCATGGTGATGATGCCAGGATAAAAGATGAAACCATAACATTATTCAAAAACTACCATTGTATTATACAAAGTGTTCCGCTGGATTATACAACATATACTACCATATTACAAATACAAATTATTCAAAAACTACCATTGTATTATATAAAGTGTACCACTGGATTGTACAATATATACTACCATATTATAAATACAAATAACTACATATACTAAAATATACTTTTCACCAATTGGACAAGCTTCATATTAGAATACAAATGAACAATGGAATTCTTTGTTCTTCTTTTCAAGCTCTTTGTCTCCCCTCGTTACAATGACTTTCACTCTAAACAAATAACAGTCAAGTTGAAACTCATATTAATCATCAAATATTGTTTTTTACATTACTAATAAATTACCATAAAAGTCTCTAAATCTCATGTCTCTCAATAAGATTTTCACTTATGATTCTCAATATATGGAACTCTCCAACCTTTAGATGCCAAAATGATTACAACTTATGTAAATATTTGGATATTGGACTAATAGTTATACTAATCGATTGTGATATAAAAATTTGAAACCTCATCTTAGTCCAAGCTTGATCCTCTAAATGGGAAAATAAAAAAAAGCCAATGGTAAATAAAAACAATTGCTTGCTACAATATTATTTCATATATAACAAAAGTACAATAACAAATAACATATGACAATAGTAAGCCAGAAAAAAATATCTGGAAAAATATGTTACAGATTGCCACTAAAAGTTCATAATAATAAATTAAAAAAATGATGAATTTAACAAGTTTTCATTTTTTAAAATATTCTTTAACATATTTATTTTCAATTTTAACCATCAAATATTCTAAAAATAATAAAATTTTAACTAAAATTTTTAGTACTATTTAATCTTACTATGACAGAAAGGGTTTTCCTTATAAATATTGTAGGTTTTTGGACTTGGGATTTGATCAGGGTTGTCAAGTTTCTGCCGTATTTAACAAGTTTTGGAGAAAAAAAGACTCTTCACAAATTGTGAACCTTGGCTGTACTTTAGCGCTTGCTAGCTTCAGAAACAAGGCTTTCCGGTTTCTATTAATGTTCATTTACCATAAGCTTGTGAGGCATGAAAATCTGACCCTGGCTGCCACTGCCAACTGGCAACTGGCAACTGGCAAGCACTAGAGCGGCCACGTGGAGTTCTAACATTCACATGCACATGCAGCGGTGCCTCCCTTCACGTGCTCTTACGTAAACCCTTCTTTTGGTTTTGTTTTGTTTTTTATCATTCACGCATTTGGATTGAAACAACCCAGGCAGCATCGCGTGACACACACGCTCCGAATTTCAATCTGGTGACAACGTGGGTTGGATGGACACTCTTTGCGTCCAACCGACACCATTGGACCGACGCATTATAATTTTTATCTTTTTACTCTTTAAATTCACCTGATAATATGCTTAAAGTCGTTGGTTATCTCCGTGACTTAGTGTAGTTAAAAGAGGTAATACTTTGCCATTTTGTCAAAACTATATATATTTTCAAAGTGCCTTCATTAAAATAAATTCCATTCTTCTCAGTAAATACAACTTGCTAATTAAGAAGTTCGATTTATTTCTTTAACATTCTACTTTCAATTCTAATGACTTAAAACTGAAGGGGATGCTGTTGATAAGCCAACCTCCTCTTTCTAAGTGATGTTTTACTTGATCTCTATATTTTAAAAATAATTTGTTTTAACAATTACTTATAGATTGAATATATTTCAAATATCATGAGATTGGCATGAGGTGTTTATTTCAAATTCAACGTATATCATACATTAAATTTTAATTTATAAAATAATATTTAAAACTTATAAATTATAATTAGGCATATATACCTTTAAACTCTTAATATGTGTAACTCTTTTGCTTATAGTGTTCCAAATATGTATTAAAAAAAAGGTATAGGATAGAAAAGTGAAAGGATACCCCGCTTCATCCTTTGTTAATGATTTTTTAAACACAATTACTCTTCAATAAGGACGTAAATGCTAGAAAATTTTGTGATAGAGTTTGGATAAGCTATTATATTTAGGATAAGACAAATGTTAAATTCAAACCTCGAAACTAATTTAGTATTTAAAATTGAATGAGTTCAGTCAGATCATCCGTTACTCTATTTTATCTTGTTCTATTAGTATCTATCTATTTATTTTCTAATCCTATTTATTAGATAGATAAATACTTTTAAAAAGAATATAATAATGGAAACAAGTAATCTCTTCTCCGTGTTACCACTTCCTACAATAAAAGGAAAAAAGAAACTTTCGGTTGGGTTATGTAACTAATCCATTTGAAAAGGACTAAAAGGGAATCATTCGCGATAAAGTTATGTGTTCAAAACGTACAGGAAAGAAATACAACTGTTGAAGTCAAACCTTAATTAACATAGATAGTGTGGGTGAACCAACTTAAAAAGGAAATCGGAACTGAAACACAAGAGAATAGACAATGACGCTTAACTGATTTTAATAAAAATTATAGGTACTCAGATTTCACCCAGTTCATCTGACGCCGACATTCGGTCCAATTCACATGTTATGACAAAAATCAGTAGGTTATTCATTTTCCTGGTGGATCCCGCCCGCTCCCTAGGCCTAGAGGAAGTAAAATAATTCACACCGACCGACCGATGATGATGCAATAAATATAATTCAGTTCAACCCTACAAATACAATACATGGGATTAAAATTAAATCAAACAATATCTAATTTAACACATTTCAATACTTAACCAACTGTCCGTTTCCTTTGCGTGAATATCACAATGAAGCAATAACGTATCATTCTTCCTTCCCATCGAATCTACTCTGTTATTCGGTACGAAGCCTTTCACTCGTTATTGCATTCATAAAGTAGCACTTTAAGATTAACTAAAAGAACGCTTTAAAATGATTCAACTTTTTAAAACATAATTATCACGTGCTTCTACTTTTTATACTTCTATGCAATTTTTGTTTCATTTTAAAATTGAATTTTCTTTATTATATGTTTAAATTAAAAAAATGGTTTTCATTAATATTTTTATACTGATTTGATATAAATATTATTACATTAATAAAATCAAATCATAATGAACAATGTTTTAAATAAATAAACTACTAATTTTTCACAACAAGAATCGTAAAAATGAAAATATATTTGAAACGAACCTAAATCACTCTAAAGAATTTAATAAAAAAGGCATATAATTTTATCAAAGAAGATAGAGATTATATATATAAAAGGGAAATCGTTTTAACTTTAACATCTCTCCTAGTAATATATATGAAAAAACAGGTAATGAAATGAATATAATTTCATTTTCAATTTCAAGTTGAATACTTTACAAATCCGATCGGACGCACAACACGAGGACGAAGTCCCAACGTACAAGGGAGCTGAGCAGGGAATTTTGGGTTTTAAGAAACTTCTTATGCCGATGCCGTGAGGTGAGGTGAGGTGAGCATATGAAATTTCGTAAAAAGGCCAAAAGAAGTTGTTTCCCTCTGGAAGATAGGCCTCAGACCCCACACGGGGAACTTCCCAAATTCTATCTTCTCTGTCAAGTCTCTCACTTTTACAACTCTGTGGGTCTCTTCCCTCCTTTCTCTCTCAACTTCTTGTTTCCCTCTCTCTTATTACCCCTTTCAAACTCTTCAAATACCACGCCATCTTTCTCATGGCAACCGTTTTCTTATTTAATTCTCTTCCCATTCCTCATTCCTTGCATCTCTAAGCCATCCCTCCTTTTTGTTCTCTTGTTAATTGCTTACTCCATGGACACTGATTTGGAGCACCCTGGTGTTCAGAGACTCAGATGTTCTGTTCAAAACTATGATTGGGGTAAGAGAGGAGCAGAGTCTAAGGTTGCAAGGCTATTTGCATTGAATTCTGGTTACGACAGTATCCCAGATGACAAGCCTTTCGCTGAATTTTGGATGGGTACCCACGACTCTGGTCCATCATTTCTGGTGAATGGTGGTGTTGAGAATGGTAATGCTATTGGGTCTGTGACTCTCAGTTTGAAGGAGTGGATTGCTATGAATCCTAATGTGCTTGGCCATAAGGTTCTTAATAAGTGGGGTTGCGATCTTCCTTTCTTGTTCAAGGTTGGATTTTTATTTGTTTTCGTTTTCGTTTGTGTTGGTTTATGTTTTGTTCGTACCTATGTCTGTTTGGAGTTCTCGATGTGGAAATTTTTTTTCTTTTACTTTGAGTTTGTATCATAAATGGACTTTGTTTGTACTGCTCATTGACTTCCAGTTGTCGCAGTGTCAAGGACACGCAAGTTTTACTTTCGTGTAAAGTCCTTCTACGCCAGTATTATCCCTTGTTTTTATGTTAAAACTATTTTTTCTCGATTAGAATGCTATTTTCCTGTTTGATCATATGAGAAACGAGTCTTCGCTTAAGTTTCGTGGTTATACGAAAAAAAAAAGAGAAAAAAGGATGTATAAATACTTTTTCAGGTTGTATTGAGTCTTACTATGTTTTCTGTTCGATCTCTGATAGGTACTATCTATTGCGAAGGCATTGTCGATTCAGGCTCACCCAGATAAAGAATCGGCTAAATTACTGCACAAGTTGCAGCCAAATGTTTACAAGGATGATAATCACAAGCCTGAGATGGCTTTGGCCATAACAGATTTTGAGGCCCTTTGTGGCTTTATCAGTCTTAAGGTAGTTTCATCTGAATCAACTTTCCTTATGGTCGAAATTCTCTCTCTTTTCCTTTTCGGCATCTAATGATATGAACAGTAACTGAAATCCAATCACTTTAGATTTTGTGAACAGTTCTTAACCACATTGATTTTGTTGAAATACTTCTCCGTGGTTATTTATGATAAGTTTCATACCTTGATTGGTAGCTTTCCTGCCGATTGTTATAACTGTTCATTATTTCAAATTGCTGGACCTATGTAGTAGTTACTACCAACTTGAATTGGCTGGAATTTTTTCAGTTTTTGTTGAGATTGATCTTAAGTCTTGTTTCTCCAGACTTCATTAATTGAACTTTTTGCTGGTTAAGCTTGTGACGATCTGGTGCTTGACTGCCAACCTTTCTCCTCCTACAAAGGAGTCCTTTCCCATTTACAACTAGACTGTCCGTAAAAATATCCATTTATCTAGATTGTAGTCCAGAAATCATGTAATGAGCAAAAATAGTCTAACACATGGAGAACAGGGTTTTGTATCCCCTGCTCATGTTTTCCGAAACAATAGAGCAGTCACTCTCTTAGTTAATTGGGTTCAATAGAAGTTTAAAGTTCTCTGAATCGAAATTGAGGTTGGTTACTTTGTGTCTTATGCTTGTTACTTTCCTTCAGATGTATTTGTCCGAATCTAACTCATTTGCTTGGGGCAAATTGCCTGTTTCCAGGAGCTTAAAGCTGTACTCAACAATGTCCCTGAGATCATAGAACTGATCGGCAGTGGAGTTGCCAGCCAAGCCTTGAACTTGAATGAGGATGATGATGAGCAAAAAGTAAAATCAGTTCTCAGATCAGTTTTTACCCAACTCATGTCAGCTGGCAAAGAGATAACTACTAAAGTTATATCTAAGTTGAAAAGTCGGTTGCATCTAGAAAGTGAGGTTAGTATATGTTATTCCAAGATCTGCTATTTTAGTAATATGCTCTGCTAATAGCGGCATTTATTCTGAAATTTTCCATCTTGGAAGGACCCCACAGGGCATTGAACTGAGGCAGAATTAAAGATTCACGAGTAGTTTAAGGCACTATGTGACCAGTGTGGTGGTGACATTATTTTATCTTTTCAACTTTTGAAGTTCTTGTAGTTGGAAATATATTTTCACAAGATTTTTAAATTTATAACAACTTTACACATTCTTTCATCTTATAATTTCCAATTATCATTCTTATCACATGAGTAAGGTTTAAATCACTTGGGGAGTAGGGTGATGGCTGCTATATTTTCTCTTTTTTGTAACTTTTGAAGCTTCCTTTTATTAGGAAATGAATGTTTCAGGAAGGTTTTCAAGTTTCTCTAGCTCTCAATATTCTTTCATTTGCTAATGAGACTTTTCTGTAGTGATCCTTTTCACCATCTCTTATTGATGATATTTCCTTGATTTATTGACTGAAACTTTTATTGTTTCATCAGGTTAGGCAGTTGACAGAAAAGGAACAGCTGGTCTTGCACTTAGAGAAGCAATACCCAGGTGATGATGGTGTGATATCAGCGTTCTTTTTCAATCATGTGAAGCTTCATCCAGGTGAAGCATTATATCTTGGGGCAAATGAACCTCATGCGTATATTTTTGGAGAATGCATCGAGTGCATGGCAACTTCAGACAATGTTGTGCGTGCTGGCCTTACTCCAAAGCATAGGGATATTCAAACACTCTGTTCTATGCTCACATATAAACAGGTAAGGTATTTATTCTCATGTATAGTTGTTAAGTATCAATAAAGTTGAAGGAATAGGGGTGGAATGCCTGTGCTCAAAGGGAAATGCTTGAAAATAACTACTCCGCTATCTTATTTTTGTTTTGTAGATTAGAATATCAGAAATCTGATATAACATTGAAAACCTTTTTGTTAGACATAGCGAATGTTTTGTTTTCTTTCTTTCAAACAGAATAGCAATATCAATGGCCAGTTTGTGGTCATTTGAAAGATACCTTGTTTCATAGCATCCCTTAGCAATATCAATGGCCACTTTGCGGTCACTTGAAAGATACCTTGTTTCATAGCATTCCTGGCATCCCTCTATTATGTGCAAGCAGCTGCAAAGTTTCTTCAAGAGGGAGAGAGTTGCAATAGCAAACAAGGGTCTCTTGCTTGTTTGCAGAATCAGGTGGCTGGCATTTATGGTGGTTGTGACTGATGCATGATTGGAGTTTGCTGCAAATATTATGTATACATAAAAAGTTGTGTTCAAGGCTTGGTTGTTCTGTCGTAAGTATGGAGTTGTCATTTTATATGATACGTAGGAAGCAAGTGGGCATGTGGATAGTTTTGACATGCTTCCATAACGTGTCATCATTATGCCTTGATGCATGGTGGCGTTTTTTATAGGGCAGTATTCTATATGCCCATTTCTTTGTAGAGACTGGCTGCATTACTCACCGAATGGGTGGAGAAATCTCCACTATTGTGATTACTTGGCTTTGTTTTGGCTACATGTTTCTGAATACTGGCAGTGTTTTGCAACATTACCACTGACATCCGTTCTGATCCAGGGCTTCCCTGAAATCCTGAAAGGATTTCCTCTAAGTCAGTATATAACAAGATACCTTCCACCTTTTGACGAGTTTGAGGTTGATCGCTGCATTCTTCCTAGCAAGGCTTCAACTGTGTTTCCAGCAGTCCCTGGTCCTTCTGTTTTCTTAGTGACCTTTGGGGAGGGAGCAATGCATAGGCTAACATCCAAAGATGTAATTACTGAAGGAGATGTTCTGTTTGCACCTGCAAGCACAGAGATAAGGGTAACAGCTTCATCTGAGTTGCATCTGTACAGGGCTGGAGTGAATAGCAGGTTCTTTCAAATATTGTAGATTGGAAGATACATCTCTTTCCAGGTTTCAGGCGGGGTATGAGAATGTACTATACGGCGACCATGTAAATGGAGTAAAGAGTTACGATAGTCGGAATCTTGTAAGTTATTGCACAAGAGTTAAGAAAATGAGAATCCATTTTTTAGTTTGATATAAGAAATCTGTTTACTCAATTCCATAGTTCATCCACCTAAATAATATTAGTAATATTGAAGAAAAGTTTGACAAAGGTTTTTATCTCTGACAAGACAACTGCTAGTTCATAATCTGCTCTCCATTTTCCAGCCATTCAGTTCTTTTTCTAAGTTATCTCTTTGTTCCCAATTGCAAGTTAAAAATGAACGTGGCTTGCTTGCTACAGCCCTACAACAAGATAAAAGAGTAAATACACACTAAAAGGAATTGGTTTTTATTTAAGGCGAAGCTTAAACTTGGAGCCCCATATCTTGGCAGTCGAGAAAGAGAGCCTTTGGAATTTGTACAAGGCGAGACATTTTCAATTGAAAGCGTTTTGCATCGGGTTGAACTCATAGGCTGCCTTTCATCATGCAAACTAAAAACGTCAACTAAAAGATCTTGGTCGACTCCACTCCTCAAACAACTTCCAAATCTTATGCAAGGAAATCAACAGAAGTCTTATTAGCATTTCTATGGTTGAATACAGACGTTGCTGGCCCATTTCCAGTTAGAGAAAAATTGTTTGTCTATGATTTTTTTTTTATAAAAAACCAGTAATGATATTACTGTTCTTCATTTTAGATCCATCAACTATATCACTCGAAGTCTCATCCATAAGTTTCGACAAAACAAGAAATGACGTTTCTTTGATAACAAATAACTTAAACGATGACATGAAAGTCAAAATTAACCCAACAAAACTAGAACTGAGCATAATCTGAGATGATCTTTGTAACAACACATTTATTATCCATCTTCTAGAAGTATTCTATTACTCTTGGAGGCCTAATATTTTGTACTAGATTCCTGACCATTAAGCCTAAGTAACTATACCTTTCATATGAAATCCTTCAACCAAATTATTTATAAATTTCATGAACTCATACTGACCACACGTAACAAGCATTTCCGTGAAATTCTTAGGCAAGCTCAGGTGGCTAGTCAAATCAATCACACAATTTCTAAAATATCACACTGATTGTTTTGAAGTTAAGAAGTGCCAAAAGTGCAATTTACTCTCCAGAGTTTTTTTAATAAAAAGTTTAAAGTATTCCTTGCCATAATTTAAGTTATACTCGTTAGATTAATTTTAATAATCTTAAGTGTGACCCATATTATTTTATTTGATTTTAATACACGTTAGATTAATTTTAATAATCTTAAGTATGACCCATATTATTTTATTTGATTTTAATATAAAGTGAGCCCAAAATAATTATTATTGGGCTTGTTAAAGAAAATAAGAATCATTAGGGTTAAAAAATAAAGAAACCATTCCCTCTCCCCTTAGTTAAGAAAAACACTTATAGATATCAACAAAGCACATACGTTCATGAATTATTGAAAAGAACGAAGAAAGGGAAAAATGCGAGAGTTGATAAAGTTTTGTGAACAAGAAGAGATTACACGAGTATGAATCAAAGTTAGTATTTCTTTATTTTCTTTATAACACTAATTTTAAGATTTGAAGGTGTTGAATCAGTTGTGTCATAAATGTTCTTGGGTGAATTGTATGCTTGAAATATTGCTTAGAATGTTAAAGATTAAATCTTACATATGATTTCAGAGTAGATTATGATACTTTGATTTGCATTAGAATTATATTGGTATCAATTAATATTACTTTAAGGTTATAGAAGAGTATTTATTGTTTCCGCTGTAACCTTGTTTCTCAATTTCTATGAATTGTTGATTGGGTTTGAATTAATTGATTTAATTCAAGTTAGAGATTGTGACAGCTATAGGTTACTGTCTTGTATACATCTGTTGTTGGAACAACTATTAAATTGGGTTTTCTAAGACCGATATAAACAGATTCTAAAGACTCTGGTGAATCACATTTTCATATTTCTGGGGGCCCCTACTCTGGAGGGCCAGCTCCATAAAAAAGTGCGTACTCGAAAGCACGATGAGGATCCTCCTTCGTCCCACCCGACTTCGTATAGCAGCGCAGTGCAGGGGCCGGCTCCAACTGTGGGATCCGATTCTCCTTGGGCCGATGCTAAAGCCATTGCCGTCGCTGAAGGTGACATCCAAGTTTCCGAGGCACCAGGGGGCGACATCCACCTCTCCGCCTCTTTCTATACCAGGCTTGACGCCCAGTGGAACCATGCTGTCGTCATCAAACTGCTGGGACATCGAATTGGTTTCAGGTTATTATCCTCGCGGCTGGCTTCCCTCTGGAAACCGCGGGGTCATTTGAAGGTGATCGACTTGGACTTCGACTACTTCCTCGTCCGGTTTAATGAGGAAACAAATTTCTACACGGCGTTAACCCAAGGTCCCTGGGTTCTCTTTGGGCAAGTCCTCTCGGTTCAGAAATGGCAGCCCACCTTCAGGCCGACTCTGGGCACCGTGACTCGTGCAGTTGTATAGGTTCGCATTCTCAACTTGCCTCTTACCCATTACCACCCTCATAAGATTACCGCGGTGGGTAAACTTATGGGTAGCACGGTCCGCATCGATGAAGCTACCACGCTGCAGTCCCGGGGCAAGTACGCACGGCTGGCAGTGGATCTGGACCTGGGGTCACCGTTGCGTCATAGTGTGGACCTGGACGGCGAGACGCTCCTCCTTGCCTACGAAGGCTTGCCTCAACTCTGTTTTGGCTGTGGCCGAATCGGGCATGTGGATAGTGGGTGCCCTCATCGTCCTCAACCTCCTCCGGCTGGTGGTCCTTGCGCCGCTGAACCACAACCTCATTCTTCACCTGCTACGCCTCGACAAGGAACGCTCAGTCTCGGGGAGGATCGACTGGACAAGACAGGGGAGGCTCTTCCAAAAGGGGCTCGAGGTATAGTGTCCTGTCTTCTCAGCCTGCCCAGTCTTGCCACGGGCAGGAGCCTATCCAGGGCCCCTCAGCCCCCTCTCCTTTTGGGAATTGGCGCACCCTCCAAGGCTCCACCCCTTTGTATAAAGGCAAATAGCTAGCCCAAGGGCCTGTTTTTACAGCCACAAGGCCTAAAAAGCCCACTACACCCATTACCAGAAGACCATCAGCTGCCTCCACCCAGACCCTCTGCGGAGAAAGCTCTCATGTTCGGGCCCAAGTTCGGGCCCAGGTGGAGTCCGGGCTGACTACGTCTTCCCCTATTTCGCTTCAACCTACCCTCCAAGCCAATCACCTGGCCGTTGATATTTCCACGCACACGGTGATGGTGTGCGACCCGCTTCTTCTCGAGGCCCGCCTCTC
>JANIHZ010000002.1:31698706-31710745 GCA_027478365.1 Erythroxylum rufum | reverse complement strand
CGAATCCGCGTTTGATTTGTTCGATTTATTTCTGCTTCGACTTTTGATTCGTTTTCGATACTTCCGCTAATTGATTTCCGATCCGTTTCGCCATTTTTTTGATTTCTTTTTGTTTCTGTTTCCATTTTCCGTCCGTTTGCTAGTTGGGGTCCGATTTCGAGATCGGGTCCCAACAGATCTTGATCCTATATAAAGTATTGAATGCTCTAAAAATTTGACAGAATCTGATCTTTGTGATGGTTTTAATAATTCTCGATTTTAATGTATATTTCGACAATGTTGATATGGATTTACATTGTCGACATATTTATTATGGTCATGGTTTTATGTTAGATGATTTTATTGTTTTAGATTTTGTTTATTCAAATAGTAATATAAGTTATCTATGTTTACATCATCTAGTAATTCCAATAATGATGCAATTTTATGGCAAGCTAGACCATATCACATTGCTCAAAATTGAAAAAAATCATTTAACTAAAAAATGCCTTTTAGGTAATTTACATCAAGTTGATTTACCTATTTGTAAACATTGTCTAGTAGATAAAATGGCACAAAAGCCATTTAAAAAGGGAACACGAGCTTCTTATCCATTACAATTAATTCATTCAAATATTTGTGGTCTAATGAATATAAGGGCATGGCTTGGGTTGTGTAATTCATCACTTTTGTAGATGACTATACTCAGCATGGTCATGTCCATTTTATTTCTCACAAATCGGAAGTATTAAGTTGTTTAATAAAATATATGAATTTAGTAGAGAATCAACTAGATAAGAAAATAAAAACATTAAGAATTGATCGAGAACAAGAATACTTGTCTAATAACTTAAAGATATTGTGTGATGAAAAAGGAATAAAAAGACAATTAATTATTCTATGACTCTTACAATAAAATGGTGCAGTAGAAAGACACAATAAAACACTACTAGAGATGGTTAGGTCCATAATGGCATAAGAAAATCTACCTATTACCTATTGGAGTGATGCATTGCTTACAACCACTTATGTACTTCATCAAAAGCCCACAAAATCAGTTAACAAAATTTGTTACAAACACTCAATATGGGTTATGGATAGGAAAAAAGGCAAACATGGAATATCTAAGACCATAGGATGTGCTGCCTACGTTCATAATCTCTCTCATAGATATGGGAAACTAGAACCAAGAGGGAAGACATGTATCTTTATTAGATACTTAGAACCTCAAAAGGACATATATTCATAAGTTAAAGAGGTAATAAAGAAGTAACTGAATTTGAATTTCAAGATGTCACATTCTTAGAGAGTGATTTTCTAAAGCAGGGTAAAATAGGAAAGATCTATTTTTATATAAAAATCTTAATCAGAATGATTCCATTACTGAGACTCATGAATCGGGAATTTATCCAAGTGGGAGTAATCTAGAACTTGATAAATTAACTTAGGGACAAATAAGATTACAATTCACTAAAAATTTACCTATTGTTTCTGATCTGAGTGAGAGTGATCAAGATGTTGATGAATAATGAATGCAATGCAAGAAAAATTGACTTCTTTAAGCTTAAATCAAGTATGGGACTAAGTTGATCTCCCTAATAGGTGTAAAGCTATTGAGAACAAATGGGTTCTTAAAATAAAACAAAACGTTGATGTTAGTTAGTATTGAAAGATACAAAGTACGCCTTGTGGTGAAATGATATACACAATAGGAGGGAGTTGATTATGATGAAATCTTTTCACTTATTGTAAGGTTTGATTCAATTTGTCTAATCTTGGCTATAATAGCCAGTTTGGACCTTGAATTGCACCAAATAGAAGTAAAGACGACTTTTAGAAATGGAGACTTAGAAGAAGAATTTGGTTCCATATTTTAAAGTTTGCTTCAATTTGTCTAATCTTGGCTATAATAGTCAGTTTGGACCTTGAATTACACCAAATGGAAGTAAAGACCACTTTTATAAATGGAGAATTAAAAAAAAATCTATATGGAACTACTTGTAAGTTTCATGGAGACAGACTAAGAACATAAAATGTGTCAGTTGTTGAAACCAATTAATAGTCTAAAGCAATCTTCAAGATAATGGTATATACGTTTTCATAATGTAATCATTTCATATGCTTAAGGAGGACCACCGTTTATATATTAAAAGATCCAAAGATAAATTTGTAATTTTATCTTTATATGTGGATGAAATTTTGATTGCTTGTTATGATTGTGAGTTTGTCAAGAAAATCAAAGATTGGTTATCATTTGAATTTGAGATGAAACATATGGGTGAAGTTGCATATATTCTTGAAGTTAAGATTTCAATAGATCGTTCAAAGAGATTATTGTCACTTTCTCAAATGACTTATATTCAATATATTTTAGAATGATTCCGTATGTAATATTGCAAACCAATATATAATCTTATTGCCAAAGGAAAAGGTCTTAATAAGAATTTTTGCCCATCTATGCCACAAGAAAAGGAAAAAATGAAGAAAATTTCTTAAGTCTCATGTATGCCATGATATGTACAAGGCAAGATATCTGTTACGATGTTGGGATAGTGAGCAGATATTAACCAAATCTAGGATAAGTACATTAGAAAGCAGTTTAGAGAATATTGAGGTATCTAAAGGGTACTGTTGATTATGAAATTGTATTATCAAGACAATGACCAACGTATACAAGAGTATACAGATGCAGAACGGGGAGTAGATTTAAATGAAAGAAAATCTACTTTTGGATTTGTTTTCTTACTTGGCAGTGGTGTTATATCATGGAAAAGTAAGAAATAATTGTGTTTTGCTTAATCCACAATGGAAACTGAATTTATATCCTTTTCAACAGCAGTACAAGAAGTTGTATGACTTAGACGATTCTTGGTTTGTTTAGGGGTCACTCAAAGCACGAATGATCTAGTAATAATCAACTGTGATAGTCACAGAATAATTGCTTATGCAAAGGACCCCAAATTTTATTGTAAAACCAAGCATATAGATACTGAGTACAATTATATGAAAGGCATAGTTGCACAAAAAGAAGTGAACATAAAGTATATATCTACATAAGATATGGTGGTAGACTTAATGACAAAGCCATTTTTTCGAGATACATATATTGGGTATGTGAATTCATTAGGATTACGTAGATATTGAAATGTATATGATTAACACTTTCCATATTTATTTATTCAATGTATTTTGATGTATAAATACACATATAACTTGAAATTGTTTATTAAGTAATAAGAATTACCTTAATACTTGATCCGGAAATATGCTTACTATATATGACATTTTTTGTATGGGTCAAAAGTATGTCAGACGGACAAAAGATTGGCCTTCTTGCACGAACAATCGATTATAGCATTGGTGATGGCTAGAGAAGAGCCAGGTTTTAAGTTTATTATCAAGGTGATAGTAGAGATTTAAAGTAAAAAACATAAACTATAAATGGCAACTTAGATGATAAGTCAAAAGGAAATTAATTTGGAGTGATCATACGATAACCATATCTATCTAGAGTTGCTAGATGAGAGTTTAGAAAGATAAAACTAAGAGTAGATAAGTGAAATCAGGTTAAACATTAAATATGTTTGAACTAACATCTGTATGGTATTGCATTTATGGAAGACATATGTTTCTACTTAATATGAGATGATACCATAACACATGACGCATACCATGTATGCAGGAATGACCATGAAAGAGATTGATATAAGTCTAATGATTTCAACTTACATTGTATGAGATTCTCGAGGTTAAGTGAATCTTTTAATATACCCTTAAGACTTTTGTCCAATTCTTATGAATTAAATTTAAGATTTACTACTTAAGAATGTTACCAAAAGAATATGTTTGATACAATCTTATGAGACAATTCTAGGAAAACAAATTCAATTCAATTTAAGTGACTTGATAACAGAGGAAGGTCATTTTTTGATTATTAACTTGTATTAACAAAAAATTTGGTATTCAAAGGTGGCCATTGACAATGAGTAAGAATTGAATACATTTATATATGAAACAATAAAATAAATGAGATAAAAGGATATTGAAATGCGAGATATAACTTATGGTATAATATACAAAATCTACTCAATGATCAATTCATTAATCGAAACGTTATATACTTCTAATAAATATATAATAATGTGTTCTTGTTGTATGCTAGTCATACTAGTTATTGGACATACGAAAACATAGAAAAATCATATTAGCTAAACTCATCATGTGTGAATGGGAGAAGATAACAGATAGACACACATGATGAGTTAGAGATGTGATCTTTCGTTTGTTAACTATTAATAGTCACTTGACAAATTGACATTATCAACAAACATGCTTATTTGAATAAACTGATGATGGTCTTCATAGTACACAAATTCTAAAGGAACAATTTTTGCAAGAAACAAATTTTAAGAGTCCTTTAATTGGTGGATTATATAGGGATGACAATTTTTAGCCAATGAGCCTAAATTTAATTGATTTCAATAGCCGACTTATGGACTAAGCCCATGCTCAGACTGACTTGAGACCTAATTATTTTAAGCAAAACAATATTATTTTACTTAAGAAAGATGAGCCTCGGGTAAGCCTGGGTCTGAGCAGCCTAGACCCGAATCTAATTACAAAAAGTTATTTTATAATTTTAATTTTTAAAAAATTAGTTAGCCCGTTACCATCCCTAGGATTCCAATCAAATTGAAGTAAGTGATTTGATTGATTAAAAGATATGTCTTTAGCTAGATGTTAGATAATATTTTCTTATATTGGCTATGAAACATATAGATGATACAAATTTTACATCCTGAAAGCAGAAGACAATATTCTTAAGTTAAAATTTCCGGAAAATTATGAGAAGATTAGAGCACGAGTTACTTTTCAGATCACATCCTCAACGTATCTTCAATCTCGAATAATATTTTTTTCACATCGATTTAGGTTCGTGAGAAAAGATGTGAGGTGTATTAGGAATGTACGGTGTAAAATAGTAGGACAGATGCAAGTTCTCAGATTATTAAATTTGTTTCAATTTATTGTGAATGACAAAATTGACTTACTGATTTTTATATGTAAGCTAAAGAATTGAACTTGTGTGTTTTCATAAGGGAAGGAATTATTGCGAAATAGAACATACGAGAATGAGCTTGTTATATGTTGTAGAGGACTTTGGTCCAGTAAAATTACAGTTTGAGGAAGAAATAAGAAAGTGCAATATTAATATTGCTAATTCTTTTTATCCGTGGAATGAAAGGATGTCTCTATGTCATCATCATATTTCATTGCATTGCATGAATGAATGTTGACATAATAGTAAAAATTAGTCAAATGGAACTGAGCTTGATTGGTCTGGATGAACTGTGGTTCTATTGTGAGCAGACGTGATGGGGTTCAAGTGATCAAGTTTGTTTTAAAGCATTCAGCCATGACAATACCACTTCTGCTCCTTTCTCCCACCAACAATCAAGCATCATGTCATGGGCCACCCCTTCAACGCATACTGGTGATACGCCGTAAAACCTCCCAGTTTCCTTCAGTCCTTCAGCATCCTGCAACATTTGAAAGAAATTTTCCATAAGCAATGATATATACAAGAGTAGGTCCAGACCCGAATACATACATTACTGGACACCTTAAGCATGCATACGAAGAACAACATCTATCGTTCCTGCTTAAAACTCGCAAGTATAAACAATGATATACAATTCCAAGCATCATAGCAGCAAGACACTCCATGTTCATTCACGGCCTTCTTAGGTTAAAAGTTGGCAGATTTGATCAAAATTTGAAGTTGAATTCTTATTTTCCAAAAGTGAAAGTTCAGAGATCTAATTGGTTAGATTTAAAGACCAATCTACAAATCATTCCCAAGTAACTATGTCATAAGCTCAAGCTTTTAAGCTAAAGTCTACACTTGGTCGAAGTTCTACTTTTCAATGATTCCAAGCAGAAAAGAAACGATACAAAATGAGACTGTAAACATGAACATTACCACTATGAAGTCATCTGCTGCACCCAACACAAGAACCTCAATAGAAGATTTTGGCACTGAAGGAACTGGAAGAGAAGCATTCAGCTCCCTGAGGTCAAACAGTGGCATCCTTGAACTTTCCTTCATTAGCTCCTGGTAACTGAAAGAAACCAATCAAGTCAAAACTTTCAAGCTCATTGATACACTTGGTTTTGGACATATGCCAGAGCATAGTCTTCTCAGGCTAAATGTGTTTAAGAAAAAAAAAACCACAATATCAACTGCCAAGTACTCAGGATCAATGGATTTAGATCAGGAGTCAATAGAGGAGCTGATAATCTATGTTGCTAAGTCGTTCGGAGATTGCTACCCTACCTTAGTATAGGGAAGATGTTGAAAGTAGAACACTGTTTTCTAACAAATAGCAAGCTCTTCAGTTTCCGTGAAATTGAAAATCTGAGCTTATGGATTGGGCATCAAGTTGCAAAGATATTGCTGAAGATGATTTTGCAGTTAGCTGACAGTTACATGATCCAAAAACATAAGGCTAAACATTGTCAACACGTCCTCTATAATCCTGTAGTCAACATTAACAATGACGTGGATTTTTTCTATAATCCTGGTTCAAAAACTGATAGTATCTCAAATAATAGAAATAAGGATCCATCTTTGATGCAATTACAAATTCAATCTCAAAACAAGACCGAAATGTGTGTGAGAAAAGATGGATATCATTTTAAAGGGAAATTTTTTTTGAAAAAATATCCATAACAAAAAAAAAAAGGAACAGAAGCTTGTAGCACAACAATGAATCTAACCCGAAGACAAATTCAAGACCAATCATGTAAATTTGAGTATAAGCCTATTCCCATTGAGACAATTTCTCATAAACCAATATGTATTTTAGAGTCAGATGAAACTTTAGATTTACCGATTACTCTTAAAAAAGATTCTAGAACTTGTACTCAATATCCTTTATATAACTTCCTATCTTATCAAGGTCTATCTCCATCATTTCAAGTATTTGCTTATAAGTTGTCCAATGTTTACATTCCTAAGAATATACAGGACGCTCTAAACATTCCTAAGTAGAGAGAAACGGTCCTAGAGGAGATGAGAGCTCTAAGGTTGATCTTTTGAGAGTAAAAACACTGGTTGGATGTAAATGAGTATTCACTGTGAAGTATAATTATGATGGATCACTTAAAAGCCATAAGGCGTGCTTGGTTGCTAAGAAGTTTACTCAAATCTATGGAATTGACTATTCAAAAACTTTTTCACTTGTTGCTAAGTTGAATACTATGAGTGTGTTGTTTTCTATTATAGTTAATCTATATTGGTCTCTAAATGCCTTCCTAAATGGAGATTTTAAAGAAGAGGTGTACATGGAAGCTCTCCTAGGATTTAGTAAAATCTTCAAGAAAAGGATATGCAAGCTTAAAAATCTTTATATGGGTTGAAACAATTACCAAGATCCTAGTTTGACAGATTTGCTAGATTCGTGAAGTCTCAAGGTTTCATATAAGGATAGTCTGACTATATTCATAAAAACTTTTGTAGAAGAGAGGATTGCAATTCTAATTATGTATGTAGATAACATTATCCTCACTAGTGAAGATTTTTGAGGAAATGGAAAATTTGGAAAAGAATCTTTTGAACGAGTTTGAAATCAAAGACGACCTGGTGTCTCCTAGATACTTCTTCAAGATGGATATTGCTAAATCAAAGAAGGGAATAGTAGTTGCCCAATGCAAGTATATCCTGTATCTTTTAGAAGAAACTAGAATGAGTGGATGTAAAACCATTAGATACTCCTATGGAATCTAACTTAAAGCTTGGTGACGTTAAAGACGGAGTTCCAATAAATACAAGTCGATATCAACGATTGATGGGAAAGCTAATCTATTTATTCCACACTAAACCAGATATTTTCTTTGTTATTAGTGTGTGTGGTAAGGTAGTTTACGCATACCCCTTATTGAGAACACTTGGAAGTAGTGTACAAAATCTCAAGATAAAGGGTATTCCAATGAAAGGATTATTCTTCAAGAAAAGTGATTAGCAAAAAGTCGAAGTCTACACTGATGCAAACCGGGCAAGGTCTGTTAGCAACAGAAGGTCTACTTTTGGATATTGCATTTTTTTATGGGAATACTTTTGGATATTGCATTTTTTTATGGGAAAGTCTAGTAACTTGGAGGAGTAAAAAACAAATTGTGGTGGTCATGAGTAATTTGGAGGTAGGAATTTGTGAAATAATCTCACTTAAAAGAGTAATGAAAGAACTTAAGAGATCAGTGAAACATCCAATAAAGTTGTTTTGTGATCATAAACCAGCTATTAGTATCACCAATAATCTAGTTTAGCATGATCGGATGAAACATTTTACAAAAGAGAAACTTGAAAGTGGACTCATTTGCATACCATTTATACCTACATCACAATATGTTGTTAATGTCTTCACCAAAGGACTACTAAGGCAAAATTTTGAGTTCTTTGTAAGCAAAGTTGGCATGATCAATATTTATGCACCAAGTTAAGGGAGAATGTTGTTATTCTAGAGATAATTAACTGATATTCTAAAGATAATTAGCTAATATTATAAAGATAATTAGGTGGTTTAAGGCTAAAGGTTAACAACTGGATTAATGGGCTTTTATTATTTAGAGAATAAATGGACTCTCCTTAATTAAGGAGGTGATTATGGTTGTACTTTCCTATATATTCCCTATAGAATTCCAAGAAAGATTAATTACTTTTCCAACATTGTCAAATATTTCTTTCACATATCATAGTAAATCCTAAATTTACCCTGAATTCCAAAAGTTTTTAATGATTTATGATGCTACTCCATTCTAGAGAATCCAATGGACAAATGAATCAATTAAATAACCAGAAATTAGTGACATCAACTGCATTGTTTATTGCTGTTTTTCATTAGGGAAATCTTGACTGTCTATATGGAAATGGGAGGAGGTAGAAGGCAACATAAACAAACCGTGCCACTTGTTGATCATCCATTTCTGAAGCAAAAAATGTTTCTTTGCATAGAGTGAGATCATTTTGAAAAGCTTTAGCTGCCAAACTGCGAGTCACCTGCCCACAAGTTGGAAGTCATTCTTATTTTATAATAACAACTCAAAGAGTAGAAAAAAGAATAGTTTTCCTAGAGCAAGAATTCAACAGGGAAATCTCATGATGCCAAACCAAAGGTTATCCTAATGCTTAGATCTGTATCAGGAAAATGCACATCTTTTATATTTAATGATGCGGAATACGTAAGTAGTTTTCTATTGGCAAGAAATCCAGCTTAAAAGATAGTGCAAAAAGTTGAGAAGAATAGGTGTATAAGATAAAGATAAAAAGTATAACTGTACACATGTAAAGAGTTGATATGTTTCCCCGATAAGATTAGTTAATAAATTTGTGTTTTATCTACTTTAATTTAACTGAAGATTATATTATATTTAGTTTTAAATCAAAACAAAAGTATTATAGATAGAATATAAATGTCGTAGTCAAGTATAATTGAATATCTTATTTTGTGTTAACAATAGATAATAAAGCATTTGATGATGAGCTTCTGCAAAAATTAGTTTTTATACCTCATTTATTTTTGTTTTGCAAGATGGTATTAGAGCTTAATTGATCTTTCAGGTTTTGTGCTTCTAACAAGTGGAAACCAGCTAGGGTTCACTTCCATTAAAAACAAACTATACACCAAAAAGTTGAAGATGGCTTCCAACAGTTTTTCTATTTCAATACTTTCAGTTTTTTATGGCAAAAATACCAATTTTGGACAGTAAAAGTGAAATCCTAACTTCAAACTTTTGATCTGTGGGATATGACGGATGTAGAGAGGTACCAAGCACAACTTCCTGATAATCAATTGTGAACCAGGTCAAAGTACAAGAGAAATCAAAGCAGTTCAAGGCACTCTCACCAATACATGAATCTGTTTTTGACATAATCTTCTCAAGAATCATGACTTGCAATACTGGAAAAGAGGCATGGGATAAGATCAAGAGTGAGTTTGAAGGCAGTGACAACCTAACAGATTCAGGTCCTCAACTTTTGGAGAGAACTTAAGGTTTTGACAATGAAAGATACTGGAAACATCAAGGAATATATAGATAGGCTCATGAAGGTAGTAAATCAGATTAAGCTGTAGGGAGAAGAGTTATCTGACTTTAGAGTGGTCAATAAAGTTCTAATAAGTGTCCCTGAGAAATTTGATTTTCAATCTCATGTTTAGAGGACTTAAAAAAATCTGTCAAAGTTTTCCTTGACAGAATTAGTTAAATGCCTTAAACCTTTTGAACAAAGAGGAGCTTTCAGACAAGATGATGATTCAAATGTGGTTTTCCTAATGAAGCACAAGGATGCAAAGACAAAGTTTGATGGAGGCACGTAGCAATATGGTGACAGAAAAAGTAAAGAAAAACAATACAATGATGGGGTTGCAAGCAATGGAAAGAAAGGCTAGTTCCCAACCTGTCCAATTGCAAAAGGAATTTCACAAAAGAGTATTACTGATGGATGACTAATGTGAAATGTAGGGCTTGTAACCAGCTAGGCCATGTTCAGCAAGTGTATACAAGTAAAGATAAAGAACAGCAAGACAGCAAGCAAAGGTAGTTTAGGTAGAAGCATAACTTGATGAGAATTATTTACAAATTCAGTGACAACAATTAAGGCTCGTAGTTGGCTACTTGAAAATAAGTGTTCACATCACATGGCCAACAATGAGGTGTTTAAAAGTTTTAATAAAACCTACAGGTGGGTAATGGTGCTTGTCTGGAGGGAAAGGAAAAAGAACGATAGCTGTTTCTACAATTTCCAGTATGAAAGTCTTAACTGACGTACTGTTTGTACCTGAAAATTTCAAAAAATCTGCTTGGGACAACTATTGGAAAAACAATATCCATTGAACTCCAAAGGTAATGTTTCTACCATTTCTGACCATCTTGAATATGAGCTGACGTCTTTCTTGTAGGACTATGGCACATGGGGTTTGGCCATTTCAGCTTTGAAACAATGAAGATTATGCAGAAAAAAATTTAGTTCATGATCTGCCAACTATTTGTAAAACTTTTGGATTTTGTAAAGCCTGTTGATTAGAAAAGCAAACCAAAATGCCTTTTGGTGATAGCATTTAGAGAGCTTAAGAGAAAATCCAACTCATACTCTGATATTTGTGGACCAATGAGAAAAAAGTCCATAGATGGAAATGTGTATCTTCTACTGGATTATTTTCTAATTCAGAAGTCAGAAACCTTGCTGGAGTTCAAGAAGTTCAAAAAAGTTTCTCAGAGAAACAAAGTGATTGATCAATCGAGATCCTCTAAACATATACTGACTCAATTTGTCTCTAAAGAGAATTTTTTGGAGAAGGAAGGGATCAAACAACAGCTCACTGTTCCTTACTGTTGGAAAGGAGAATATTTAGGAATTAAATGTTATGATTAGTTACTGATTCTTAGGTGATTGATTGGAATCAGTTACTGATTTACAGAAGTAATTAGAGGAGATTAGTTAGGAGATTGATTTATCTTGTACAGATTTCTTTCCTAGTATAGTTATCTTGTATTCCTATTTATATGTAATATGTGAATCAGAGAAACATAGAAAAGAAAATTCTATTTTCTACTTGGTGAAACTGGAAATGAATGGAGTTGAGTTTAGTGTGGATACATATGTTTTCGATATTGAGGGACCTGATTTAATAGTAGGCATTGCATGGTTGGAGACATTAGGGGTGGTGAGAGTAGATTGGAAGAAGACGTGTATGTCCTTCGACCAAATGGGAACGGAAGTCACTTTGCAAGGAATTAATATGCAAGACTCTTCTCCTCACGCTCTACAACAGACACTAGTGCGAGGAAGTGGAAGTGGAAGGGCTGTTGTGGTCCATAGGAATAGGAGGATCCGTACTTGAAGAAAAGGGAACCCTGAATTCAGTGTAACAACAAGAATTGCAGGCTGTTTTGTTCAGATTTGAGTCAGTCTTTCAGGAGATAAAAGAGCTACCTCCCAAGAGGGCTAATGACCACGCGATGAACCTGAAGGAAGGGTCAGAACCTGTGAAAATTTGTCCC
>JANIHZ010000002.1:31674721-31694751 GCA_027478365.1 Erythroxylum rufum | reverse complement strand
TCTCTGTAGCGGATAGGTGCCGCTCCGCTCCGCTCCTCCGCGATAGCGCCGCGATCGCCCGCTATTAACTACTCTGCAAAAAGTCATAAAAAATTTATACCTCTAAGACATATAGCCATCAAAACCTTTTTATTTGATTCATAGTGACATTTGGAAGCCTTCGCGTGTTAAAACAATCTCTGGTAAATGATGGTTTGTGACCTTTATAGATGATCACAGTCGACTTTTTTGGGTGTATCTATTAAAAGAAAAATCTGAAGTCGCCCAAATATTTCAAACTTTTTATACTATGATTGAAACACAGTTTCACTCAAAAATTAACATACTTCGTTCTGATAATGGTACTGAATATTTCAAAACAAGTCTTGGCACTTTTTTGAAAGATAAAAGCAGTCTTCATCAATCCACTTATGTTAACACACCTCAGCAAAATGAAATTGCTAAGAGAAAAAATAAACATTTACTTGAAATTGCACGTGCCTTGATGCTTTGTATGAATGTTCCTAAATACTTGTGGGGTGAGGTTGTGTTAACTGCTTCTTACTTAATCAACAAAATGTCAAGCCGTGTTTTAAACTATGTTTCTCCTCTTGATGTGTTTCACAAATCCTTTCCAAATAATCGGTTGTTTTCTGCTCTACCCCCAAAAGTTTTTGGATGTACTATTTTTGTGCATATATCTAAGGTCCAATGAAAACTTGATCCTAAGGCTGGAAAATGTGTCCTTGTAGGTTACGCTCCTTTCCAAAAAGGATACAAGTGCTATAATCCACAGAATAGGAAAATTGTAGTCTCAATGGATGTTAAGTTCTTAGAAAATCAAAATTTCTTTCTTCAGTGAAGAAGGGAAGTTTTGGGATGTCACACCTTTACCTACTGTAATTATGTATCATGAAAACAATGATAAAGGAACTATTCATAATCTACCAAGCAATACTGATTCCAAGATAAGGGGAGAAATACTACAGTCAGTTCCTAAAGAACAAACCAAAGAGCTTCGCGTTTATACTAAGAGAAAGAATCAACAAAGTCGTAGAGAATTATCAGCTCCAACAATACAAATGCAAGGCCACTCAAACTCCTCGGAGAAGGAACCCAAAACACATCCAATATAGGTAACCCATCAGCTACCCTTGCTCTTGTTGTCTCTAAACCTGATCAATCCATCCTTCCTATTGACTCGACTATTACTAATGTTCATGATGATTTATCTGTTGATTTTAGTCTTCCTATAGCTCTTAGCAAAGGAAAAAGATCTTCCACTCATCACCCCTTGTCAAACCACCTTTCCTACGACAAACCCTCACAAAACCACAGTTCATATGTTTCTAAAATTACTAACCAGTTTGTACCGAGAAACATTCAGGAGGCACTTGCTGATCCAGATTGGAAATTAGCTATTATGGAGGAGATAGGGGCCCTTGAAAAGAATGGAACCTGGAAGTTAGTTGAAGTACCTAAGGGGACAAAGCTAGTAGGATGCAAGTGGTTGTTAACAGTAAAATTCTTGGCCGATGGAAGTGTGGAAAGATTGAAGGTGAGGCTGGCCTCTAAGGGCTTCAGTCAAACATAGTATTGACTATCAAGAAACGTTTGCTCCAGTGGCCAAGGTAAATACTATATGGATTCTCTTATCTTTGGCTATGAATTTTGACTGGGCATTGCATCAACTTGATGTCAAGAATGCATTCTTAAATGGAGACCTTGATGAGGAGGCATTCATGAGCCTACCTCCAAGATTTGAAGAGACTTATGGGAAGAATAAGGTGTGCAAGCTAAGAAAAGCTTTATATGGCCTGAAGCAGTCACCAAGGTCATGGTTTGACAGATTTAGGAAGGCTGTGAAAAGCTATGGTTACTGTCAAAGTCAAGCAGATCACACCATGATCTATAGGAGATATAAGAAAGGAACACTCTTATTCGTATTGTATATGTGGATGATATAGTGCTGATTGGAGATGATGTTGAAGAACTTAAGAGGTTGAAGATGAAGTAGGCTTTGGAATTTGAAATTAAAGATCTATGACCTCTAAAGTTCTTCCTAAGTATGGAATTTGCTAGATCAAAGGAAGTATATTCTTGATCTTCTCAATGAGACTAGACTACTTGGCTATAGACCAGCAAAAACTCCAGTTGAATCTAATGTCAAACTCACTCTTGCTAAACCTAAAGAAGTTGTCGATAAAGATTGATTTCAAAGATTTGTTGGAAGATTGATATATTTGTCTCATACCAAACCTGACATAGCATTTGTTGTGAGTTTGATAAGTCAATTTATGCATTCACTACGCCAAGAACACTTTGATGCATTGTATAGGATCCTAAGACACCTAAAAGGTACTCTTGGACAGGGCTTGATGTTTCGGAAAAGGAACAATCTCCAAGTAGAAGTATACACTGATGTTGACTAGGCTAGAAACTCTGTTGATAAAAGGTCCATTTAGGTTACTGTACATTTGTTGGAGGAAATTTCGTAACTTGGCGAAGCAAGAAACAAACAATTGTAGGAAGGAGTAGTGTTGAAACTGAGTTTAGGTCTCTAGCTGATGATATTTATGAAGCTTTACGGGTAAAAAGGTTACTGGAGGAGCTGAAGGTTCCTAACTCTATTCCTATAAAGATATATTGTGATAATAAAGTTGTGATTTCAATTGTACATAATCCTATCCTACACAACAGGACAAAACATATAGAAGTTGACAAACTCTTTATTAAGGAGAAAATTGAAAATGGTGCCGTTTGCATTCCATATTGTGGTCAAGATATGTATTATCTCATAATATTACAATCTGATTGTAATCAGATTCTATAGATTAGATATCAGTATCTTAGAGATAGTCTAGGATTATCTTTCTATATTTGTATAGATTATCTGGCCTATTATGTACTCCTATCAGTGTATATATTTACTGCATTCACTAAGTAATAGAAGATAGAGAAAATCAGCTCTTATTCACATGGTATCAGAGCCATGTGAAAGAGATAGTGAAACCGAGGAGTTGACCCTGGCAAGTAAAGAAATGACAGCAAACCCAAACTAGACTGGAGGTCAGTCATCAATGACCTATGGTCTTGAAGGAGTTTCAATTATTATTGTCTCTGACAAACTGAATGGAACGAACAATCGGGAGTGGGATCAACCTATGAAACGCGCCATTGGAGGATGTGGGGAGTTGAGCTTTATTGCTGGAGATGGGAACGTTGCAGACCAAACGAACTCACAAGCTGCACGACAATGAGAGATAGATAACTCCATGGTCTCATCATGGCTTATCAACGTCATTATACCGCCGATCAAACGCACCTTTTTGTTTCTGCCAACAGCTCAAGAAATCTGGGAAGGGGTGTGACAATCATACTCTGATGGAGAGGATACATCACGAATCTACGAGATAAAAACAAAGCTGTGGAAAATGAAGTAAGGTGATAGAGAAGTTACAGAATATTGGGTCGAAATGGTAGCATTGTGGCAAGAACTACACCTTATATCGGATGAAGAGTGGAGGTGCAAGGAAGATGCTGTGATGTACAACTAGAAAATTGAAAAGGAGAGAGTCTTTGAATTTTTGGCTGGCTTTAACAAAAAATTGGATGATGTCCGTGGAAGAATCCTAAGTAGAGTGCCTCTACCTACAACTAGAGAAGTTTTTTTTTTTAAGTTAGGAGGGAAGCAGCAAGGAGGAAAATCATGCTAAAAGAGGAGCCAAAAGAAGAACAAAATGTATCTTCAGTACCCACTAATGAAGCATCTGCACTGATGTCCCACGGTGAATCCAATAAGAAGGGTCATAAGAAGTGGTGTTATCATTGTAAACAAAGTGGTCACACTAAAGACACATACTGGGACATCCATGGAAAGCCTCCAGACTGGAAACCAAAAAAAGGGAAAAACCAAGGCTACCAAGTATCTAGTGGAGGGGGAATAGAAAAATCTAAAGATGGTCAAAAACAACAAGGTGGTGAACTAAATATTTCACTAGGGAAACTATTGGAAGTACTAAAGAATCTCCAAAATGACAGCAACCAACAGAAGGCAAGCACGATTGCTAATGCTACTATGAGAGGTAATATCATAAAAGCTTTTTTATCTTCATGCAGTAGGAAGAAATGAATAGTTGATTCTGGAGCATCAGACCATATGACAGATGATTATAACCTGTTTCAGTCATATTTTCCTTATGTTGGACATGAAAAAGTTAAGGTAGCAAATGGTGATTCTTCTTCAGTTGCAGGAAAAGGAGATATCAAAGTAATAGATTCTATGAAACTAAATTCTGTTCTACATATTCCTAATCTAGAATGTAACCTTCTTTCAGTCAGTAAGTTGACAAGAGAAGCTAATTGTAGTGTTCATTTTTTCCCTACTCATTGTGTTATAAAGGACTTGTCATCGGGGAAGATGATTGGCAGTGCTAAAGATGTAGATGGAGTGTACTACTTTGAAGATGAAGGAAGTCATTCTACTCCTTATAGCTTGGGTAATAGTGTGATTGTTCCTAAGACTGATGAATTATTGTTATGGCATAAGAGGTTAGGTCATCCAAACTTCCAATATATGTCACGGTTGTTTCCAAACATTTCAATAAATAAAGATCTTTGTGTTCAATGTGACGCTTGTGAATTTGCTAAGCATTAAAGAAGTTCTTTTACAAGGTCTAAATACAAACCCACAAAACCTTTTTCACTTATCCATAGTGATCTTTGGGGCTCATCTCGTGTTACTAATAGAACCAATTCAAAGTGGTTCATTATAATCATTGATGAACATACTCGTTTGTGTTAGGTGTTTCTTTTGAAGGATAAAGCTGAAATCTCTACCGTGTTCATCAACTTTTATCAAATGATAAAAAATCAATTCCAAACAAGTATTCAAGTCCTTCATACTGACAATGGTACTGAATATTTTAATCAACATCTTCATACATTCTTCCAAAAACATGGAATTGTCCATAAAAGTACTTGTGTCAATAGTCCTCATCAAAATGGGGTTGTTGAAAGGAAAAACAAACATCTTCTTGAAGTAGCTAGGGCCTTCATGTCCACTAGTAATGTTCCAAAATTCTTTTGGGGGGATGCTATTCTTACTACAACCTATCTTATTAATAGAATGCCTAGTCATGTTCTTTCTTTCAAAACACCTCTCTAGAAATTTCAAGAAACCTATACTACCACTCATCTTGAAACTAACTTTCCTTTAAAGGTTTTCGGGTGCACAACCTTTATTCACAGCTTCTCACACAATAAACTTGATCCAAGAGCCAAAAAATGTTTGCTTCTGGGTTATTTTGCTACACAAAAGGGGTATAAATGATTTTTGTTTCTGGGTTATTCTGCTACACAAAAGGGGTATAAATGCTATGACCTATATCAAAAAGGTTGTTTGTTAGCTGTGATGTCTCTTTTTCTGAGACAGATTTCTTCTATCCCAAATCTTTGATTCAGGGGGAGTATTGGAGTGAGTTTGGTGGTCATGAATCTCATCCCGAACCTATATCTGTTCCTGAACCCATCCCAATGCCTATGTCATCTCCTATAGAGACAAACCCTAATACAAAAACATATATACCTGATCATACACTCAAGGTGTACTCTCGAAGGAAGAAAGCAAGTAGTACACTTCCTATCCCTGAAGCTATGCCAATCTCTGAACCAGTGCAGGTCCCTATCGAAGAAATTCAAAGCAGTAAGGATCAAGAAGATAACATAGATTTAGAATGTCCAATTGCCTTAAGGAAGAAATCTAGATCATGTACTATGCACCCGATTGAGAGGTTTGTCTCTTATGAAGCTCTATCTTCTCAATATAAAGCTTTTATTGATAATCTGGACAGAATTGATATTCCAAAAAAATTCAAGAAGCTCTTAAAATTCTAGAATGGAGAGAAGCAGTTTTCGAAGAAATAAGGGCACTTAGAAAGAATGAAACATGGGAAGAAGTTGATCTGCCAAAAGGAAAGAAACACGTGGGGTGTAGGTGGATATTTACGGTCAAATATAGGGCTGATGGCTCCATTGAGAGGTATAAGGTGAGATTGGTAGCTAAAGGCTATACTCAGACCTATGGGATGGACTACAAGGAAACATTTGCACCTGTGGCCAAACTAAATACTATCAGACTATTGTTATCAGTAGCTGTTAACCTTGACTAGCCACTTCAGCAACTTGATATCAAAAACGCCTTCTTGAATGGCCAACTAAAGGAAGAAGTGTATATGAAACTTCCTCCAGGGTTTGATGAGGAAGGAGGAAACAGAGTACGTAGACTAAGAAAATCTCTATATGGACTGAAACAATCACCACGAGCTTGGTTCGAGAGATTTGCCAAAGTCTTTTAAACATAAGGATACACACAAGCACAGTCAGATCATACAATATTTTTTAGAATTAGAGAAGGTAAGAAGACAATTTTGATTGTGTATGTTGATGATATTATCATAACTGGTGATGATGCAGAGGAAATCACAAGACTTAAGACAACGTTGAAGAAAGAATTTGAAGTTAAAGACTTAGGAGAAATGAAGTATTTTTTGGGCATGGAAGTAGCAAGATCAAAGAAGGGAGTTTACATCTCACAAAGAAAGTACATTCTTGATCTCTCTCAAGAGACTGGAATGTTAGGATGCAAACCAAGCACTACTCCTATTAACAGTACAAAGTTTGGGGATGAAGATGATAAACTTGTTAATCGTGAAGAATATCAAACACTAGTGGGAAGACTGATTTATTTGTCTCATACTAGACCAGATATTACTTTTGCCGCGAGTGCTGTAAGTCACTATAACTCGCAAGTCACTATATGCATGCACCAAGAAGAAAGCATTTGGAGGCAGTCTATAAGATCCTACGGTATCTAAAAGGTACTCCAAGGAAAGGGCTGCTATTCAAGAAAGGAGATCAAAGAATAATTGAAACATATGATGATTCAAATTGGGCAAGTTCAGAAGAGGATAGACGATCAATTACTGGATATTGTACTTTTGTGTGGGGAAATTTGATAACGTGGCAAAGTAAGAAGCAAAAGGTGGTAGCCAAGAGTAGTGCTGAAGTTGAACTAAGAGCTATTGCAAAAGGGATGTGTGAAAGTCTCTAGTTAAAGAGAGTGTTGACAGAATTGGGAATCGGTTTTGAGATACCTATAAAACACTATTGTGATAACAAGGAAGCCCTAAGCATAGCACACAATCCAATCCACCATGAGAGAACAAAACATGTTGAGGTTGATCAACATTTCATCAAAGAGAAGATAGAAGATGGGAGAATATTCCAAACTTATGTTCCAACAAAGAAGCAGACAACTGATGTGTTTACCAAAGGATTTCAATGACAAGCATTTGAAGAGTGTATTAGCAAGTTGGACATGATAGATATCTATGATCCAACTTGAGGGGGAGTGTGGTCAAGATATGTATATCTCATAATATTATGATCTGATCATAATTAGATTTTTTAGATTAGATAGCAGTATCTTATAGATATACACAGTATCCTAGGATTATATTTCTATATCTGTACAGATTTTCTAGCTTATTCTGTAAACCCTATTTGTGTACATATATACTGCAGTCTCTAATAAAGAAATATAGAGCAAATTAGCTCTGATTCACAAATTTAAATAAGCACGAAATTTTCCATCTATATACTCCAGTCCATTATCAGATCTCAGGATTTTAACTTTAGCATCATGTTGACTAAAAGCACGAAAACACTTAAATTCTTGACTTTCATCAAACAAACCCAAGTTAATCTTGTGCAACAATCAATAAAGGTCACAAACCATCTATGGCCAGAAAGAGAGGGATTTTGAGTAGGACCCTAAACATCAGAGTGAATTGTCATAAAATGAACAAAACTTTTATTATTAGATGAATGATAAGAACTTATCGTGTGTTTGGCAAGTTCACATGCTTCACAATACAAAGAATTAAAAGAAGTTCTTATAAACAAGCTTGGGTATAATTTTTCTAGAGCAAAAAATGAGGGATGTCCTAATCGCCTATGCCAGTGTAAAATTTCCTTATTGATCACATCATTCCCAACAGACGCTTGATGAGCAATTGTCATGGGATTTTCTTCCAAGACATATAAGCCATCCTGCAGTCTACCAGTTCAATCCTCTGCCCTGTGTGGAGATTCTGAAGAACACAATGGTCAAGTAAAAAATCAACTTTGCAATTATGATCTTTAGTAATAGCACTGACAGAGAGATGATTAATAGGAAAATAAGGGACGTGAAGAATTGATGATAAAGTGATATTAGAAGTATAGTTAACAGAACCTATACCAAATACGAAGGTAAAAGACCCATTTGCTATTCTAACATTATCCCCCTTTTTTCCATGAGAATATGTTAAAATTTTGTTTTGAGAGCCTGTCATATGTCTGTTAGCTATAGAGTCTATAATCCAAGGATTTAATGACACATGACCTGATTTTGCAATATTTGATGTACCAACTGTGGAAGGAGAGTCCAGTTTTGATAGAAGATGTCTTAAAGTTCTAAAGTTCCTCATTGGATAAAACTCCGATTAACGGTGCTTCAGATGCTTCATTCCCTTCAGCCAAATGAGCACAACCCCTTACCATTGAGCTGCTGCGTTTTCCATGACTCTGATTTGGTCTCCATGCAATTTCTAACAGGTTTCTTTGGTATGCCTTTGTTCTCCACAATAATCACAAGTGATCCTTATCAAATTTTGGCTTCTCAATAGAATTAGCCACTAACCCTGCTTTCTTGACAATGGCTGTATGTAGCATAACATTTCTTCTACCTTCTTCTTGCTGAACAAGAGAATGTGCAAGTTGTACTAAAGGGAAAGGTTCTTTTCCCAATATAATACCTCGTATATGATCATATTCTAGGTTGAGGCTAGCTAAAAAGTCAAATACTCGATCCTCCTCTATCATTTTCTGGAATTTAGTAGCATCTTTTGAGCATTCTGCTTGAAAATCCTGATAATAACCTAGTTCCTACCACAATCCACATAGCTCCGCAAAGTACTGTGATACAATCATGTCTCCTTGCTTTGTGTTATGTAGTTTATTACAGATATTAAAAATTTGTGCTTTAATACCTACTTGAGAGTATGTTAGAGACGCAACTTGCCATATCTTTGTTGTTGTGTCAAGTAACAAATACGTCCAAGCAATCTCCTGTTGCATTGAATTGATAAGCCACGACATCATGAGAGAATTTTCAGAGTCCCAATGATTATAATCAGGATTATTGACATCAAGCTTCTGACTATCACCATTAATATAACCTTGTAAGCCTTTAGCTTTGATGAACAAGAAACAAGATCTTGACCAAGCAAAATAATTGGTTCCATCAAGTTTCACAGGACTGATCTGAAGTGAAGGGTTATCCGAACTTGAAAGACTTATCTTCTTCCCACTCATCTTCTTTAGAAACACTCAAGACAACGAAAAAATATACCAACAATCACAGTTTAGCGCTTTTCCCGATAGGCTACCAGAGGTCTGATACTTCAAGGAAGATGAACAGGAGCCGGCGACAACGGTGTTTCAAGACTCGAGATGAAAAGATGAACAGAGGGTGGCGCGTGGACATCACGCATGTCAGAAGCTATTTGTCTGCGGCGGCGCGTGGCAGAGAGTGGCTACACCGGTGAGGTCGAGTCTATCACAAGCAGGGTTGTTGGTTGGTTCTGGAACAGATTGGGTGGGTTGTGAGACTAAAAGAATGTTGTTTTTGGGCGAGTACAGACTCAGCCACTCACTGTTCCGAACAGAGAGGAACAAAAAAAATTCCAAGAGAAGGAACAAACCCTTAAATAAGAGAGGGCTTTGATACCATGAAGAAAATAGTGAAGAAAACTATATTGAACTTCATGCTCTGTACATAAGATTTCTATGATATATATACACGAAACCTAGCTACAATTAAGTAGAATCTTAACTATCAAATCTCCCAATTATAGGGATAGATCTCTCAATTATAGGAAGAGATCACTATAGATATTTATATACACAGAAATAATCCAATCTAATAATTCTAATCAACAAACTCTTTAGTTGATGTTTATGCAAGATGCAATATAGCAGCCTTGAAACCATCAAATTATGATGAGACTGCTAAAAAAGAAGAGTGGGTAAAAGCTATGCAGGAAGAGGTCAGAATGATTAACAAAATTAGAATTTGGAAGTTAGCTAATAGACCTTTAAGTCAAAAAGTGATTGGGGTTAAGTAGGCTTGTAGAACTAAACTAAACCTAGATGGCTTTGTTAATAAAATAAAAGCTAGACTAGTAGTGAAAGGATATGCTTAACAACAACGAGTACTCCAACACTTCTGCTTTAATTGAAAGGCATGATAAATTTCGGTTAATTATTGCCTTAGCATCAAAATTTGGTTGGAAATCTTGTTGCAATTAAAATGTAACTTTTCCAAAAAATAAATTTTTGGTCAGAAAATTGTCACCTGGATGCCAAGTCAACTTTCTTAAATAGCATACTAGATGAGGATGTTATATTGAACAAATTAAAGGGTTTGAGGTTTGAAGAAGTGAAGAAAAAGTTTGCAAGTTGTCTAAGGGTCTTTATGGTCTGAAATAGACACTTAGCGCTTAGTATGATAGAATCAACTCCCACTTATTAAAGCAAGAATTTGTGAAGAGTAAAAATGAGGCCAACTTACATGTCTTAGAAGTTGATAGTAATCAACAAGTAATTATGTTCCTTTATGAAGATGATCTTCTAGTGATAGGAGGAGATCCAAGTTATGTTTTTCAATTCAAGAAGAAGATGATAAAAGAGCTTGAGTTGTCTGATAAGTCTAATGACCTACTTCTTAGGCATGGAAGTTATGTAGGTTAATGAAGTCACTTCATTTCTCAAGAGAAGTATGCTTGGGAGATCCTGAACAGTTTAAAATAGAAAGATCAAAACCTATGGTTGCACCATTACTTGTGAATTAAAAACTTTCAATGCTTGATGGTGAAACCAAGGTTGGTGCTTCTGAATTCAAAACCACCGCAGGATGTTTGTTATACATAACAGCTACAAAACTTGATATAACGTTTGCTGCAAGGTTGCTATCAAGGTTTATGCAAGCTCCAAGCAAACTAAACATTAAGGTACCTAAGAGGAACAACCAATTTTGCCCACATTAGAAGAATGAGAGAGATGAGCCACATGGGTATGTAGATAGTAATTGGGAAAGAAGGTTTGATGACACCATAAGTATTTCCGGTTATGTTTTTACTTTTGGAAGTGGAGTTTCTCTTGGAATTCAAAGAAACAAGAAACAGTTGCTCAATCTACAGCTGAAATTCTATCAAATTTTAGCCAAGTTCGAAAAAGAGCAAATACAAGCTGAATTGATAACAAATCAACCATAACATAGCTGAAAATCCAGTTGTACATGGCAGAATGAAGCATATAAAAATCAAATTTCATGCTTGTTACAGAATATAGCAGTTCTAAACAGCTGTTACAGATTGTACAGCTAATGTAAATAACATATTCATAGGGATTATAGCATAATCATAGGAATTCTTTTCCTAGTTTAGCCTATGTGTTCTTGGATAAATACATGTATCATTCTAATAGAAAACAAGAAAATTATTCTTCTCATTTTGTCTGCTTTCTCAATGCTATAAGGGAAACTGAGAAGAATAAAGAAGTAAAACTCCATCATTGCAACTCAGAAGCTAGCAGATATAATGATTAAAGCTCTTCCCAGAGAGAAATCCTTCTTAGGACAAGGATAAGTGTTACAAGGAAAAATATCAAGAAATAGTGTTATAGTTGATATGTTTCTTACATAAGATTAGTTAGTAAATTTGTGTTTTATTTATATCAGTTTAACTGCAGATAAGATTAAATTTGGTTTTAGATCAGAATAAAAGTGTTATATATAAAATATAAATCTAGTAGTTAAGAATAATTGGATATCTTAGTTTATATTCAGCAAAAATTAAAGCATTTGATGATGAATAGTTTTTTTTTTAAAAAACTCATACTTAGTTCTGTTTGAAACAAAAAGTGTCAATTCTTCAGTTGAAAATAGGCATCAATAGACTATAAAAAAGAAAATACCTTAAAAGCGGTAATAGGTTTGGTGAAGATATACCTCCAGACTAGCCCACTGGACATATCAAAAACATACTTCAACCTGGGCTAGTTATTTATAAGGCAGACAAGATAAAATCAAATGTAATGTGTGCAACCTACCTATTACCCGAAGGAGGCACAGAACAGACAAGAACAGCTCCATCAAGATCAGGAAATGTCCTCTTTTCTGAGATTTAAGGGAAAAGGCATATAAAATACAGTCAGTAGACGCGAAAGTAACTTTTCAAGCAAATGTTGCCAAGATTTGTATCTTATATCAGAGACGAGTAATTGTAATGCAGTGCTCTAAAGAAAATACATGTAACATGATTCTGCACCCAACGAAATGGAGATGCAACTGTCACCCTGTATTTGAATTTCTTCTCATAAATGTTTAAAGTTTGTTTAACATTCACATTGATAAAGTGATAAAAATGATTGAAAATAGTGTATCTTAAACTGAAGACACCTCATCCATTTCAAATATGTTTGAATATAAGAAGATGATTACCTGTATTTTGTCCATTTCTTATTTCTGATATATAGTACTGAACAATAAGCCCTCCAAATGAATGTCCAAGTAAGACTGGGGGCAACTGGAGTTTTTTTTGGATAAAATCTGCAACATCACCTGCATGTGTCTACCGCAGAATTGTAGATGGAGCAGGATAAAAGAGAATTTGAATCTATACAGTAATTATATGATAAGGCATACGATACAAGAATCTACAAGAAAGACCAATTCAGTCCGAAATGGATTCTGTATACCTGAAGAGTGCCAGCAAAAGAACCGGTAGGTTCATCACTTTCTCCCTGTAAAAATTGGGTGGCAACATGCACCATGTCAACACAGCATTGGCATGTGAAACAACATAAATAATCTCTAGCAAACTATGTCTCATTGTAGAAGTAATGAGTTAACTGTGCTCCAAGCCTAGGCAGATAGGAGCATTCAAACACTAAACAGGGACTTGATGAAAGAATACAAAAGCACTCAAACTACAGAATCCCATCTTCAACTTCAAAATTGTTATTTTTTTTTCAAATATAACTGATTAAATATCATCAGGAAAGAATACTTTGCAAGGAATTTTACCAGAAAATAATAGGAACTATTCTGGCTAAGGATTGATAGAAATTGGAAAGAAAGTAAAAACAGCATGATTCAAACATACCCTTTAGATTTGGTGCAAAGAACAGTTAGAGGAACAAATATTTTGGGGGCTCAATATGAAGTAATGGTTTCAAAATTTTCAGGATCAAAATTGCATTTAGACAGAACATCTGAAGTAATACCTCAAATGACAGATTAGGCACATTAGACAGGATATCAAAAGTAAAACATCAATGACAGATTATGCACATTATTCATCCTTCAAGACATGTGATTTTACTTTCGAGAGTGTTGGGTTAAAATGGTTCTGATACTATGTTATATTAGTAGAAAGAAAGGGGAAAGAGAAGCTAGAAGATTATATATATTGGCTTAACGTAGTTTGCCTGCAAAGATTATGTCTACAGACAGACCATGAAATGTGTTATATTAGTAGAAAGAAAGGAGAAAGAGAAGCTAGAAGATTATATATATTGGCTTAACGTAGTTTGCCTGTAAAGACTATGTCTACGGACAGACTATGAAATGTGTTAATTAGTTTTAACCCATCTATTTAAAGTATAACAGGATAATACAATATTTCATCCGAGTATAATACATCATTATATTAAGAGAGACACTAAATATTCTTTATATTAAATAGATAAAGATATTTTAAAACTAAATCATCATGAACACCAATTTTACTGTCAGGCATCAGTGGAGAAGTATAATGATTAGTTTTGAACCAATTCATCTATTTCGCAAATAACTTGTTTTCCTTTTCTGTGACACTCAGAACGATGATACAAAGTGCTGGGCATGAGGAAAAGAAGGTGCCTCTTGTGAATTAAGGGCCTACAGAAATCGCGGTGTGTATTGAGTAGGAGTCCAGACTAATTAAATACTCTGGCAGCTGAAAACTGCAAATACATTATAGCGCGTTAGATGTAAAAGAACTAAAATAATTTGTTACTGCTTTTCATCACAGTTGCTTTCTCGTTCAGGGAGAACAATGCAGAATCTTTAACTCAAGTAACTAAAGTGACATTCGCCTAGAATATATCTTTCTTATCTTCTTGGCCTCTCAAGGAAGGATACATGCAAAAACTTATGCTTCTCTCCAGATCAAATTATCTCTTATCAAACTAAAGCAAAGGGAAACGATGAGAACAATTAAGAAATAGGCTCCTCTATAAAGAACCATTTATCATTTCATAACGAACAAATGTGCAGCAAAATAAACTCAAAACTAGTTGTATAGATAGAGAGATGAACCTGACCCAACAAACTAAGAGCATAGCAGTCAAATCCGCAGCGTGAAAAGAAGGTTAGCCAGTGCTCAGCCCAGCACCAAGCTGCATGGTAGCTGCCATGTACGAAAACCAGAGGTGGGTTTTCACTGCTTCTCTTATGCCGGTCTGGATTCACATGCACACCACCTTTTTGTTCAATCACCTCCATGTTCAGACCAGATGGGAGCTTATGGAAAAGACGGGTCTGGCCCTCCTTCAACTCGTATGGTACTTTCATCTTCTGGGTTTTGTTGAGAAGTGCAAGGGGCTTTATGGTCGTCCTGGGGACAGAGAGGTTTGGCTGGAAAAAAGAGAGACAAGAAGCCATTGCTACGTGAAAAGCTTGCCTATACTTGATAAATCTTGGAACATAGTAAACTAGCTACCTTTTATTTTCATTTTCTTTCGGACCTAATCTTTTTTTCTATCTTTAGATCTACCTCGTTTCCCCGTTTACTTGCCACAAGGTCAGTACTTTTCCTAGAATCACCTTAGCTGCCATTTTTATCTCATCCATACTTACCAATTCCGAGTGACTCACGGTTTTGTGCTAAGTAGTAACATTGTGAGTTACTCAAATACGAAAGTTGCTGAATTTGAGACATGGTTGTGTGTAAATTTAACAATGAGTCTTGTACATTGACGTTCTTCGATGCTCATAATTGTTGGACAATCGTTAAATTTGCAAGTCGCAAACTCTCCAAGTCCAATTAGTTGCTAAAAGTGATATTAATTGGCTGGTGATGTTCTCGAATGTTTTGAAAAATACTGTTGCAGCATTTGAAATTTACAGTTAACCTTGTTTCATTAAATTTTATCTTACATAAATATATAGTTAAAAATGATAAATAGAAATAAAAAGGACACAAAATCTATGCCCTACCAACAGCTTCCGCTGTTACTATTGCGGGACAATCCTAACCAAGCCAACAAATCAAGGGACATGCTACGTTTGTCTACGGCCTTTTTCCTAAATTATGTTTTAAATGAATCAACTTATTATTAATCTATCATTTATTCATTCCCAAATTTGATCCGCCTGAAAGCTAATATTTGTTATTTGCACCTTTCTCTGGCACCTACTGTACAGCCTTCATAATCATAAAATGAATTTCCTCTTTAACTAATAAGGAAAAACGGATTCAAGTTGATAGACACACATTTTAGAGTTCGGATCTTTTGTCTAATATTATGGTGTTTTATTATGTCCAATAAATCTCAGTCATTTATTTATGTGAGTCCCGTATGAGTCTCGTATAAATAAATACGAAACCCGCATAAATAAATGGTTAAGATTTATGAGACAGAATAAGACACCATAATATTAGACAAAAAATCTATTCTAGCACATTTTGGTACTCAACACCCGACTAATAATTATTGCTACACGTCCCATCTCCTATATATTGTCTAAGTTATCTGTGCATGAAGCAAACTTCAGTCTTAACTTAGAACCTTATGGCAGAGTTTGAAGAATATTTGCGGACATTGAGGCCTTATCAACCTTCAACAGAGATGAACATGAACGTGGAAATGATGAAAAAGCAAGCAGAGTCAAATCCTAGCATGCTGGAGAATCTCAGTGCTGCTGGCTTCTCTGTACTACAACATTCTTTCTTGGCCCACCAACAACCTGAATTTCCAGCAAGCGATTGTCACAATAATCTTTTTAGTGCTTTACAGCCTGACATCTTGAGTTCATCACCAATTGTTCATACTGTCATATCTAATCAGAACAATACCTTCTCTGAAAATTCAGAGAGCAGAAAAGAAATGGAGCAATCATCCAGCAACTCTAAGGTTGTTTCTTCTACAGCCTGTACATCCAATTCAAAGAAAAACTTTGTGGGTTTCATTTAATTTTAATGAATGATGTTTCTTTTGTTTACAGACTCAGTTTTGGACCTTTAGCTTTTTTATAACATTCAGTTTATTGGTGCTCTTAGGGCCTTGGAAAACGGACTAAAGGGAAGAACAAGATAAAAGAAGCGCAGAAAGCAGAGGAGATAATTCATTTTAGGGCTAAGAGAGGCCAAGCAACTGACAGTCACAGTATTGCAGAAAGGGTAAGTTTCTCTGCTTTCGTGCTCGATTTTAAATCCATGAAAGTGATATTACGCTTATTTATTTTATGATGAACCTGGTCTAGGCTATGACATTTATGCATGCATTTCAGGTAAGAAGAGAGAAGATAAATAACAAGTTGCAGTACTTGCAAGACATTGTTCCAGGATGTCACAAGGTATTTCCCTCTTGCACCTATCTGTATATTAATTCCGGTTGATGATTTATGCACAAAAATGAACTACCAGAATGTGGTTTTATCCTGAATCCCCACAGGCAATGGGCATGGCACTTATGTTAGAGGAGATAATCAATTATGTGCATTCACTGCAGAATCAGATCGAGGTAAGCTTATAGCAAAGGAGCACCATTCATGATGTACAATTTTTGTTCATCTTACCAATACAGTGAAATGAAATCTCATTTTTCTTCCTCGAAATTTCAGTTCCTCTCCATGCAGCTTGCAGCTGCAAGTAGTTCTTATGACCAGAACCTGGAAATAATATCGTCCAAGAACATCCAGGTACTTGGATTTATAATTTCTTCAAGCTCATGGTTCTACTTTCCAAAACCAACCACGAATGTGACAGGAGCATAAAGACCCGGAGTCCATAGTTCCATATTCAAACCCAACATTAGATAACCCGAACTCTGCATTTGGTTGCACCATCATTACCATGTGATAGCACTTCCAGTGCATTGTATTTCTGCTTGAAGCTCAAAGAATTTAATGCCACTGAAAGTACATATCTAACTGCTTCTACATTGAAAGATGAACTGAGGCATGAACCGTTAATCCTGCAGGGACCAAATTCACCCGAGGCAAATCAGATGCAGAAATGGTTGAGAGGACAATATGGAGAGCTCAATTTCCTCAAACCTACATGGTCCATTTGACTCCACTTTTGGCCATGTCTCTTTGTTACTACATAAGCACATGAATATGCTTTCTCCTGTTTTTAGCAAAATCAGACGTGTCTCTATTAATGTGACAGAATACTGATGTTATCAGCAGTACTTCAGAAACAAAAAACAAAACGAAATGTTGTTGCATATTTTTACAGTAATCCCATCTGAAAAGATTTTATTTTCATATTATAATTTATATTTTTGTAGTATTCTTTGCACGGATATTGCTGCCATGTCGGCAAGTGGATTTTACAGGTAGAGCCAAGTGGATTTTACAGGTCTTGCTGCCTTGTGCATTGCTTCGTTTGCTTTGACAGATATTGTCATCCGAAATTTGGCATTATGGACCACTTATACTCCTTTTAACAGGACATCTACATGTGATTCATGGTATTTTGTGTGTGAGAGAGAAAGGGCAGCTAATCTAATAAATGAACCTATGTTGAGATGCATACCTGCAATCCTGGCTATAGTTTTCCCTTCTATCGTAGATATTATTTGACGAAATCCGGATATGCAGATAAATACTTCACACTTTCACTTGCTAACAGCCACAATTGGATCCCACAAAACACATTATTATCAGACAAGAAAGACTTCCGGTCATAAACTTCTTGGTATTCATTTCCTTAGTTGATAACTTTGCATCACACACTTAAACCAATGATCAACGAAGTGCAAATACAATCCTGGAAAGCAATTAACAGTAGTCTGAAGATAACCCGTGGAGCACGGAAAACCATTCAGTTTCTTAATCATGAAGCAAGTCGTAACGGGACAGAAAATATGAATACAGTCAAACTATGATTAAAAGCTCGAAAGTTACTTGACATTAACAACCTTTTTTCTGTATCACTGATAAGCTTCTATCTGGTGAAAGCGCAGCCCGCGTTGGGAGGGACAAGTAACGTTTCAAATAGAATCTTACAAAGACTAAACGTGACAACAAAACATAACGACTAATGAACACAAGCAATGTGAGGATTATCGAAACATAGGTCCTATAAAACATATGTGGATCAGTACAGAATCTCATGGATGTTGCCAATGCATGTGATTGAATGATTGGAATGGGTGATAATGGAGAAAAATATGTAATACTGAAATAAATTGAATCAAGGAAAAGACAGATGCATTGCATTCAAAGGTATCTGACTTACGACAGCTTGAATGGGCCATATCATGCTCACAAGATGGTGGAACAATATGGGTCTCAGATTATTTATATGAAGGAGACGTATACAAGTCTTTGAAGCTTCTAGAGTCGGCTCCCAACTTATCTTAAACTCCTTAATAAAGATCAAACGAGTTAGCTAGATATCTTCATCTGATACTATTATTCACTAACCTCCAAAATCTAACTTAGAAAATTGTAATGACAGAAAAGAAAGGAAGGAAATTACGTGCATTATTGCACAAGTACTGTGACAAAGATTTTTTTTCTCTTTTGGGAACATGTTTGTGGAAATACAGTTTAAACACGTAAAAGCATTGATCAATCCATTGGTTCCATTCAGATCCACTTTCTTCCCAGGTTTCCATTTCCAATACTTTTTTCTAGTCGTGATAATTATCCTAACCATTGACAAAAGCTTCCTTGGTCATCAACAAGGAAGCGATTAAGATCTTGAAGCAACTTGAATAGTTCGTAAGAAGTGTTTTCTAGTCTTTTTTTTTCCCCCTGTCCCCTCAATTTTCAAATATTTTATCAACAATTTTAATAGGTTTTTAACTTGATATGTTTTGAAGAATACACTATTGCCTACAAAAAGTTTAAAACATAATTTATGATGAGTAGTGAAAATGTTAATATTAAACGATTTTTAAAAAATCATACCCAATTTTTTTTTTTGTAAATCATAAAATTATTTCATTTTAATTATTTTGATAACAAAGCTAACAAATATTCTGAATGGTAGGTGCATCGTGACAGAGAGACAAGTATATAATTCACGAACTGAAGTTTATTGTTTTAATATTGGTTATAATACTACAATTTTGAATTTGCTTACATAAATGAATTAAAATTATTTATATCTTTATTTATAATGAATGCATATGAAATTTCTACATAAAATAACATTGACTCAAACCTAAACTGAATTATGTTAAAATATCTATATGCTAAAAATTCTAAATTAGTATTTCATTATAAATTGAGAATGTAAAAAAGTTAAATTCTTTTATGAATACATCATAAGAATTAAATGGTAAAAATTGAAAATCACATTTATCTATAATTTACATTAATATATATTCAAATCTCATAAACATTCAAGACATTGTTTTATTCTCAAAGATAAGGATATGTAAAATAAATAGATCGTAAACTTTCAATATTTAAGATTAATGGTACAACATTGTAACAATTATTATAAAAATAATGATTTCATGACTAAGTTGTACTACATTGAGGGTGTATTAATGGAATGATCATTTAGAATGCAATATAAAATATAATTAAATTTTATGGTAAAAGACGTTGAGGTTTCCTATTTTTTAAGTAATTTTAAAAAAATCTTAATACTTACAATTATGATTTTAAAATTTTCAAACTTTTTAGACTTTCATTAAAAATAAAATAATATATATGTGAT
>JANIHZ010000002.1:31656089-31672962 GCA_027478365.1 Erythroxylum rufum | reverse complement strand
CACAAGCATCAAGCCATTTCATAACTCATTCAAACACAAGCATCAAACCATTTCATAACTCATTCAACCACAAGCATCAAAGCTTTTCATAACTCTTTCCAACACAAGCATCAAGCCATTTCATAACTCATTCAAACACAAGCATCAAACCATTTCATAACTCATTCAACCACAAGCATCAAAGCTTTTCATAACTCTTTCCAACACAAGCATCAAGCCATTTCATAACTCATTCAAACACAAGCATCAAACCATTTCATAACTCATTCAACCACAAGCATAAATTTGGAAGCAATTTGAAGTTATTCCCAAAATTCACAACCAACCACATATGGCATATTCTCAAGCATTTAGAAAACAATAAAGGCACATTTATAAGGTAGTTGGAAAGTCATTAAATTTCATTTATTTTGAAAAAAACATTTATGGCTCATTAACTCGATCATAAAAATGAAACCCACCTTAGATCCTTTGCTTGAAAAGTTGCTCAAATTTGCCTCCTCTCTTGCTCCTCTTGCCTCCCTTGAATTTCTTCAACAATCACAAAAATCCCAATCAATAAACATCCAAATGACAAACCCAAGGAACCCAATGCATGAAATTGACCTTAGACAACTCATACCCATGAAATTCCTAAGAGTTTAAAACCATAACCCCTTCCAAAAATCAAAAGATTAACCATACACTTACCTTAAACCTTCACCAATCAATTTGTTGCTTAGCTTAAATGAAAGCTCTAGACCTCCTCTTGCTCTTTTCTTCTTGGAAAAACTCCAAAATCACTCCTTAAGACCTTGAAAAATCAAGACCTAGCTAAACCCTTCTTTCTCTCCTCTATCTTCTCTCCACGACACTCTCTCCCTCCTTTTCCTTCTAATTTTCGTTCCTTCTCCTTCCCACACAAGCCAAGCCTTCTTCTATCATTTAATGAAACTACAAATGTCCAAAATGCCCTTCCCTCAAAGCCTTAAATTTTTCCAACTTAAGTGGTCTTCCAACTATACCCTCCATACATTCTTATCACCCTAACAATTTAATTCACTTCACCTACCTCATGTCATCTTAGCCACATTAGTAAGCCAATTAATTCTAACAAAACTAATCTAGCAATACCCCAAAATTAATCTAATCATGCTCAATAATTTTAAAAAAAAATCCTAAGGCTAACATGAATGATCTTGTTTTTCTTGAACAACCTCAATATGATTTCCCATGGCATCTCCTTGCACTTTAGCTTCATCTTCTAGATTGCTTCTTGTAGAATCTGGAGCATCTGGAACGCCATTTGTATCATAGTCACACAAAAATTGTCATTAAAATTCTTAGCTCTTGTAGTGTCAACATGCTTGACTATATATATAATTAAAAAACATATAGTTTTGTTATTTTGTCTCTTCTCTATTTTCTCTTACCACTTCTAGATCTTTCTCTTGAGTCTTCTTGTCTTCTTTGTTTCTCTTTATTATTTAGTCTCTTCAATTTCTTTCTAGTAAAGTCTAAAAACAACGTCCTAGCTTTAGCAATGTCGATGATTATAATATCATTATACTGGCTTCTTACGACTATCAATACTTAGTATTCTTATTTTTATTTTGTGGTCTTCTTAACCTAAAAAAAGTTGAAAGTAAGGAGGCAACTCATGACAGTGAAAGATAATTGTTACCACTTTGTTTTATTATTTGGAATATTGCTTACATAACAAAAGATGCCATTTAGGTTAAGCAAGAAGTTGAAGAATTAGTAAACGGTTGGGTGCATGACACCTAAAATTTAGTTAATAGGTTTAATCGGGTCAAGTTTGGGTTAAAGTCAAGTTTCAAATAAATTTTGAACCATCTAAATTTTTAATTAAATTTAGACTAAGGTAATATAAGCTGAATCCTATCGAACTTCAGGTTGAACTACGTCTGGTCCATTGTCGTCCTTAATTCAGAGAAAGAACAATTGATGGACTTCTAATGGTTATAATTAATTGTACTATATAAAGGTGTATTAAGATGATAATTTACAATCCAATGTAGGATATAATTAAAGTTTAACATTATAAAATCTCATCATTCAATTTAATTTATATAAACTAAAAGATCATATTAAACTTATAATGTTTCTTATTTTTATCTTTAAGTAACTTAACTATATAATAATTTCATATTTCACATCTTTAATAAATTAAAGATATTCTTGAGTAAAAATTTTAGATTGATGTATGAAAGTAAAATTTATTCTACTATGTGATACACCTTTAACATGTGCATAAGATGGGGTCAGATAGTCAAACTTATTTATTTACTTTAGTATCCTTTGTACAAATGTCACTTTTAGGCTTATAACTATCTGACCCATTTAAAAGTTTTAAGGATGTTTAATGGATAAGATCGAATTTATTTAAATAACAATCAAGATAGACTAATCCGAATATGGAAATAAAGTCTTAACTAAAAACTATTCAATCTTCCTAGGAGAGATGAATTGAAAATCTATTTAAATAATTGAAATCTAACTCTACTTCTTGATCTCATTGATTTTGATGTTATAATGTCTTTTTTGAGAATAACAATGATACTTTAACTATTTGTTTGTGTAAACTTATAGACCTGTGATTAGTCTAACATGCCTACCTTAATTTTGATTTACATTATTTAACACTATCTTTGGGAAATTTTATAAAATTTTAGTACTGTCTACACGTAATTTTTCAAAATCTACATTTTTTCCACTTGAGAAAGTTTTAAACTAGTTGAGATATCTTCATTTGGAGAAAGAACAATGGATACTCAAAAAAGAGATCCATTGCCCAAACTCACTGGAGAAACCCACACCTCTAAAAATACTCGAGCAAATAAACAATTCAAGATATTGTCCTATAATAACCAAACTACTATAATTGAGATGTTATGAAAACAAGTCAACTATTTGATAGAAGAAAGGAAGTAGACTTACACCTCACATCCATCATCTGAAGAAGCCTTACTTACACCTTTGTAGTCATTGCTATTGGGACATAAAATTTGGGAGAAAACTATAGTAGTTGGCATTAATTTAATCTACAATGTCCTAATAGAATCATTAATCTTAACACTTATAATGGTATGCATGATTCAGTTGATATGAGAGATGCATATTTGACTCTAATTATACACCCATATTTAACATAGTTTTCTTGATATTTTATAGTTTTGTTGTATTTTTGTATTTAATCCCCTCAAAGTGCATTTGTAGATTATATTTGCCTTCATGGAATAAAGGGAGAACATTTTGAATGAAATCGTGGCATGGAACAAAGATTTGAAGCAACTAAGTACTTACAAAACCGTGTATAGTGATATTGTAAATCTCCATCAACATATGAAGATTGAAGAATTTGAGTTTAAACTGTGTGGAGCTACACGCTCGTGTATCTTGATATACAATTCCGTGTGTGTTACCCGTGTGCAATTATATTGATTGATTTATTGTGATTCAATTATGCATTTTATCCTTGTTCTAATATATCAGGAATATTAGTATATGATTTGATTTCATATGATTGAGATTAAGAAATTCTCTTGTACGAATAGATTTACCATAATTGGAAGAAGTTGCACGTAAACCTAGAGATAGACCAATATAAATCCTCTAGATTAGGGTTAAACCTAATAGTCAAATTCATAAATCGATAATGCAATCCTAAAGGTTTAAACATAAATATTTCTATTAATCAACTGATGGATTAGCTCATAAGATCAAAAATTTGACAATCTAATAATCAATAGTATAATTGCATGATAAAAGGTTAATATTTATTGATTCTTTGGGAATTCATCACCTAGACACCATTATTTGATATTGATTTTTCTATGTAATTTCATTTATCCTGCATTCATTATTGTTTCCAATTTTAGTTTATTTGTCTAGCTTAATATTTAAATAAAACCAAAATATGATTCTTAGGCTAGATAATAGAAAAAAAGGTAACTACTAGTACTTACCTTCTTTGTAGGATCGACCTATACTTTCTTGTGCTAGCTATAGCTATATTGTACACTTACAGTAAAATTAATATTGACCTTAACCCTAGTTAATCAAGATTTTTGGCACCATTACCGGGGACAATAATGAAGTAAATCACTTGTTAATATAGACTTTACATACACTATACAAAATGCATAAGAAGGGGGTTCGAATTGTGTATTCTTTTCGTGAATACAAAAACCTTTTATATTTCTTGAATATAACTTTTTCAAACTATTAAATGAATATCAAAATTAGCTACGTGATTAAACCGTAAATAACTTCTATATACTAGTTTAAGAACAATAGAAACTAAAGTGAAGAGTTAGAAGATAGACACTGCGATTTTATACTGGTTCACCCCAAACCTTGGGCTACGTCCAGTTCTCAGAGTTCGTCTGAGATTTCATTATACTTCTCCAAATTTACAAGTATTCTTTCCTCTCTTTCAGAGCCTCCTCAGGTCTCTTACACAAAGATTATTTCTACTTCTTAGCCTCTTCAGGCTCTTAGCCTTTATTTTCTCTCACTAGAAAGATATTGTGAGCTTTTTGTTACACTAGAGTTTGCTCTCGTGTATCGCACTTAAAATACAGACTTTTTCTATGTAAGTAATAACTCGAAAGCTTAAAGATCAAAAACTAACGTTTTTTCAGTTTTTGACTATGACTGGTATTTATAGCCCAAGTCTTCAACTGCTTCTTGATAACTGCTTCTTGTTTCTTGGGGAAATTGTTTTTTAGTTGAGTTTTGTAACTAACTTCAACTGACTAACCATTCAACGTACTAGAGTATCTTCATCTCTGTATCATCTGTGTTTTCTGGCTTCTTCTATGTTTTGTGCTTCTTTTGTGTTTTCCACTTCTTCTGTGTTTTGCACTTCTTCTGTGTTTTGCACTTCTTCTGTGTTTTTCACTTCTTCTGTGTTTTGCGCTTCTTCTGTATTTTGCGTTTCTTCTGTGTTTTGCGCTTCTTTTGTATTTTGATGCATGCTTAACACACTTATCAAAACAGTTCATTTATTTTTAATATTATTATTATTTGATTGTCATCAAAATTAATAGACGTGAAGTCTTCTTGACTTAACAAATAATATTAGAAACACCTAGATTTATTAATCTAACCATTTTTATTTTATTTTTGTTTTAAATTTATTTTATTTTATTAACTTGTTTAGTTTTCTTTCTTTTTATAGATTTTGATTCTTGGTCAGTTTATGACCTAGAGTAATTTTGAGAGCTTAATCGACATAGATCTAGAAATAAAGAGAACAGTGCCCATAAAACTTTCATAGGCCACAACTAAGAGAGTTTGAGCTAGACCGTCAATTAGAAGACTTAGGAGGTCAAGTGGATAATGAAGAATCACATAATATCGTTGACCAACCGAGGTCTATGTTTGAATATGCTAGACTAAATTGACTGGAGCAAACTCTAGCATTGTGAAACTGACTGTGAGTTCCATCAACTTCGAGATAAAGCTATCATATAAATGTTATAATAATTAGTCTAATTTGATGGGCTTAGAGACGAAGATCTAAACGCACATATCTCTAATTTTTTAGAGATTTGCAATACATTCAAGATTAATGGAGTTAATAATGATACCACCAAACTGTGTTTATTCTTGTTTTCTTTAAGATGGAAGGCCAAACAATGGTTAAACTTGATGCCAAGATCATCACTAACAATATAGGAACAAGTGGTCTAGAAGTTCTTATTGAAGCATTTTCCACCAGTTAAAACTGCTAAACTAAGGAATGACATCTCCTCTTACTCCCAAGCTGAAGCTGAATCTTTATATGATACATGGGAGAAGTTTAAGGAGATGTTAAGAATATTCCCACATAATAGTTTACCATTTTGGATGCAAATCCAAACATTTTATAATGGGCTAACTCAGAACACCAGGCGGTGAATTGATGCAGCAACTGGGGTAACACTTAATAACAAGACACCAGAGGAAGCCCATGACCTTATCGAAGACACGGCTATGAACAACCACTAGTGGTGCTCATCTAAAGCAAGAATCAATAAGCCAACAGGAGTGTATGAAGTGGATGGAGTGGCATAGTTGGTGAACTAAGTGGAATCCTTAAGCAAAAAGATCAACAAACTTATGATGGCTCCATAAGTTTGAGAATGTAATGTGAGATGGGTAGGCTAGATCATCCAAATCAAGATTGTTAAGCAGATGAACCTAAAGATGTGGACTATTTGGGGAATGCTCGTAGACCCAAAATAATCCATATAGCTATATGTACAACCCATAATAGAGGATTACCCCAACTTTTTCTTAGGAAAATCAGGGTCAAGCAAGAAATTAACCCTCTACCCATATTCCAACAATAAACACCTCAACCTAAGAAGCCTACTCTGAAAGAGATGAGTTTGAAAATTTCTCAAGATTCTAATAAGAAACATCATAAAACAAAGGCTTCCATATGCAACTTAGAGATTCAAATCAACCAACTGGAAAAGATATTAACTGAAAGACCAAAGGGGAGTTTGCTAGTACAACAAAAATGAATCATAAGGAAGATGTAATGGAAATCACCCAAGAAATGAGAAAAAGCTATAACAAGAGAAGAAGGTGACCACTGAGAGTTTCTCAAAAGTAGAAGGTGAATGAAACCTGAAAAAATCAAGGAATATTGTCCTATCATCCTATATCTTGCTAAAGTGAAAGAAAGATCAAATGGATGTAAAGTTGGGTAAATTTCTTGATTTGTTGAAACAACTCCAAGATAACTTACCTATTTTTGAAACCAAAACATATAAAACCTTTGAAAGAGCTACCGTCAAACAAGGAGAAATACTATACTAAGCAAAAAGATCTCAGAAGATAAGAAAAGCAAACTACTAGAGAAGCAAACAGATTTAGCGAGTTTCTCTATTCCTTGTTAAATTGGTAGTTTAAAAATAGACAAGGCTTTAGCCGATGTAGGGGCCAATATTAATATGATGCCTTTTTCATTATTTGAGAAATTGGGAATAGGATAACTTAAACCGACTTTGGATAAACATGAAACTAGATGATAAATTGGTTGAATATCATAGGGGAATTGTAGAATATTTTCCAGTTAAGGTTGATAAGTTTATATTCCCAACTGATTTCGTGATTATTGACATAGAGGAGGATGTAAAAGTGCCTCTAGTCCTCGATTGACCCTTTTGATGATTGCTACGTCAATAACAGATGTGCAAAATTTTTAAGTTTGTTTGTATATTTTTGAAGTTGCACACATTTAAAAAGAGCTACATACTCTCTAGGAATGTTGGTATAGACTTATAGGGTTAGATACACGTCAGTGTAATTGGTCGTGTAAAGCAAAAAGATATAATTCAGTGGCCTATACGATTAACTACACGGTCATGTAATAAACTATGTAAGTACTTGATACATTTTTTAAATGAAATAATTCCTCAGTCTTTCCCATTTTCTCTCTACTCTCTCACTCTCTTTCATCGCCTCTCCAATCTACCATCGTAATTTTTGCATTGATAAGATTATGGATAATTAGTGTGTTAGGGTATACATGTTAAGGTGTTATAACTCAAGGTGCAAAATTTTTAAGTATGATTGTATTTTTTTGAAGTTGCACACATTTAAAAAGAGCTACACGCTCTCTAAAAACGTTGGTATATCCTTACAGGGTTAGATACATGCTAGTGTAACTGATTGTGTAAGTTTGCAAAAAGCTAAAATTCAGTGGCCTACACGATTAACTACACGGTCTTGTAATAAACTGTGTAAGTTCGTGATACATTTTAAAAATGCAATAATTCCTCATTCTTTCCCATTTTCTCTCTTCTCTCTCACTCTCTTTCATTGCCTCTCCAATCTCCCATCCTAATTTTTGCATTTTTTTGCCAAATTAACGACACCCAAGTAAGATTTCTTATTTTTTTTCACTTGTTTATGCATTATGCATCAGGTGTTTTGCTTTATTTAGGAATTTTTTACCCAAAAGCTTCAATTTTAGGAATTTGGAAATTTTGTTAGAATTTGCATGATTTTATGACTAATTGTGGTTTAATAGTTAAATATTATCTTTACCCATTGGTTTTAATGATTCAATTTGATTAATTGCACGTGTGTTGAGTGAAATTTGAACCTGAATTGTGCAATTGTGCGATTATTGCTCACTAATTGTTAAATTATGATAATATTGCATGATTTAAGGTTAATTAATTGTTTTGACATTAATTGAAGTTCAGTTTATGTTTAATTGCATAAAAATTGTGCATTCTGCATGGGTTTAATGTTCAATTTTGTCAATTTTATGTAATTGTCATATTAGGGTTTTTAATTTCAAATTTAGGGTTAATTCTATAATTAATAATTAGGTTAGTTTTAATTATTAATTACAATAATTTTAATTTTAATTTTAATTTTGTGATTAATTAGTTTATTATTTAATTTTCTCAATTACTTAATGTTTATTTTATTTATTTATCTAATGGTTTTAGATTACTAGTTTGCAATTTTGTATGTCTAATTTTTCTTTTTACAGTTAGTCTCACGGTTAATAAATTAGTGAGCATAATAAACTTTAAGTGTGTGGAAAAGGGTAGTGGAGGCATGCCACCCTTGTAGGATATGTGTTTAGATGTTTGATGATTTTGGCCCATTGGGCTCTCCAATAAGTCTGTAAAAGTCCCCCATGGGTCCTTGACGTCTGCTGACCGTGCGCATATGTTTCATGACTTCTAAGTTAAGTGTTGCCATTGTCCATACCTGTTGCATCGATGCTAGTCTGATAAAGACCCCCATTCGTCGTGCCAGTCTCATCACATAAGATTTGACACAGATTGTACTGACCTTCCTTTCTTCACTTTGATGCCTGATGGATTAGGCTAGTGCATGCCACAAGTGGATCAATGTCTTTTCGCTCATACTCCATAAATAATACTCATCCAAATTCTCTACAACTCTCTTACTATCAACCCGACCACTCAGCATTTGACTCAAAATACCATGAATGTATCTGAGTACAAGATGTCGTAGTGTGGAAGCTTTGGATTTGCTTGGGTTGTAGTTTTCCTTTGTACTAATCATACATCAGAAGTGTCAAAGAGAAAATCCATGCGGAAAGTCTGTCTGTAGTGTGATGTACTCTTGACTTCCCTATAAACTCCTGGTCGTAAAGACACATCATGATAGAAAATTACAAATAACTCATTTGAAACATATCTCCCGTCATCCGAAACTAGATCATGTTAGGAAGATCCCTATTATGGCCACCACCTCACTCCATGAAAAATAGAGAAAGCACCTTAAGCATTAGCTCTTAATAAAAAGGCTTCATGATCTCGAAGAGTCGGGACCACCCGCCAATGTTAACAAAGTCCTGAACTCACTAGGCTAAACCAACTTGCTCCAGCACTTCCCAGTTTATAAATCTGCCAGTTTTGAAATTTTTATCCTTAAGCCTCTGGTATTGTTCCTCTTAGGGCCTAGCATTGAACAACAACATTCTCGGACGCTATGGGGGCTGGGCTAAGGTTAAGGAACCTTCTCTTTGTTGTCGCTTCCTTGGGATCTCTTTTTCTTACTGTGATCTCATCATTGTACTTAAAACTTTAAATAGTTGTCAAAAATTTGCAAATAAACATGACGCACTATACATTTTTACATAATGGTCTTGTGTAATCGTAAACTTGAGGGAGTCCATGAAGGAGCTCCGTGCCACTAGCGGGCAGGTGGGAGAAGCTTATAACTTGGTCAATGTGCACGTGACATTCTTGAGGGACTACCACGAACCCACATAACACGTATTTCATGAATTGAAAATAGTTTGCCCCAAATGGCACACTTTTGCAAAACTTGTGTTTCATGAGTATAAAATATTTCATATGCATTTCCAAAACTTGATTTCTTAAACTTGCAATTCTTTTAAAAATCCTTTCCATCATTTAATTCATCAACAATTAACACAATTCATATACAGCCATGTAGCACAATCTTACAACATTTAAAAAATAATAAATGCATATGAATAAGGTAGTTGAAAAATCATTTCTTGTCATTTCTTGAAAGAAACTTTTATGGCTCATTATTTAATTATAAAAGTAAAACCCACCTTGAATTTCCTTGCTTGTAACTTGCTTAAATGTTCCTCTCCTCTTGCTCCTCTTATCTTTCTTGATTCCCTTTTCATAGACAAAAATCTCAAGTTCAAATGCGTTGTAAAATTGAAGATCCACAAAGTGCATTTACTAAAATTACTCCTAGAGTACCTAAACCCATGCATTTTCTAAGCTCTTTGAACCAAAACCCTTCCAAAATCCAAAGCATTAAAAATGCTCTTACCTTAAATCTTCACCAAATGAAGAAATGTTTGGTTCAAAAGAAAGCTCTTGTTTTTCTTTAACTTTTTCCCTTCTTGCACAACCTCAAATTCACTCTTTAAGACTAAGAAAAATCAAAACCTAGCATAACTCTCATCTTTCTCTTCTTTTTCTCTTTTCTCGTGCCTCTCTCTTCTCTCTTTTCTTCAATCACGTTTTTGGCTTCTTAAATGCAAGCCAACAATTTCCTCTTCCCATTTTGCACCTCCTTCATTGGCTTAAGGTTGCTAAACTTATGTGACTTGCCAAATTTGCCCTCACACACCCTTACTACTTTAATACTTTAATTCCCTTAACTTATGTCATATTATCTTACCCACATTAACAAGCTAATTAATTCTAACATACATTAATTTGGAAAGACCCCAAAATTAGCCTAATCATGCTTATTTACCATAAAAAAATTTAGGGGCCAACACATACCAGCTAGAATTGAGGTTTTGGTTAGGAATATACGTCACTTTTCAATGTTATTCAATAACTTGATTTCTTTTTCCATGAGGAAGAATATCATCCTAGTTTATAATATATATAACTATTATCATCAAAGTAAGTTGCTTAACTAATGTTATATCCCTTTATGATTACTATGCTCTTCTCTCTTGTACCTTTTGGTACATAGACTTAGAGACTTACTTTGATATCAATTGCTGACCCAATGGGCACCTAATAGGGGTGAATGAATGATTCTAACTTTAAAAACTTCTAACAACATTTAATCAAATACTTGGTATGTAAAAAGACATATAATTTATAACGTCAGTGCTAATGACAATTTATAACTTGGTCCATGATTTTGTTAAATTAGTTACAATGAAAAAGGCAATATCATAGTATTTCTAGTCTCTTTAAGCAAGTAGTCATGAAATCTTAGATTTTGAGTCAATGTACCAAAGTATAATTATATAATAAATACTATTACTGATCTCTAGATGTCATACAAGAGGGAGATAAATTATGTGTGTATATATATACACTTTTTAGCATATTTTAAATTCCAATGAATGAATTGTGTGTCCTTATAACTAGTTAGGATAATTTGATAAATATAAATCATAAAATAAACATAATGATAATAAAAAAGAGTAAGAAAAGGGAAACAAAATCGATTTATAATGGTTTAATCAAACAACCCTTTGACACATCCACTCTTTAAATTTAATTAAGAATTCATTATATTCTTCCTTTAATAAGTGAATAGTAACCCTCCATGCAATGTCTTATTTGTCACAAGTGGAGAAGGACCCTTATATTTATCTTGTTTTATCACAAGTGAAGAGAAACCCTTTACAACTCTTTTTCTAGGTCAATAAGAACCCTTATAATTTATATCCGAAGCAATTTTCTCAATTTTTTTGTTCTCAATAATGAACTAGGACTTATTATATGTTATACAATGCCCACTTACATACTCTAGCCTCTCAAGGTTCTTAATAAATAGCTAGCATGCCTAAAAGTATTTCTCACAACTCATATATAGTCTATTTGTATCCAAAACCAACTTAAATGATTGTTAGATACACAAACTAGTTATTACAACTACTTTATGAGCATATTTAACTAATTAATCCCCTAGCCTAACAATTTTGCCTATTATGTAATTTTCATTCCTGGGGTAGACTAGTTGAACCAAACCCTTAGGCTAGTGAAACTTATACAAAACAAACTTTCAAAAAAAAATCACCATTTTTCAACACTTCAAGTTTTTTTAAAGCATCAAAATACCCTATTTTAGTAAAATCTTGATTTAAACCATTTCAAAATTTCATTAAATTTAAACAATTAATTGGTTTCTCAACCTCTACCTAAACTCTTGCTAAACACTCTCACCTCCTATTAGACTTTAGTTACTCCCTTCCATTGTAGGCTAACAAGATTGGGCAGAAGCTCTCCTACTCAAGTTCTACAAAAATTAGTTGCCACTAATAGAAATGTTTTTACCTTCGCCCCTTCCTCTAATGACTACTCCTTATATAGATTCAAATCTATCTCATTGTAATTGTCTTCTCTATACTCATTCCTCTTCTTCAACCATAACTAGTGCCTTTACTACCTCCTCTTCTCTTTCTAACTTGAGTGACTCCTTAATTCTAACACTAAAGGTGTCACTAAAATAGAACATCCTTCAGTTGCTACTTCACTCATGAACTTTACTTCACCTAACCATCGTATCTAACTCTACAAGTTACTTGAACCAAAGCAAAAAAATAAAGTTTGATGCCCTAAATAAATATTTTCCTCCTTTAACCATGTTAAAAGCTAATAGAGCTCTGACAATTAGAACCACCCCTACTATTGGCTTCAAAACTTGGAGTGTAGTTATTGGTGAATCAAGTCAACAAGGAAAGTTGAATTTTTACCTCAGGTTGTCCCAAATGAAATGTACATGATGTCTCCTCCTCTAAAAGTGCTACAAAAAGAGCTATAAGGTAGTCTACTACTCTAGTTAGATACTTTATAGATTGACATCTTTCATTCCCTTCAATGGAGTTATTAGTTGAAAGAAATTGGGGGAAGTTTGGTATTTCAAAATTTTGATCAATAAAATGGAATTCTTCATCTTTAGCTTTAACTCTAAAGTAATGTTTTAAAATTTTTAGGAACTAGGACTATGGAATTTAGCTAGAAAACCTATATGCATAAAAAATCAAAAGCCTAGCCAATCTCTAGATAAAAAGGGGAAGCACTTGATATCATTATAGGTTAATTTTATAGCATACCCTTGGAATACTAGACTTGATAGAGTAAATTATCTAGCAAGTGCCTTAGTGAAACTGATTTGGCTTGATGCTCAAACAACTGAGTTGAAGATAATAGGATTGTAAGAATAAGTGTGGAAATAAAGCAGGAAAAAGAATGAACATAAATATTAAAAATCATAAAACTTACTAATAAGGGGGAATATAACCTATTGATATTTCAATCTTTTATTAGTGGAAACCACAAACATTAGATAGAAAGAAATGGCGGCCAAAGGGTGGAATTTTCAGATTAGGAAGGGTAGAGGAACTAATGAGCAATGACTCTAAGAATGAAGAAAAGGGTGTAAAAGAAGATAAAGAAGAAGATATTTATCATTTTTTTAATGAAATAGTTGAGGATGATGGGAAAGAAGAGAAAGAAGAGAAACCTGTTATAATGGAAATTTATCAAAAAAATCCTACAAATAATAATTGGAACCAGGTTGAAGGAACACTACCTCCCTAAAATTTTCATTTGATAATATATTAAGAATGTCAAGTCTTTTGAGAAATAAGAAGCATCTATCTATTATTAAATAAATGTTAAAAGCAATTCATCTTTACTATAGTTGAAAAGAGGCTTGGAAGAAGGGCTAAAAAAAGGAATCTTATAAGTCCATTTTTCTAATTTTACCTAATATCCTTTTTAATTTAGAATGTAAGCAAGTAATGTTTGGTGATGGACTTGATGTTGAAGAAAAAGCCTTATCTGATAGGCTTATAGAAACCAAAACAAAGAAAAACTATAAAAGGAATGCCTAGTGGTTTTTGGAAGAGAATTCTAGGTAATCTTAAACCCCTAAAACCATTAAAATGGTAAAATCTTATTAGCTTTAATAAAAAGAAAATATTTGTTTAGCTCTCCTACTCTACTAATCAAATCATACATTTAACAATATTTATAGCTAACGACCTTATATATATCAATGTATCTATTATTGTTGCAGTAATTTAGCATTCTAAAAATGTAGATTGTGGGATGAATTATAGGCGATTAAAGCCAAAAACTAGCATCCTTGGATTATAACAAGAGATTATGATAGCATAATTTTTTCGTATAAATTTTATAGCTTTAAGGAAATCAAGGTTAGTTGAATGATGACCTAAGAGACTGTGTGAAAAAGAATTAGGGTATTTGAATTAAGATTCGTAGCCCATTCCTTTACTTAGGATAATATATAAGAGGGTTCTTAGAGACTTAGAATGAGGTTGGTGATATGGCCATAGAGGCCATATTGAAATTCTTCTCTAATAGAAGAATGTTAAAGGAAATGAATAAAACTTACATTAGTATAGTTCCTAAGACAACTAATCTAGCTTCTCTTTAAGATTTCAGGCTAATCTCACATTGTTATGTTGTTTTCAAATCCATTTTAAAGATATTTTCAAAACGATTGGAAAAAGGTCCTGGAGACTAATAAACCCAAGTCAAAGCTCATTCATCAATGGAAGGAACATTGGGGATAATCCACCCATCATTCAAGATTTGCTAAAAAACTAACATTATAAGAAATCCATTAGAAATTGTATTTTAAAATTTGATTTTTGTAAAGTCTTTGATTCGTTAAAGTGGGAATTTTTCTTGAACTATACTGAATTTTTTAATTCCTAAAGTCTTTGATATAATGGATATAATAATTCATCAACACTACCTTTTTTTAGAGTTATTATAAATTGAAACTCTATTATCTCTTTCAATGGTGCTAAAGGATTAGAAAGGAGACCCCTTGGCCCTTATCTTGTCACTGTGTGTATGGAAGTCTTAACCATATTAGTCTCTTATAATATTGAGTGGAGTGGTGATTTTACGTGTCATATAAGGAGATTAAGCTTTTTAGCCTTTCTTTTGCTGATGATTTATTATTGATTAGTAAGGTTGATAAGAGTCTTACGTAAATCTTAATGAGATCTTTATATGAATTAAACAAGAAGTCAGGGTTAAGTATAAACTACTATAAAAACAAACTTTATATCTCTATAAGTGTAATTAGTCTAGCCGAATAATTATCAAGAATCATGTATTATCAACTATAATAGACCATATTCAAGTAGTTGGATATACCAATGACATAAAGGAGAGCAACATATAGTGATTTTTTGCCACCCTTTGACATAGTTAATTGAAGAATAAGAAGCTGACAAAATAGTTTCTTTCTTTATACTGGGAGATCGAAGCTTGTTAGCTCTATTCTTAATAACATGAAAAACTATTGGAGACATTATATCATGCTACCTGGCAACTTTGTTAAAGTTATTTTAAAAAGTAGAAAATTTTCTAATCAAGTAATGCAACAAAAGGAGAAGCTCCAAGGTGAAATGGTTAGACTTTTTTATTCGCAAGCATAAAGGAGGTCTAAGACTTACAAAGATACATACTGTGAACAAAATTATCATTATCAAAAGATTATCAAATTTGTTCAATGATAAGAAGTCTATTTAGGTGAGATGGAAGCATTTCCATTAGTTAAAAGCTATTAGATTTTGGATTCTAAAATAATGACAATTCTTTGACTCAATCAAATGATATGGCTAAATAAACTCAAAAGGATGGAATTTAAAGCAATTATAAATAATGAGAATGATACCTAGCTTTGGTATGATAACTGGGGTGGCTTGGAACCTCTAATAGACTAAATGAACCATAATCCCTTAGACATATATTGACTGACAATGCTAGAGTTACAGAGATAATTCAGGGTAGCCAATTATTATTAAAGACAATTTTCCAAGCTATATGCTAAATGCAACTAGTACAAATAAGATTAAAGGAATTAGGCAATTTAGGCATTTCACAAATAAATCTTGCATAAAATTGATTAAAGAAAATAAGTAGGAAATAAGTTGGACTAAGTTTGTATGGATAAAGTCAAACATTATAAAAAAATTATGTTGTTATGTGGCTCGTAACTAAAAAGAGACTGAAAATTAAGGATACGATCAAGGGTAACACTAATTTGAAAGGTCAATTATATAATTAGGAGGATAAAACACCTCACACATATTATTTGAGTGTTAATATGAAATAAATATTTGGAAGCAAGAGCAAATCAGGTTCCACTTCATCTTCCTAGTAGCTAATTAGGATAATCTAGTTAAATGGACTTATAAATCCAAATTTAAATGTGAAGGATATTTAAATGTCTTTAAAATGGCTCTTAGTTTTTTTTCTTCTTCTGTATATTCATCTCGGAGGGAGAGAAATGCAAGGAAATTTAGGAAAATACCAAGTAATATCTTGTTTAGAAGCCTTAATTGGATAACAAAATTGGTGTCATAAAATAAAAAAAATTGAGACAAAGGCAACAACAAAATATGAGAGAAAGCCAATAGGAAAATGATACTAAGATGGAACTTAATAGGGAACATACAACATTAACTTTATCATCCAATTTCACAAGTATAATTACAAAATGCTACTGATATGGAAAACCAAAGTTTCCTTAATGCTTATAATGCCTATTAAGGAGAAAGGAATATTGGATAATTCATCAGTTACCAACTAAAAGTAGGTTTTAAATGTTGATAGATTAATTACAAAGAATTAAATATATTTTAGCTTAAACTAGGACTTTTAAAGTCTTAGTCAGCATTGATTTGTTCTATATATTTTGCTAATACTTGCTATACGCCCTATGACATCCTAATTGGCCTTTAGGCTTAAAAGGTATCAACCTTTTATGGTAAGGGCATCTTTTTGTATCATTGAACCCCATTTTTAGGTTTATAAATCAATTAATTTCAAATTTAAAAAAATTCACCAATTTTTGTTTAAAAACTAAGAGATTTTCT
>JANIHZ010000002.1:31492461-31516320 GCA_027478365.1 Erythroxylum rufum | reverse complement strand
AGATAGAATAAGAATAAGATTGTTGTTAAAGATGATATTGAGTTATAGTATGATTAAGAATTGTATGAATTGAGTTTGGATTGAGGATGAATATTTCCAGTAGGGAAATTATTTCGTTTTAATTTGTATGAGATGAAAAGAAAGAAAGAAAAACAAATTTATACCGAATTTCGGATTGGTTTAGTCTTAGGGTTTCCAACGCGATGCGACCCTTTTGTTCTGTCATAAAAAGTTTAAGTTCTCGGATGTCGGAAATTTGTTTCGGTTTGATTGAACCATTTATTTGCTTCGTTTTCGATTTGCTTCTGATCCGTTTCGCTTCGAAATCTGTTCTTTCTATTTTCGCTTTCGATTTTTGTGTTCCGCTTTATGATTTTGTTTCTGCTTTATGATTTCCGATTCGATTCGATTTGAGTCGATACTTCCAATTTTGTGTTCTGTTCTTTCGAATTTGTTTTCGTTCGTGTTCGCTGTTCGGCGCTTCGTGTTCGTTTCTGTTTTTCTGTTTTTTCGGTTGGGGTTCGGTCTCGAGATCGGGTCCCAATAGTACCTATTAGGACAATGGTACCATGTTGGTATTCCCCTACTCTATAATGCACATGTTGTTTGTATATGGGATCAGAATAGCTTTTATTTTATCTACAAATTCCATTGCCAACACCACCTACAAATCATCAATGGGAACAATAAGGAAATCTACAAAACTATGCCACTCACCTATACAAATCTCGACATTCTTTACCAATCTACACATGCTTTTAGCCTCCGAGTTCACTGCCTTAATCCAACCATCGGTTGGTTTTTACTTGATGCCCAACTGATTGGCTTCTTCTTCCTTTATAAAGTTGTTTGTAGCATCAGTGTCTACCAAGACTGTCGTACTTTATCCATCAATCTCATGTCTACAAGCAATCGCCCTTTCTTCTTAGTTTTTGACATCTCCACTTAGGCATTCATGGCATGAAGGACTTCTAAGGATCCACACCTTCCTTTAGCCGATTTTGAGGTTTCTTCTTCAAGAGAGGCAAACTTGCTCTTTTTTAGATAAACTCTAATTCGATGAGGTTTGTCACATAGATAACACTTCAATGTGGGACATTCTCCACCATTTTCTTTATGACCCTTGCGTGACCTCTCTTTTGGCTTGCCACTCTTTAAAACTCCTTCTTTGCCTTGCATTTTCTCTTCCCCACCTTTGTCGTTGTCACTCTTTTAAGACATCCCTTCTTATTTCATAAAGGGATTTAGCTACCACTATGGCATTAGCAAGGTCTTGCACACCTCTCCTCTCTAACTCTGTCTTGGTCCACTGCTGTAAGCCATCATAAAAGGCAAAGAAAGCTTCCTTAGCAATACCGTTTGAAACTCCTAGACATATTCTTAAATACTCTTCGATTGTGTAAGCCTTCTCAACTTGGCTTGAGCTTCCTTCTCTACATTGTCGGGATAAAACTGCTTCTTTAACTCTTTCTTGAAGTCATTCCATGTGTTCATGGTACAGGTCCCCTTCTCAATATTGTTGTATCTTTTCCTCCACCAACCATACCTATGTCCACAAGGTAGAGGGAAGCGCTATCTATCTTCTTGGCATGATTCATAATGCCAAGTTCCTTGAATTATTGCTCCAAACTCTAAAGGAAGTTATCGATATCCTTTACATCCCTTACTCCTCCAAAATCCTTAGGCTCTAGGACCTTTAATTTGGTAAAAGTGGTGGAAGCAACAATAGGTGCCACAACTCCTTTTGTCACCGCCATCTTACATAAGCTCCAATCTCCCTTTACTTCCATCAACTCGGCAGTCAAACTACTAAGTGCTTCCTTAAGCATAATAATTTTAGCAATATGAGAAGTTTCCCAAGAATTCACCTTTTCGGAAGCATCCAAGGCAAAGATATTGACGATCGCATTCATCTCTTCTCGGAGTAGAGATTGCTTCTTCTCTAACTCCTCTACTCTTTGGTCCCAATCATCGATCCTTTCTCGATCTTCCCCTATGTTGATCTCCAACTTTAAGAGCCTAGCCATTACTTTAGCCATAGCATCCCTTATAGTAGACTTATCTCTCCTTATTAGTAGGAGGAATCTTCTCGACCTCCTTCCTTCATGGGTAGTCACGTCACTCGAGCCAGCCATCTTGATGTTACCCAAAGGATCTCAAACAATACTCTGATACCACTTATAACAAGCTTGGACTTTTACCAATGCTTATTTGACATTTAAGTACGTTCTCATTCCTAAGTTAGCCTTCTACATGAAACACAAAGAAGGAATGTTGGAGAATGCAAAAATACTTTTATTAAAAAACTCTCTCTTAAAAGCTGCTTTAATGCTTATGATCTTCTATGATACAGGCAACCCCCAAGGGGTATATATACTAGTTCCTACCTAAAATGGACGGTCAAGATCTACTTGATCTAATGGTCTACATTAGTCTTATAGAATTCTCTACACCACTCTATAAGCTTCATGTACATTATATACATATCTACAACATTCTACAAGCTCATATAATATTCCACAATGTTCTATAAGCTTCCATAGGCTTTTACTCTATTCCAGAAGCTTCCAAGGCCTTCCACAAGGTTCTACCATGTTTTAGAAGCTTTTAGAGTCTTCTATAAGCTTCTACCATGTTTCAGAAGCTTCTATAAGATTCCAACATGATCTATAAGACTTTTTTAGACCAAACCTCATCTTGTGGGCTTTAAAACATGCGGAATGTGACACTGTACTAGGAGGGTGAATCATGCCTTTATTCAGTTTGTTGTTATATCCCTCTCTACATTCCAAATGAAAACGTCCAGATGTTCAAATCCACATTCTAACCTAACAGTTTTTCTTAGGCTCCCGTTCAAAATCCCTCATGATATACATTTTATGGAATTCCAAAGATTAAAATAAAGGCCGTTGAGATGCTAACTATTTTCTAGTTAATTAAAAATGAAAGCAATTTGTTAAAAGAGCTAGTACTTTTTCCAAAATTAAATTAGACAATGGGCTGTGTTTGAAAGAATCATACTCAAAGCCCAAGCTAAATTCAAATTTAAAATGTGCTTGTTTTGCTTTTATATATTATGAATGTTTGATTCAAAAGAGAGAGATATTTGTTTCAGGTCCAATGCTCTTCCCATTGAAATTAAAAACTTATTTTTAAGAACAATAATTTGTTTCTTTAAAGAGACATGACATGCCTCTAATTCTTTTTAAAAATACTTTTGAAGTTTACAGTCAAACATTTTTTTTTCTTCTTAAAATAGCTTTTATTGTGAGAAAAAGTATTTTTAGAGCCTCCAAAAGTTGAACCAAACAAGTGTTAAGTCTAACCTAAAGTCTACATTCTAGCTTTTAAAGATTATGATTCTTTAAAACAAGACAGGCAACATCCAACCCGAGTTCATTGATTAACCTTGTAATAATTTAACATACGTTTTTATTCAATAACAAATATTATACATAGCAAATTTGTCCCACTTTATCACGTGCAAAGTCACTTTATCAATGTTAACTAAATATCTAATATTAGGCTATTTTGTAAAAAATTAAAAAATCGTGGGTTAGTATTACAAAGTTAGAGTTTTTTTTTTGTAATTAACCTTATATTTTATTTAAAGATTAGATTGATATCCTTGTGAAATAAAATGTCTTTATAAAATAGGAGTTGTTTTGTTTTGTTGAATTTAGTGTTAAATTAGGGTTTAATCATTTTTCTGCATGCTGAAAAACTTGGTTTCTTGGAGATGAATGTGCGATTTTGAGACTGATAATTGTTGGTTTCTGCTAAAATAAAAGGGTCGTTCTGGAGAGGTGCGTAAGTCAATATCACGCAGCCTTACGTAAGATAAGATGCTATTTCCGAAAATTTCCAAAGAAGTTTACTTTGACAAATAGGAGGCAAGTCCGATGAAACAAAACCCCCAAAAGAACCAAGATTCAGAACAAATAAACAAACCCAATAATTCAAAATCGTTACAAATCAGATCTTTGAAGATAGAAAGGAACAGTACCACCAGAATTCTTCTACGGTGTCGAAAGTGTAGACCTTCCCAAGAGAAGTGCCCCAGGCGGCGCCTTCTTTGTGTTTGGATTGGTTGTCGAACCAGGAGGTCCACTTCCTCTCTGTGCAATTCCTACTTTTTGGTCTGCAATTACTTCCATCCTCGTTACACTGCTTTGCGTGCCTTGATCCATTCCAACTTCTTTTCATTGTTGCTCTTCTCTTCCACCCTCTATTTTTCCTTTTATGTTCTCAATTTTGTTGTTTTGTGGAAGAATTAGTCCGCTTTGTTTTGTCATTGAGACATGATTTCTTCCCAAATTTAAAAAGAAACTGATGCCTGCATGCTTTTTCTTCAGCATATAGACATAGCATCATATATCATTTCCACTTTGACCTCCACTGCATCGTCACCTGAATTTACCGTTGAGAAAGATTTTCACTCTCGGAGAAATAAGACCCAATTCATTCTGGAAAGTGAATTAGTTCAATAATTTTTGTTGAGAATTATCCAAATAGAATGATGGTTAAGCAATTGCTATTCTCATCTCACATTGTTGGGCTGAGCTGATATTGAAATAAATAAGTGAAAGCGTTTGTTGATTCTCAAATTCGTTCATCTATTTGCTTTTGTTCTCCTCTTGGCTAAATGGTGGGATAACTTCATTGCCTTTTTTTTTTTTTTTACTGTGCACCCTTGGTAACGGTTAAGAGTTAAGACTATGAGATCAACTCTACCAAGTAAACTGAAAGGGTGCATACCTATTCATGCGTGAGGCCATTAAATTTGCAAAATATTGTGAGCAAAAGATATTGTGCTTATTAATTTTCAATCCTCATGCTCTTTTATTAACTATTTTGATATTAGCTTTGCCTCTATATCAACAACGGATTCTGGATGCAGGTATAGAGCTCCAATAAAATTCTTTAGAGGCTTCTAAAAGCTAGTAGATCAACTAGTAACAAACGAGAATGCATCCTTCCATATATCTCAGCATCTTGCATTATTGAATCAAACGCCCTTAGGTTCGCGTGACATCCTGGTTTTGTGTTCATTTGTGTAATTTAATCTCTGTTGCTTGTCAGCTTTGTTTTATTAGTGAACAATGGCATCGGCTGTTCTACAAATTGTGGAAAACATTTTGGAGCAGGTGAAATTGGTGTTGGATGCTCCCTCTGCTCGAGCTGTTGTCTTTGGAGTTCATATTGGAGGTAATTTTTCACATTTATTTCTTGAATTTATAAGTTTGTGGTATCATTATAACTATTGATCATTTAAGGGACTCAAGATTTCAGTGGGCTTCCCTGTTGCAGGACATCTTTTTGTTGAGGGTCTTCTTTTTGTTGTGATCCTTTTCCTACTCTCCCAGAAAAGTTACAAGCCCCCAAAGCGACCATTAACGGAGAAGGTTTGTGCTGCTGTTAGCACCTTTGACTCATCAATGTTTGCCTTTCTCCTATTGGTTGCTTAGATTTTCGTTTCTTATTGTGAAATTGTGAGCATTTCAGTTTCTAAATATATGTACAGGAGCTAATTTTCCTTATGCTTATCATACTTCATGGTTGAGCTAGTTGCATACCCAGTCTATAGCTTGTTAAATTATTTATGCAGTTTTCCAACTAGTTCTGATATATAGCATGGAATGTTCTATCACTGTATTATTTTTACATCTGTAGGAAATAGATGAGCTCTGTGATGAATGGGTCCCAGAACCCCTTATTCCTCCTATTAAAGAAGATATGCTGTATGAAACACCAGTATTGGAATGGTAAGCAAATTTATACCCCCATGGGAAACAATTTTGTTTGACTTCTTGTTTTTGGAAGAATTGCATTTTTGTTTCTTTTATGTTGTAGATAAAAATAAGACACCTTTAGTTCAATATTCAAATTCTCGTCTTTGTCTTACCCCTTTAGATTTATGGCACTGTTTTTCTCCTTTCGATTCAACTACTTCCATGGTTTTATTGGTGAAGTTGTTGAAGTTGGATTGCATGGGTTAATTGGAGAATGCCTTAGTAACATCCTCCTTTATGATTTTTCTTATGCAGCGCCGCAGGGCCACACACAATCGTCAATGGCAAAGATGTTTTGAACTTTGCTTCAGCTAATTATCTCGGCTTAGTAGGACATGAAAAAATACTTGTGAGCAAATTTATTATTGGATGGTTCTTTTTCTTTCACTATAATTTGTTGCTCAAGAGCACTTACAATGAACATAATTTAATATTAGGGGTCGTGCACATCTGCATTGGAAAAATATGGTGTTGGTTCCTGTGGTCCTCGTGGTTTCTATGGAACAATTGGTTAGAGATTCAATTTGAAGGCCCTGAAAATTATCGACTTCAATATTATTGCTTTCTCCATTTTAAATGCTCCTGTTTGGCAATCTTCTTTTCCTTAGATGTGCACCTCGATTGTGAGGCCAGAATAGCCAAGTTTTTGGGGACTCCTGATTCAATTCTATATTCTTATGGACTATCGACAATGTTCAGTACAATTCCATGTTTTTGCAAAAAAGGAGATATCATTGTTGTGTAAGTATACTTTAAAAAATTGCTTATTAGGTTTTACTTATTGGGGTGTTCTCAGAAATACATTAAGCAGTTTCATTTACTAGCAAGGTGATTATTTAAACCACTACTGAACTTATAGAAATTTTCCAGGACCTTAGACAAAGGTTTCCACGAACTACATATATCATAGCCGTGTAGAAACTGAAACAAAGGTTTGCTAGAATATTATGATTAATTGTCTTAGTTGACCACATTAAGTTGATGTTCTAATATTCTTGATCTTCTGGAATTATGGATTTTTATTCTCTTATATATTAGAACGTAAAGGGTAGACGTACTTTTAATCTGGCCATTTTTATCTTGATTGACACAGTTATCCAAGTGCCATCTCTGTTTTGGTTTTGGAACTTTTTGTTTTCATACAATTTAGATTTTGTTTGCAATTTGGAAATTTTCTTTCATTTTCCCAGGGACGAGGGAGTGCATTGGGGCATACAGAATGGGCTAAATCTCTCTAGAAGCACTATTGTGTACTTTAAGCACAATGACATGGAATCATTGCAAAATGCTCTGGAAAAAGTCACTGTAGACAATAAGCGGGCTAAAAAACTGAGGCGTTACATTGTTGTTGAAGCTGTTTACCAGGTATATTTTTGCTGGTCGTGCACTCTAGGTTGTTTCTTTTCACCTGATTCTTCTCAGCTTATCATTTGCTTCAAGCATTTATTGTTTGACTATAAATTCAGAATAAGCAGATACCCCCCTTTCCACCCTGTTGTGGGGTCAAAATGTAACTAATATAGTGTTCAAATAGGCATTTAAAGGATGCCAGGCTATTGGACCTATATTTGGTATCATTTGAAGCCTTCTATTCAAGTTGTTACTGCAAAGTTTTTTTTTTTTGCAGTCCTTCATCAGCATCAAAGGAATGTTGATAAAAAAAAAAAATTTCTTAGTTTTCCCTAAGCAATATGCTGTTTCATGTATTAATTAGAGGAAAATTTCAAAGTAACTGAACTGTTAGTGGCTACTGTATTTGCTGAGTAAATTTTGTTGTTACAGTAGCAACGATATTAGTCATAGAGCTTTTGCAAAGGACTGCTTCGTGTGGAAGTATGTAAAAGCCAATTAACACTGCTTCACTCGGAAATACCAAATTATCTGATAAGTTTTGCGTCCAGTGATATTTTCTCTGGTTGGAAGAGAAATTGCCATTATGCTTGTGTTTAAACATCATCTTATCCAAGCAGTTTAGTTAAGTATAGCTGGATGGTCTGAAAGAACATTCTAAATTAGCTGCTATTTTGTTTAGTACATGACACAAAATATTAAGTGATTTCAGGTATAATATCTGGTTTATGTTCTCATGTCTCTTGAAGTAGATGAAAAAGGTTGGATTGTTTGGGCGTAGAACCAAGAAGCATTTACTTTTGATGCTAAGATGGTGATAATGCAGATCCCTTGTCTAAAGTATATGTAACTTGCCAACCCTCACTATGTGAATAACATAAAGATGTAGCAAGATTTGCCTTTTCTTTTCTTTTTCTTTTTAGCTGGCTAGGAAGATGATTACACATTTCCTGTTCTGTAGACACAAGTTGACGTGCAGAATCTATTTAATTGAACACAAATGTGTTTACTAATTGCAACTCCTTTGTCAAGTTGCAGAGCTTCTCTTTCTTTTTTGTTCTTGTGTAATTGTTTATAGGATTAATTATTGCCTGAATGTTGGGATTAATTGCTGCCTGAATATTGGGATTAATTGTTGCCTGAATGTTGCTATGTACTGATTAAAGATGATACTGCCAATTTCGTTTATCCCCAATCCAGCATTAAAAAGTAAACTTCTATTGAATTTTACTCTTTCAACATTGAATTCTATAGAACTCTGGTCAAGTAGCTTTACTGGATAAGATTATCAGATTGAAGGAAAGATACCGTTTCCGTCTTTTGTTGGATGAAAGCAATTCACTTGGTGTGCTTGGAAGTTCTGGAAGAGGAATTACTGAGTACTATGGAGTTCCGGTATGGTTTTATACACCTTTTTCCTTTTGTTATGGGCTCAAATTCTGAATTCATGATAATGTAACTTGGCAGATAGAGAAGATAGATATTATAACTGCAGCAATGGGGCATTCCTTGGCTACAGAAGGAGGATTCTGCACTGGAAGTGCTAGGGTCATAGATCATCAAGTATGGATTCATCCGTACCTATTGAAAAAACATATTTTAATTGCCGAGAATCTTGATTGCTCTTTTAGGAGCATGTGATGTGGTCATTGCTTATGTAAGGTCCTCTTATTTTTGTTTTTGCTGACAACTAGTTTTTGCTGATCTTTTGAAGCGTTTGAGCAGCTCCGGATATGTTTTTTCAGCTTCTCTGCCCCCATATCTTGCTAGTGCAGCAATTACTGCTATTGACGTTCTGGAGAACAACCCTACTCTTATAACAAAATTGAAAGATAATATCACCATCATGTGGAAAGGTATGCTTTAATTTATCACCACTTGTGCATAATTCTGGTATCTCATAGCACGTCACTACTTTAGTGCTCACATATAAGGACTATATGTTTACGATGACATTCTTATATTCAATTATGAGATGCTTGTTTGGAACCAATCTCTGTGTGAATAAGGATCATCCAAGTTGTAAACTTAACCTCGACTGGAGCTATGGGGTTGGAATAAGTATTTAACAGAGTGTGATACAAATATGTAAAAATATGCTTCTGTTTTAAGTAGATTGATTAGCTTGCAAAGAGATCATTCTTATGGTTTAGGAATCCGGCCAGGTCTTTTCTTTGTTTCATTTCTGGCGCTCAACAACCTTGCAAGTAAAAAGGGCTTACAAAAAACCAAAACACAGACTCAGTGACAAATTATCTTCTCATTACATTAAAGAAGCTTGACCGAGCAATCTGCATATATAGGTGCCAATGCACGCACTAAAACAAAAATGAGTGGAACGCAACTAAGGGTAAAGGTGTACACAATTTGAATCAGCTTCATGTTTTATGTACCTTTTGGTTCTGCTCCCTGCCATTTGTTTCTCTCCAGGATACCAATTTGTTGCTACAGTGTTTTTTGTTTATAAAAGTTCTTCATTATGTTTTGAATGTTTAGTTAAAATAAAATTATGGCCCTTTGAAAACATTATATTTTAGTGGACGATTTCCACCTTTTTTCCGATAATCCTTCATGGCCTACTGGTATAATTTGTTTGTTGATGTATCCCTGTTAGGACTTTAACCATCTTTCTGTTCTATATATCGGTTTTTGGAGAATTTTTCCCCAGTCCCTTACTTGGTAAGCTATTCCTAACAATTGCAGGATTGACCGACATACACGGCCTCTCTATGGTGAGCAATGCAGAGTCACCTATTGTTTTCCTTAAACTGGAGAAGTCCACTGGATCGACAAAAAATGACTTGCAACTCCTTGAACAAATTGCTGAACGTGTAAGTGATTAGGATGCTAGGCAAGCTGGTGTAGGATCTGACGATATGCTACGACAAGATGTATATTGATGAAGCCAACCATTGCATTAGTTATTTGACTTCATTACAGTTGCATTACAGGATAACATTCTTCATTTTATTTATTAACACTAACGATTTTGCAGGCATTGAAGGAAGACTCTGTATTTGTAGTGACCTCTAAAAGGTCAACACTTGATAGGTGCCCGTTGCCCATAGGAATCAGATTGTTTATATCTGCTGCTCATTCAGAAGCCGACCTGCTCAAGGCATGTGAATCCTTGAAAAGAATCTCAGCATCACTGCTGGTAAACCAGAACTGATATCTGCTACTTGTCACAGGCAGACCTACTTAAGGCAAGTGAATCCTTGAAAATAATTTTAGGGTTGATGCAGGCAGAACATGGTTGACTTATATAGGCATCAGACTGATCTCTGACTTGCTCACTTGCTCTTTCAGTGCTCATACTGTATCGGAAGTTGAAGAAGCATTTATCTGATGGAATGGTTTCAGGTTTCAATCGAGAAAGACTTCTTGAATATAAGGCCTTCTGATCCTCATGAATACATGGAAATTTGTCTGCAACCTTTTAACATGTTAAAGTAGTTGTCTGCATTTCGAAGTTACATTTATAGATTGTTTGCAATGGTTGAATCTTTATTGTGGTGGATGGTTAGAAGGTGAAATCTTATAGGTTCTATGAATGATTACAAGTGGCACCACTTTGTTAAAACATTTTATCCAATTTTGTTTCTTGGTAATAATGTGCAAGAATTGTGTAATATTATATTCTCAGAAAACGTTAAATTTTGAATTATTGGAAAATTTTGAGCACTTTATGGATAAAATATTTGGTGCTTAGATGGATAATGTTGTAGTTTAACTTGGCTTTCTAAACTACTGCAAACTTTTAATCTAGACAAGGGAGCCCGTTAACTAGGGGTGTTCTTAATCCATTTTAAAGTGTTAATTTGTACAGCAAAAAAAAAGAAAGAAAAAGAATTGCACATTACATAAAAAGAAAGTGATTGGTTCTCAATCACTTCTATGAGTTTTATATATTCATTTTTAATACGAGTTTTTGAGAACTGTTTTCAAAGTTTTTTTTGTATATTATCTGGTCAATAAATTGTATATTAAAAATGTTCTTTAAAGAATATAGTTTGTTTGAACTTTTTTATCTAAAAGAATTATATTTTACTTAATTTAGAGTAATTTTAAAACTTAGCAATCAAAATATTACTTTTAATTTTAATTTGAAAAAACTCACCATAACAAATTTGGGTATAAATAATTATAAAATAATTTCTTAAATTGGAGAAGTTTAAGAGAGAATATATAATATAAGAAATTCATTTTAATTTGATTGAACTTAGAAATTGATTTTTAGTTATTCTTTTATGATCTAAAAGATTAGCAATATACGCAAGGGCAAACTTGAGGAAATTAGGAAGTCCTTCAAACATAACATGTGATGTGTTTCGTAATAGATCTTACAGAGTTTTTCTTGCCCTTTTTTTAATCATCGGACGTTTAATTTATGATTTTACACCAACTTGAATGAATGGAGTTCAGTTACTTTGGTCCTTCTATTCTATTTCTATGTGATTGATACGACTCTCGAATTTCGATTCCCACTTTATAAACAAATATTAATTGTGTCAGGGTGTAAAAGTTGACCCCTAGATTAATCCACTTGAAAGTTGTGGTTAACAAACTAAAAACCAGAAACCAATCAACGGATTTGACCAGAATCTGGTACCGAAGAACTAACATTTCCCAAAAACCGGGAGCTAAGTTGTCCTTTTATAGGTTTAGGATGGGCCCGCTCGACTTGCCCAACACTCAACCAAGTCCGTCGCTAGCTGATTCTCCACGCGCTCTGATCTCGTCTTTCATTGACTTTCTTTTGATGATGACTCGCAAAGTTGCCACTATTTTTGCTATGGAAATTATTTAAAAAGAACAGGACCATCTAACCAACGTCAAATCTGCCGTCCATTGTATGACATCGAAGAAATGCGAGATGCTTTATTCACTTTTCCAAAATAATGTAAACATATAAAGAATATTAATATCCGTAAGAATAAATAATAAATTATGATAAAAAAGAGTAAATTTATTAATTATAATTAAAAAAACCAAATATGTTCATTGTAATAAGAAGAAAGAATTTATGTCCTTAATCTTTACAATTTTCTTTTTATGCTTCACTCCATCTTTTCATAAGATGTTCATGTAATTGTTAGACGATGAAGGTGGGAACTACCATCTGTTTTTAAGGCTCAAATTTGGAATAAAATAACAATTATTTTATTTATCCAGTGTCCATCTCTATGTTATTTTTTTTTCTTTTGGAGAAGTGATGTAGAGTTTTAAAAGAAGAAAAAGGCATATGCCCAGGGCCACTCTCGTAAGAGGTCCACTCTCAAAGTAGCATTCTATTCCATCGTTGAAGGCCATAAAATCCTAATTAATGGTTGTCATATAAGTGGAAGCAACAATCTCGTTTTCTTGGGTGGTGGTAGTATTGTTAAGAAAGGAAGTCAATTTTTCAAGCCCTAAATTAGATGTTCACTTTGAAAGTTAACATTAACTTCATATATTTATAATTTTCTTTTAAGCATTTAGGTGTATTTCTTATCCTTTAACTTTTTTTATTTCTATCAGCATATGAATCTAAGATACTCCAACTCAAGAATTAGCATCAAAAGATTTTCTTTTGAATTCTGAGTGATAACATAAAGGTAAAGTTTTTGCTTTTATGTAATTTTTAGCTTGCTAAATACTTGAATATATTATGATTAATTTGTAATTTGTCATTCACGTGGACACTATATTGGCATTTTAAATAAGCGCATTAATATTAAATTATATTGTGAGCTTAAAGTCTAAAAGTCAATATACCCAGCGCACAAGGCTCCCCGCTTTGCGGAGGTCTGGGGAGGGTCATAAGGTATACATTCTTTCCTTTGTATTTTTACAAAGAGGTTGTTTATGTGATTTGAACATATAATCTTATGGTCACAAAGGAATAACTTTATTAGTTGCTCCAAGGCTCATACTTTATTGTGAGCTTGAAGTCTCATAATGTTTTATTTACTAACACCCCACGTAACTCTTATAATCACTCCTCGTCCTTAGTTTGAAAGGCCTAATATTATTTAACTGTCGAGTCAAATTATCAATCTTAGCTTGCAGTTCAGTGATTGCGTCAATAGTTAAAGCTCCTTTTTGTTCGGAAAGGGACGTATGTTATCTACTCCTATCTATTGTCCAAAGACAATTGTTACTAGCCAATTCCTCCAACAACTCTTCCGCTTCATCCATCATCTTCCTCATCAAAGATCCTCCTGATGTTGCATCAATGGTGCCTCGAGTAGGTGGGTTCACTTCATTATAGAAAGTTTGCAAAAGGAACTCTTTAGGTAGGTTATGATAAGGGCACCTCCTTTGCAAATCTTTGTACCTTTCCCAAGCCTTATAAAGTGACTCCGCATCACTTTGTTGAAAGTTTGTGATTTTCTTGATTATCTATGTAGTCTTCGTAAGGGAAAAGCACTTATCTAAGAGCGCTTGCATTAATTGTTCCCAACTTGTAACATTCACATTACTTAGTGAGTAATATCATGCCTTAGCTATATCTTTTAGTGTGAAAGGGAAGAGTCTCATCTTAACAACATCTTCCGACATCCCATGATATCAGAAAGTATCACATATTTCTAAGAAATTGACTATATGAGCATTAGGATCCTCATTAGTTAGCCCGTAAAATTGAACATTAGTTTGCGGCATATTTAATAAAGCTGGTTTTATTTCAAACGAAGCTGCTTGGATAGGTGGTCTAGCGACACCTTGATTGGTCACATTGAACCCTAGTCTCATGAAATTCATAAGGGTCTACGATTGATTCCCTTCGTTTCCTTCTTATTGAACTCTTGATGAAATTCCTTAGCCATGGTTGATTCAGTATTTTCTTCTTCTTCATGTCTAGCTCTTCGGATTACTAGCTCTAACTAGGCAATGTCAAGTTCTAAAGTTTCAGCTATCCGACTCAAACTCCTAGTAACTCTTGTGTTCATGCAATTGCATGGACACAAGAGTAGCAAAAACTCCTTAAACTAATCCGACTAACTCCTCAGCAACGACGCCAAAAACTTGATTGAATGGGTAAGTTTTACAATTTCTTATCCCTCAATATACCGTAACTGCACAAGTTGTGAGTGTAGTATATGAGATGTCAATCCCTCAAGGAGTTAGTGAACTAATCAAATTCTAAATTGTCTAAGACCAAAAGGATAATTAAAATGAAAAGAAAAACTAAACAGAAAAGTAAATAAGTGAATATGGATTGATTGAAAATGAAATTGTAAAATTAACACAAAGAAATCAAAATTGACCACCATCAATGAACAATAAAAAAATCAAACAAGGAAGATTAGTCGAGTATGATAAGGGGGATTTATCCTATCATTAAATGCTAACATGATTACTTTTGAGTTAATTCAGTATCGGTCTTAGATTTCTGAGGAGTAGATTACTCTCTCTCGAGTTATAATCATTAAACCCTAAATTATAAACCCTAATTGAATTATAGAATTGGCAATCTCTCAATTAACCAAAAAGCCCACACATTCAATTAGATCTTAAGCCTCTAATAAACTATCGAGTCATCACATGAGATCTCTCTTTATATAAGTTACAGATTTAATTATTTGCATAACCTATTAAATTATTTAACTCTCATTGCCCAATCTAATCGTTTTGTTATCGATTGAATCTCTCGATTTGTTACCAAAGCATGTAAATACATCAAATAATCACAATACTCAATGTATTAACATCAAAAGAAATCACATTAACATTGATTCAAGAACAAATTCATAAAGGAGTTTAGAAAATCATCTTCAAACCCAAATCCATCACTATCAAATCTATCTCATACATTCAAAAGAAAGAATAACAAAGATAAAATAAAGTGTCATTTGGAAGGGTTCGGGAGAACAACCCTTCTTCTTCCTTCCTCCTCTCTTCTCTTCTCTCATATTCTTCTCCTTCCTTGGATCTTTTTCAATGTAGTCTCTTTCTAGGGTTTCTTCTCTTCTCTTTATAGTCTTTTCTATTTAGGGTAAAAAATAGGTTTTAATAAGACCCAAAAGTTCGAAATATCCCTCAAAAAGTTGAGTTTAGAAGTCGATCCATCGTGACAAGCTAATTTGGTCTCTGTCACAATCATGCCCCCCTAAAAGAGGTTTTGTCATGATCGTGGCCCTGGTTCTTCCTCCGAACTTCCTCCAAATCTCCTTTGTTCGTCAATATCTGATCTCAAAAATTAACAAACACATCAAAGTACCTCAAAAACACAAAATTAAAGCTCACTAGCATGCTCTAACCCACATAACACTTAAAATTCAAATATCTAACCAAGTAACACAATTCTAAACCTAAACATGCATGACTCAATTAATCAACAACTAAAAACATACTAAAATGCATACTAAAACATCATGAAAACATGAATTTAAAGATTCCCATAGCATATAAGGCAAGTTAGACAAAGAATTGATGATACCTTAACTTCCAATTTAGTCTTATAAGATTTAAAATAATATGGGTGTGAATTAATTTATAAAAATGTTTTGATGAATATAATGGCATACACATAAACATGCCTAGTCACATAACCTTATATAACAACAATTTTTTTTCCATAATTACACCTATGGAACTTTAGTTTCGATGTTTCCTATGGACTTCAAAACCAAGAAGAAGTGTTTATTACTAGCCTTAAACCATAGGTATAAATGTATTTTGTGTCTGTACCTTCTATCTCATATGGCCCATCAACTATATTGATCCTAATAAATTGACATGAAATGTACATTATCTTAGAGCACATGTAGGGTTTAGTACATTATGGAAACAATCCCATAATCTTTTATAGGTATACATTGTCCACTAAACCTAAATGACGCCTTTTGGCTTTGTTTCCAACAAAAATTGTCATTTTTAGATAAAATTCACACTATACACATCTTGCTATAAGAACAAATATATAATCACTTAGTTCTACTAAGGTTAGTAATAAGGTTATATCACGATTTACATAATTAAGATAGAAGAGATACACGTTATATTGCTTCCATAGATATAACAAGTAAAATGATTAGGTTTTACATAGTAAAATGACGAAATATGTTGTATGGAAACATTCATTAGTCATCGTTTTTTAATAAATGGTATGATTGGCATATGAAATTATTTTCTTTTATCCACTTTTACCACCTGATAATGACAAAATATGGGTATAAATAAATTTCAAAAATTATGCCATTGTACTAAAATATATTAAAGAACTTAGAATTTATATGTTTCTTTTAATCAAATTTATTTTCGTGTTAAAATGTTTTCACATGTTTATATGATTACAAGTCCTCGGTGTTGACATTACATTGAATAATATTTCTAGTACTAGCATATATAAAAAGAATAAAAGATGTGCGTTGACTAAGGAAAGCATCTCAATAAAGATGTAAAAGGTTAAAGTGGTCGTCATTAATGACAATGAGGATAAGGACAAAAATCAAAGGCCTATAAAGACAAAAGTGGTAGAATTAACAGTCAAGTTACCAACCGTTTAGGGTTAGTAACTTTTGGGTTATACAAGAGAGTTAGGATAATTACATGTTTTTTTGCAAATTTTCATAAGCATTATTTTCCTAACACCAATTATTTTGTGAAATAAAAATGTCTGGTACTTAGTCTAATAAGGAAGAATTCTAAGAGCCATAGTGTGATCTACACATATAATGGATAGTGTGAGAAACTCATATCTTTTACTATAATAGCTTCTCCTCTATATAAATTCATACTTTCTTCATCCTGCTTCTACACTAAATTGCCATCTTCCTTCCCTTCTAGTTATTCTCATCTTCTTTGGAGTTAGCTCCTCTTCACCATTTTCCTCTTATCGTTTCTTCTACTTTGTACCTACTTGTGTTGTATACCTTTAGTGCTTCTTTAATTTCTGTTTTGAAGTCCTTAAGTTCTCCATTTCCTCTTCATTCTCCATTTTATGTTCCATCTTTTAGTTCTTTGGCTTACTCTTGATTCCATCCTAGTTCTCAAGTGCTTATTTCCATCTTCTTTTATTCCCTTCTCTTTTTTTTAAAACCATTTTGGAACGATAATTTAAAATTTCTTCTACCTAGCGTTAGAGGTCTTTCCTTTTCCTACTAAATGGACTTAGACTTTATTGATTCTAGATAGAGCCCTAGCTCCATTAAACAAATTCCACCATTTTCTTCACTTTCCTCCATCTCTTCTCATCCCTCCTAACCCATTATCTCCAGCCTCCCCTCTTCCTCTCTATCTAAAAAAAAATAGTTTTCATCCTTAAGGATTCTTCTCATTTCCTCCTCTTCCACTTCCAAGTTTTCTATCTCCTACCTCCTTAAGGAAAAATGGCCTCCCTAGCTTTCAAGTCAAATAGGCTCCATCTTTGGTTACCCTTTTAGGCCTTGATGTAACACTCAATTAGAAAAAGGTCCCATTTCATTTATGCCATCTAGTTGAGAAAGATTGCTTAACTATTATCTCTCCTTCTTTAGATACCCATTTTCTTCAAGAAGCAACTTATCTTCCCATTCATTAAACCATGGGCCCTCAAACACTAGAAAAGTAAAGGATTAGAGGAAGTTCCACTTAATGAAGACAATCTTTTCCTCTTTAGGTTCTTAACAATTTATGGAGCTCAAGATTTCTTATAGGCAAACCCTTGTCATTTCAATAGCCTAACCCTCTTCTTTCAACTGTGGAAGCCAGGCTCCGACCTATAGTAAGTTATGAAGAAAAGAGTTTTAATTTTGATCAATTTTCACAAAATATCCTTTAAATACTAGTCCATAAAAGGCTTAAGTCTCTTAGCTAGATTTTTTGTAATCCAATTTGAATCGATGAAGTTATAACAACTAGAAGAAGAATAGGATATGCAAGATTGTGTGTACGTGTTGATTTGGAAAAAAGGAACTTCTTGAGGAAATCCCTATATTAAGGTTAGGATAAGATGGCTCCTTAATAAAAGACTCCATTCGAGTCACTTATCGATGAATACGTAATCTAAATCAGCCAAGGAAAAGTTAGAAACATACATGTGGAACTTTCATTAAATTAGATTAGACTATGTTAATGGGACTAAATAATTAGGAAAATTAGGAGCTTTCTTAATATAATACTTCTTCTGTTGGATCCCGTTTCCGAAACCCAATTCTTCAGACTTAACCTGCTTTGATACCACTCATGTTGGGTCCCATTTTCAGAACTTAACTCTTCAGAATACCCAACCTATCATCAATTCATTTTCTCCCTTTGATATCACCCATGTTGCATCCTGCTTGGCTTCGGAATCCAACTCTTGCTCTAAGTCAATGTAAACATACATAACTGAACTACTTAAATCTATCATTTCATTTCTTTAAGCAACAGAGTTTGAAATACATTGCTTACAAATCAAAGCCACATCATTGGCTTAATTACAAAAATACAGAGTAGCAAATATAGCAATTCCTTTAGGCTCTCGATCACTTGATCTTCCAGCTATAACCTGAGGATGGGACAGAGAGGGGGGTGAGCTTAACAGCTCATGGAAATAGTTTATAACAGAAGAATAAGCAAAATCTTGAAATATTTACTTGTCTCAGAAAATATCTTATTGAATCGTAAAAATATTTGCTTTTCAAAATTCTTGTCATGCAGATAAAATTCACAACTTACAAAACATGAATACATCAACTTACAATTCACAGATGCAATGCACATCAAATGGCTCAAGAGTTCTGTGGAACAAAACGGATAAACCGAAGTTTAAACCGTAAACAAAATGAGTTCATTTTCGGATCTCGTGGGCTTAAGCGGGCAGCCGGGATAAGGCTATGTGTCGACGTGCACGTGGCTATCGAAACGTTCCTCTCTCGCCCAAAAAAAAGCACACGATCATGCTCAAATCAATGTATCGAATGCGCATACTTTTTTCAATCATACAAAATGCCATAACATGCTTCAATGGCATAATATAAAATGTATTTCGAAATTCATCAAAAGTTCATATACCGAATCACAAAATGATTTTTCAAATTATTCATAACAATAATGCAACACTCATGAAGCAATTTAAATCAAGAAATTTCTTTGATTCAATGAAAGCAATAGTGGCTTATTGATTCTATTATAAACATATACCCACCTTGATTTCCTTGCTTAAATACTTGACTTGCTCAAAATGCCTCTTCTCTTGTTCCTCTTGTCTCTCTCTCTTGATCCCTTTAAACAATAACAAAAATCCCACTCAATAGGGTTTTCAAAACAAAATCCCTCAAAGCATAATCACTAAAATGGGTTCTAAAATACTCAAACCCAAACATTTCTAAACTCCATGAACTAAAATCCTTTCAAAAACCTCAAAAGTTTCAAAATGATCTTACCTTCATTCTTCACCAAATGAAGGGATCCTTAGCTTAAAGAGAAGCTCTTCTCTTCCTCTACCTTTTCTCTTCTTGAACAGCCCCAAAATCTCTCTTGAAGCTAACAAAGTTGAAACCGTAACTTGTTTCTCTTCTTTCTTTCTTTTCATTCTTTCTCTCTCTTCGTATTTCTCTCTTTTCTCATCCACACATTTGTTTCTCTAGAATCTTCTCATTCCCATAGTTCTTCTATATTTATAAGCATGACAACACTTCTTTTTCCAATTATGCCATTAATGAGTCCAAAAAGTCCATTTTATGCTTCCTTATAAGCTTATGTTCTTTTAAACTTAAGTTTCTTGCCAAAAATATCCTTGAACATTATAACATACACTTTCTTTTAGAAACGTCCCCCACTTTCTTAAGTTTCTAATACCGCCGAAATCATTCCATTTAGTTTAGTGATTCAGAAGATACACTTCAAACATTTTGGACTATTCTTGTCCATAACAGTATACTATACATAACTTCCATCTGAATTTTAACCATTTTAGAGACTGAATCAGATTCCAAGTTCTTCATACCATTTGTAGCTCCATGCCTCTAGTTTACCACAAATTAAAAATCATCTCATTTTGATCTCTACTGATTCAGAAAACATCAAAATACTGAAGTATGTTCAGTGGGATAACACCAGTTCATATCCTTTAAGAACACACTCACTGTACCCGTATCACTCTTTTCACTCAATCTTTCTCCATAAATTTCAGATAGCTTCAATTCTTGGTGAAGATATAGAGAAAAGTCTTACGAATCCAATGGTTCAAGAATTAAGTCATTTGGAGGTCTAGAGAAGAAGTTATGGCCAAAGGCCTCCAACATGTTCATGCCCTCACTTGTAATGTACATGTCTTAGTGAGAATGCCATAACTTTTGTTACAGATGTTGGATTGACTCCGTTTTTAGACAATTGGAAAGAAGACTTCGAGATCTACAACTTTTATGAAGACCTCAAAGGCTAATTCTATCGTCTTACTTTTGTATCGTCTCACTTTTTCTTCCATCTGCTTTTTATCGTTTACTTTCTTCCGTCTGCTTTTTATCGTCTACTTTTCTTCCGTCTGCTTTTTATCATCTACTTTTCTTCCGTCTGCTTTTCATCGTCTACTTTCTTCGTTTGCTTTTCTTCCGTTCACTGTCTATCGTTTGCTTTTCTTCCGTTCACTGTCTATTGTCTGCTTTTCTTCCCTTCACTTTCTATTGTCTGCTTTTCTTCCCTTCACTTTCTATCGTCTGCTTTTCTTCCTTTCACTTTCTATCGTCTGCTTTTCTACCCAAAACATCTCCACTTACAAGAATCATAACCTTTGACTCCGATATTCAAAATTTTCATACTGTATACCGTTGGAAAGATAAAAGAAGGCTCTACAACTTTCTAGAAGCAATCAAAACAATTTCAGTCTATATCAGGGTCAAAATTTTACGACTAAGTGACTGTTCGTCAATTTCACCCTAAACAACATCAGAATTTATAAACACCATAACTTTCTACTTCTTTGTCTGAAAATTCTGTACTTTATATCAACGGAAAGATAAGAAGAAAATCTACAACTCTCATGAAGACCCTAAGAACAATTTCTCACTTTAAGAGGGTCAAGAGTTCACTCAAAGTTTCGGCCCCCAAAAGTCCATCCTAACCAACATCAAAACTTCAATTAATCATAACTTCTAGCCCCAATACCGAAAAATTGCATACTTTATGGCGTTAGAAAACTGGAAACATAAGCTACAACTTTCATTAAGACTATCTTGGCTAAGTCTATCTAGATCAGTACAGTTTTGCCATTGAAGTTTCTGAACACCATTCCTTCCCTTTTCTTCCTTTCACTTTCTACCCTTCACTTTTCTTCCTTTCACTTTCCAAAACCCAATATTTCAAATCACATACACAATTAAATCATTCTCAATTTCACATTCTCATGATTTTTGTTCTTTCCATTTACTCAAAATGCCATGATAAAAGACATGGCATAATTATGCTCACAATTAAACCTTTATCACAATGTCATACATCTTTCAATGCATAACATAACATAAAACACATCATAACAATTCACAGTTTATCAACTCAAGCATATACACACATGTAAGCAAATTCTCAAATAAATCAAAAATAAGAAAGCAACATTTAATAAAAATCCTTTTATTTTCTTGAAATGAAAGAAACCTTAGTAACTCATTACTCAAACTGTAAACATGAAATCCAAACATCATCAACTTACTACTTTCACTACTTAAAACTTTTATATCATTTCAAATCCAAGAATTCTCCTTTTTCTTTATTCACGACTAATCACTACAACTTTCTCATTTAATAATTCTAACTTCCAAGAAAAGTTCGGGGTCCAACAGGTTTGTACTCCTCTTGGCACCCCTTTTAGACTTGTTAGTTTGCTTACCCTTAATGCAATCCATGTAAGTCTCAAAGTCAGCAAAATCCAAAGTAGTATGTACTCCTTCATTTACTAATCTCTTAATTCTCTCAATGGAGATGTGTCCTAATTTATAGTGCCATAACATAAAGGATTCTTCATTCACAACACATCGTTTCAATCCAACAGTGACATGCATCGAATTATAGGCATCATCATTTTGCAATTGAATGGAATAAAGATCATCAGATAATATACAATAACCAATAACTTTAGATCTATTACATAAACTGAAACCAGAATATGAAAAGTTAAAGGAAAAACCAAAAGGTACAAGTCTTGATACAGAAACCAAATTTCTAGAGAAATTTGGAACATAAAAGGTCTTTCCCAAATACAAAATAAAGTCACTGCTCAAAACCAAACTACAAGTGCCAATGGCTTCCACATGTGAACTCGTCTTGCTTCCTGAATAGACGAATTGTTCACTTCCGACCGGCTTCCTTAGGTTTTGTATACCCTGCAAGGTATTTAAAACATGGATTGTAGAACCAGACTACCATGTGTTATGATTAACATTAACCATATTATATTCATAAAAAAACAAATGAAATTTGAATACCTTTTTTTTCAAGCTAGTTTTTAAATTTAGCGCAATCTTTCTTCATGTGTCCCTTCTTCTTACAGAAGAAACACTTAGACGGTTTCTTTATATCGGACTGAGGAGACATTTTTCCTTTTCCCTTATTTTTGACATCATCCTGTCTCTTCTTTCCTGAAATGGTCAAATTGACCCTTTCACCTTCTTCCATCAACAACCTCTCCTCTTTTTGCACACACATGATCAACAACTCATTGATCGACTACTTATCCTTATGTGTGTTATAAGAGATTTTGAAAGGACCGTATTATTGGGGCAGAGTGCACAGAATGTAATGCACCAGGAAAGATTCTGATATAGTAACCTCCGACGCTTTCAGCTGAGCTGCTATGTCCCTCAAACACATGATGTGATCACGTACGCCCTTTATTTCAGTGAGCCTCAAGGATGACAATTGAATAATCAAGGTGCTGGCAAGGGCTTTATCAGATGTAGCGAACTGCTCATCAATGACCTTCAATAGATCTCTAACATTATTATGCTATTCGACAGAACTACGAATACCAACAGATATCTTAGTCTTTATGAACATCACGGAGAGGCAATTAGATCTCTCTCACTTTTCATAAAGAGCAACAGCTTCTGGAGTGCTGATCTTAGTCATACTCGGTAGTTCGTCCTTCATAATATCATAGTCTATATCCATCTAGCCTAAATGAAGCAGAATTCTCTCCTTCCACACCTTATAGTTGTCACGTCTCATATCACATTTAATATCAGAAATATTAACTGTCTGAGTAACTGCAAATTAAGGAATAAAAATATATGTTTGTTATATATAATTCGAGACCAATAATAATTCATGGTTTACCAATGTAAATAATGCATTTAACAGATGAACCTAGTGACATAAGACTTGCCTGTGAGCTAAGTTCTACTCAATTAGATTTATCCAAAACTTTATGACAAAACTATTGAATTATGTTCTTCTTTTTAATTCCTGCGGGTAGATTAAGAAATATAATCCAATATTTTATCCTAATTAATCATACAAATATAACAAAATTTCTATGGGTAGATTTTATCATATCACATATGATTAATTACAATTAATGATTTAATATGATCTTAAAACTAAATATATAATTGTAATTAATTTGAGATGCTGTGGCTACTCCCAATTAATTAAAACCATATGATCACTCACATTATCTTAAGCTTTACATTAAAGCCTAAACATTTACATCAATTAATAAATAATGCAAATAAATCAAATAATAATGCACAAATTATTTAATATAATTTTGCATGTATAATGATCATAAATTTATACACACAATTTTCAATTAATCACATATAATTTGTGCAAATAATTA
>JANIHZ010000002.1:31224668-31240467 GCA_027478365.1 Erythroxylum rufum | reverse complement strand
ATACAGTCAATCAGTCTGTCACTCATAAAATTTCCGGTCCGGGTATTATCTCCCGAATTCCCAGAAAATTTCCTATAAGCTATTATCAATTGCCAATCATTCTTAAACTATTCTAAATCAGTCATTCGAGCATACTTACTCTAATTTCTCCCTCAATCATAATCCAGTCAGTTCAGTCAATTTCCAGTCCAATCAGTTCAATTAGTACACAATCCAATCAATTCAGTCAGTTTCCAGTTCACAATCCGATCGATTCATACCTACAATTAAAATGCCGGAAAATCATGAATGCATGTACCTATGAATAAATGCATGCTCAGTCAGTGAATGCAATGCAATCTATCAGTCTGACCCAATATTACCATAATACCCTTGGCTACCAGTAACGGGATGTTACAGATGGCCGGGCTCCGGGAGCGGGGTCCAGCAGTATCATCTCCTTCAACATCCTAAACTTAATAGTGCTTGGTCGGTCCTAATCATAGCGGTCTTTTTCGACGAAGAACTTGGAAAGCACCTCAAGCATAAGCTCCCAGTATGAGGGCTTCATGACCTTGAAGAAACGAGACCATGCTCCAATATTGATGAATTCCTAAACTTGTTGAGCCAATCTAATCTACTGTAGCATCTCCCAATTGATACATATGCCAGTTCCAAATTGTTTCTCCTTGAGCCTCTGGTATTGCTCCTCATGGGCTCCAGTATTGAAGTATAACAGATTGTGTCACTCTGGTGGATGAACTACATTTTCTTACTCTTGTGGTTGGTGAGCCCCACTCAAGCCTCTAGATGACCTTCTCTTCTCTACCTTTTTCTTGGTACCTCCTTCGCTCTTTATTGCCCTGTCATTGTACCTGAAAGAAAATTAAGTGTAAGAAAATAATAGATAAAAATATGAATAATAATTTTTCCTTACACTTGGTTTGTATGTTCACTAAATCATGGAGATGTAAGAAACACATACTTAAAAGTAAAATTAAACATATAATAAAATCAATAAATAAATAAATAATTAAAAATTAAACAAATAGCCAAATTAATCAGAATACTAAAATTAAAAGAATGACAACTAACAAATAAAACTAATCTAACAAACTAATTACAATTTTAAGCCCAAAAGAGAAAATAAAGTACCTAATCTAACAATTGTCCAAATTTGACAAAATTAAATACCCAATTCATGCACAATTCAAAATTAAAATGAAATTAAATTAGAAAAACATCAATTGATTAGAAAAATAACAAATTAATCCTAAATGCACAAAAAGTCAATCACAATTCAACGTTTAATGAGAAAATTGCATACCCAATTCAAATTTCATCCAATTCTCATGCAATTCATCAAATTAAACCAATAAATCATATGGGAAAGGATAATATTCAACTTTTAAACCAAAATCAAGCACAAAATTAGTGTAAATCACACTAAACTGCAACAAACCCTAACCTACCATTTTGGGGCTAAAATTCCTAAAATTAACAAAATACCAATAAAATTCAAGTATAAGTCAATTAAATAAATGAAACAACTTTGATTGAACCCAAGTTTTCTATATCAATTTTTGACAATTTCATGGTTTCTATTATACTTCTTAGCTCTTATTTTCGAATTTTGTGCTTAATTTAACTCTTGAGTACTTGTCTTGAATTAATGTAGTTTGAGGGTAAAATTGTAACAAATAATTAGTAATTGTACTAAATTGATTTTCTTAGAATAATTGATACTGCAAACTACTATTTTTCATTGTAGGAAATTCAAGAAGTAGACCCAAGGAGTGAAGAACAAGAGCACAAGTCAACAAGTCAACGGGGTGTAAGAAATAAGTTCGTCGCGGCGAAATTTAAATATCTACTGAAGAGACTTTTCAGGAAAAATTCGTCGTGGCAAAAGTTGAAGTTGACTGAATAAATCTTTCATGAAAAGTTCGCCGCAGCGAACTCATCCTCTCGTCACAGTGAAACCTTCGAATTGACACAGACTTGGACCATTTTTGACAAATTAACCAACTGAGCAACCTGATTCATCAACCCATTTTTATGACAAAGACCTATTTTAGGCTAACTTAAAAAAGGAGAGGGAGTCGACACCTCCAGAAGAGATTAGTCAATCATCTGATACAACTCCATCTTTACACACACACACCATCATCTTCTCTCGTCCATACCATTTTCTTCTACTTTCCACCGTCGATTGCTACCATGGGTATCTCTAGTGGGTTCATGGTTGTGAAGTCTCTTGGAGTTATGCGTGGCTAGGCACCTCTCTCCTCTTGAAGATGTAGCAATGGCTTGAGTTCAATGGGCTTAAAAGGGGAGTAGCTTACTCCATGTTCAGCTATGATTTATGAACTCCTAGGTTTAGGATTTGTAATTTGTAGTTGAACATTCTTAATTAGAGTTTAATCAAGTGTTGGATATTCAATGTATGGTCGGGATTTGTTGATGTAAAACTTTGAGCTTAAATATATAAAGTCTCATATATACGTCTATTTGTGATCTTGTTGAATCTTTTTTTTATCTTGAATAGTTGTGTTTGATATTAAGTTGATTAGAGATCCCAAAGTGACTTGTTTCATTGACTTACCCACTACACACACTAAGGAATTTACCAAGGTCTTAAGAAATGGAGTTCATTGATTAAGACCTTGGACCTAAAGAGTTCTTTAAGGTTTACCATTTGAAACTTAGTGATTTCCACTCCCATCAAAAATTGATTTTGAACTATGATAGCCAAAGCTCATTTTCAAGAGGATACTATCACCATTTGATCATTGTCTTTATGTTTTCATTTTCTATTCCCAAAAATCCAAAAATACTTTTCACACATTTTTCTTACAATTTAATTTAATTATATTAAGGTTTCCAAAGATCAGAACCTCTCCTTACTAATTTAGCTTGCATTTCATGACATATAGGTTAGCTTAGGTCCATTCATTTAGGTTTCGATTAAGTGAGACGACCTGAGGTTGCATCTTATATTGCAATCCTTGGATTATATTTTTGATTTGACCTCGAAGGGAAAGAACCAAGGTCCGAATCACTCTAGCCTTTCTTTTCACTTGAAAAGATATTATTTGAGCTTCACATTATAGATGTATTTTCTCTCTTTCTTTATAATATTTTTTTCACTGCGTGAGCACTTGAGCACAGAATTTCTCCAAGTATTCTTTTTACAATCAGAATTCTTTTCTCTTTTTTGTATTGTATCTATTTTTGTTTATGACCATAACTAATATTTATAGCCTAAATCTTTAACGGTCTTCTTGAGAATTCTGCTTATCGAATCTTCTAAAAACTGTTATTAGTTGAGTCCTGTAACCAACTCCAACTAACTGATGTTCTCGTACATTCTTCAATTACATCGTCTTGCATAGATTCATATGCTTCGTCTAGTGTCTTAGACTAAGTACTTAGTCTGATCCGTCTTATTCAGCTTTTACTTAAGTATCATCTTGATTTGATGATTTGTGCCACTTACATTTTTCTGGCACTTAAGAAATTCATCAAAACAGTTCACACACTTCTATGATTATTATTATTTTACTTTCATTAAAATTAATAGAAGAAATGAAGTCTTCTTGACTTAACACTTGGGCATATGCTCCAAAACCTCCATAAAAGACAAGTTAATTTGCAAATTCTTCAACATCTCCATGAACTTATCAAATTGTGCGTCAAATTTATTCTTATAAATTATTTGTGGGAATGGAATTTTTGCTGGATATGGCAGAGGAAGAACGTGAGGAGGACTCACATTCTTCTTTTTATGATTTTTCTACTTCCCTTGGTTTTCTATAAGGTGGGTTCAACTTGTTTTCTACTGGTTGTTCTAGTTCTTTCCCACTCTTAACTTTGATAGGATTAAATTACTCCCTCAAATTTGCTTCTGTATTGCTTAGAAGACTCCCCACACTTCTTGTAGATAATGAGTTTGCTAGTTGAACCTCCAGATTGTGAATAAAAGAGGCATGATACTTTGCTACTTACGTAAATTGCCTTTCCATCATTCTATACTCGTGAACTTGGAATTCATCATGTCTATAAAATTATCCATATTTGAATCCCATGAATTGGACTTATCTTTCTAAAATCCAAGTGAGCCTTGATTTCTCACTTGAGTCCTAACATTGTTAGAACAAAAGAAAATTGGGTGTTTCTTCCTCCTAGAATTGTACATGTTTGAATAAGGGATATCGCCTCCCTAATTAAATTATGCTCCTATATAATTAAGTTTCTCCATGTTATCGTTTCTCATTAGGAAACAATTAGTTGTAACATAGCTCTCTTGTTTGCATAGCTAACATCCGTACTGAATTGCTTTAAATGGAGAAAAAGAGGTGGCTTTCAGACTATTTAGTTGCTTAGTTAGGTTAGCAATTTCAGCCTACATTGCTACTGAATCTGCAACAATCATTCTCTACTGATCGTAAAAGGTTGACTACAGTCTACTTTGGTCCGAAATCTAAAGACAAATATTGTTCGTCATCTCCTCTAACAAATATTTCTCTTCCTCAACTATTTTCCTCATTAACGATTCTCCAGTAGTTGCAATAAGGATACCCCATGTGGGTGGATTAACTCCGTTGTAAAAATTTTACAGTACGAACTCCTTTAATAAGTTATGATGTAGATATATCCTTTATGACTCCCTATACTGCTCCCCTGTTTCATATAGAGACTACCCTTCGTTTTGCTAGAATTTATTAATTTCCTTTATAAGTTTTGTTGTCTTCCTCAAAGTGAAGTACTTGTTTAGAAATGCTCACAGTAGCTTCTCCCATATTGTGATGTTGGTTGGGTTGAGAGAATTCAACTACCCCTTGGCTCTATCCCTATGTGTGAAGGGAAAGAGCCTCATTCTAATAGCATCTTCCAACATCCTATTATATTGAAAGGTATCACAAATTTCTAAGAAATTAGCCAGATGAGAATTAGGATCCTTATTAAGGAATCCATAGAATTTTACATGGTTTGCAGTATGCTCAATAGTGCTAGTTTGATTTCAAACATATTTTTCGACACTGGTGGCTAAGTGATTTCATAAGGCTAGAGTTCAATGCTACACAGCAAGGAATCACTTAACCACCAATGTCGACAAACATATTTGCTACTATCCATGATTTACTTCCTCTTTCATCATTCTTTCCACCGTTTCTTGGTGTTTAGCTCTTCTAATCTCTCTTTCTTGCTTTTAAGAGTTTAATTTCCTTTTACCTTGCTTAGACACTGAGTGATTCTTGTGTCTATGTAATCACAATCACATAAGAAAGGGTAAAAATTTCTTAAATAAAAGAAATTCAAATTGTCCTAATTCTAGTAAGTCCCTAACAATGGGGCAAAAACTTGTTGACAAGTTTTATAATATATAAAACTCTCAACACCGCAACTATACAGATCGTAACTTTTATCAAGAGTATCATTCCCACAATGACTATTAGACACCTAACAACTTGAATGGAACTTTGTTTAAGGTGTTAAAGATTAATTTCAATTAATTAAATAATTGAAATTAAAACAACTATCAAAATGAAAAAAGAAAACAATTAAACAATTGATTTGCCAATGAAATTAAGGTTGATCATAATTTGAAGACTTAGGAATTATTTTATCCTTATTTTTTTCATTTATCTTGTTGATTCAATTTATGTTTGATCTTAGATGTCCTAAAATCTTGTTACCCTCTCTCAAGATCTAATCAACACTGATTGAATTCGATAATCATAGAGTTGTAATCTCTTAATTCATAAAACCACTCATAACTTATTCAATTAGATTTGAAGCAATACTATGGATAATTAAATTTACAATTAAGATCTCTCTTTAATTGTTCATTAATCTGATAATTGTAGGTATATTAAGTTACCAACTCTCTATTCACACCTTAACACATGTAACTAGAATCACTCTGTCGATTTATTACTAAGTATAAGCATAACAATTATCATAAATATTTAGATGTATTGAAATCAACAAGAATAAAATTTAAAAAAATAATTCAAGAATAATCCCTGATATGGATTTAGAAACCCATAATCATGTTAAAAATCTTAGAAATCTAAATACACATTCAAGGCAATGAAAGAAATAAAGGGAAAAGAATACAAACTAATTGAAGTCTTGTTCTAGAGTGTTGGAAATTCTTTAAAGCTCTCTTTGACGTCTCCTCGCGATCTACTTTAAATCTAGTGGTTGTTGCCTTTTTTTTTTCATGTTTTTCTTATTCATTAATAGTGTATGAGGCTTGTAGTGTTGTTTTTTTTTTGTGGTTTTCCCACATAATTTGGTTCCAAAAATAGCCTGAAACTTCAGAAGTTGAAAAATCTTGTGAGCTGGAAAGATAGTCTGTCACGATCGTACATAGGGCATAATTGTGACTTAGATAGAGGGCCATGCAACGGTGATCATCTTTTCCATCCTACATGTATCCAAAATCTCCTCCTTTATTCACATTCCTATTTCCATACATAGATAAACACATCAAATACCTCATGAAACATAAAATTAAGATCAAATTCTTACTCTAAACTAATCAAACACTTAGAAAATGTACAAAAATTAACAAAAACATAATTCTAAACCTGTACACAAGATAATCATCTAAGAAAACCCTTAAAAACATACTTAAACACCTAGAAAAACATATGATAATCTACACCTATTAATTTATATACTTTTACCATTAAAAATTGACTTAAATTTCCCTTGGTTTAACATTCTCTCCTTTTTTAATAATGAAAAAATATTTATGATATTAGAGGACAATAATAAAATTAAGTATATAAGACATCATCCATATCAAAAAAATGATTAGCTCCCCTTTAATTCATACATAAAACATAATTTAATACAAAAAGAGGTATACAATATCAAGTAAGTAAAATATCACTACTAGAAGGAATATTCAATATTAAGTAAAAGAAACATCCATACATAAAATATAATTTAAAGAAATCATCATATTTACAAAAATGACACTCCACTTGAATCTAATGTTGCAAAATTACTTTCCCTTTTTTTTAGATATAAAAAAATCAATTAGCTTGATGAGGAAAGTAAGGCTAAATAAAATGATATGGATCATCAAATTGATGCATCGTGATATCTTGGAAGGAGTCAAGTTTATTATATAACATAGTAAGCTGATACTTAATGACTGCCAGACAAGCATTAAGTGGAGACCTATGGTGTGGTCTTGAGTTATTAGTATCATCATCCATAGACAGCTCAACAGTGTGACTCAATAGAGGCTCATCAGAACCAACATCATATAGGGGAGCCTCATGTATTAGTGAAGGTTATTGAGATCAGAGCTAATGCCACTGGTTTGTCGAGTTATTTGACCATCAAGCAATTAGTAACCCATACAAGTAAGAGAAATAGAATAAAAAAAGAAATCAAAATCAATCTCATTACTAGCTGGAGGAGTGTAAAAATGCTAGAAGATGAGACTAATTATTAGTGCATAAGGAATTTTTTATTTCCTTTTCTTTATTTGATGGAAATGAACCATATTAAGCAAAAAAATGAATACGGTCTCCTAATATGATGCTAGAAAGGAACTACAGGTTATTATAGCCTAGGAAAGTAAAGTGATCACTGGCAGAAACAAAATTGTACTTAATAAGCAAATGGTGAAATCGAGGAATAACATTAAGGCCACGAACATCTTTAAGTTTTTAGGTGATCTCTTCTTGGTTGCCTGACTCAAAGATGATCTTGTCTCTATTACTCACAAAATAAGGTCAAATATTTTATTAGGTATGCTAAATATAATAGATAAAACTTGTGGGAATAGATTTGTATAAGTTTTGGGCAATCTTATATAATAATAAAACTCTCAATACTGCAAGTATACAAATTGTATCATATAGTATAAGAGGTTATCGTTCCTACGAGGATTATGCAATAGCTAACAATTTAAACCTAACTTTGTTGAAGGTATTCAAGAATTAATTTAATTAAATTTAAATAATAGAAATTGAAACAAGTAATTAAATAAGTAGTAAAGTGAGTTACCAACTGAAATTAGGGTTTGATCAATATTGGATACTTAGGAATTATTCTTTCCTTATTTTGATTCCTTTAATATTGTTGATTCAATTTATGTGCTTGATCCTAGATTTCCTAAAGTTTTGATTCTCTCCCTCAATATCTAATCAATTAACCCTAATTGAATTTGAAAATCATATATTTGTAATCTCTTAATTCACAAAACTATTTCAAACTTCTTCAATTATATCTGAATCAATCTATTAGACAATTAATTTCATAACCAAGATCTCTCTTTGATTTATTATTAATTTGATAATTGTGGATCTATTAAATTGTTAACTCTTATTGCACAATTTAACAATAATCACTTTGACTCACTCTCTCAATATGTTGTCAAGTTTTTGCACGAACATTATCATAAATATCCAAATATGTATTGAAATAAAAAATAATTAAAATTCATAAAATAATTCCTAATCTGAATTTGGAAATCTATATATGTGTTTAAAGTCAAGGAAATCATATTACACATCAAGGATAATGAAAGAAATAAAGGAAAGGAATAAAAACTCTTTTAAGGCCTTGATTTGGAAATTTGGAATTTCCTGATGTTCTTCTTGATCTCCCACATTTGATCCACTTTTATGTATGGCTACTACATTTTTTTTGTTGTATTTCACATTCTTAAATAGTGTTTTAGGGTTTTAGGGTCGTGTATAGGTTTTCCCACTTTGTTCAATTCCAAAAATAGCCCAAACCTTAAAATAGATGAAAAAACTCACGCCTAAAAATCTCTTGTCATGATGGAGTCATGATCATGACCTTAGAGTCACGATTATTCTCTTCCTATTTTCCTCTCTATCAAAATTGTGATCCTTGAGGCATGATTGTGATAGAGACTACACAACCCTATGCATTCAAGCTTCCTCCTTCTTTTCTACTTCAATTTCCTAATTTCCATCACTCACAAACACATCAAAAAACTCATAAAACATAAAATTAAGATTGAATTCATGCTCTAAATCACACAAATGCTTAGAAGGTAAATAAACACTATCAATAACACAATTCTAAGCCTATACATATGATAATCATAAAAAAAACACTTGAAAGCACATTAAAACTCCTAAAAAAACATAATATGAATTATACTTATTAGTAAGATCTCACTCATAAGTCATAAAAACAACATGTTTCTATAAAATTGGATTCCCATCTTTGATAAATGAAAATTTTGATAAGATAATATGCTTTAAAATTTTCTAGACCAGCAGGGGAGATAATATGGTTTTTATGTAATTCTTATGAGGCATAGTCATAAAATTAATGAGAGTTTGTATGAAAATACCCATCTTTATTAGTAGGAGGGGGAAAATAAGGTAAGGAGATCTCTCTTGAGTCCTCCTAACCCTAAAAGGAGTGTGATTAGCTTTACCTCTTGTCTTAGGCACATGATTATAGCTTTACCTCTTGTCTTAGGCACATGATTATGGTTCCCTCTAGTTCTTACCAAAGGGGCAAAGGAAATTTACAAGAAATGAACTCCTACACTTTAGAGGTAGAATCCCTCATAATGATGAAGTCTCCTCACTCATATCTGAAGGGAAGTGGTCTAGTACTTTGATATGTGCTTAATTGATTATATATTTATTACATAACACTTAGTGATTAATTCTATGAAATGCTTATGACATTCACTTTAGTTTATATTTGGTTTTAAGAACAGTTCAGCAGCGAAAGAGCTAAAGTGAGTGAAAAGCACAATATTTGAGCCTTCTTCTTGAGATTCACACTCACTTGTCTTTATGGACCAAGAAGAAGAAGGATTAGAGCAAGAGGAGATAAGAAAATGTATAAGATGAAGAGTATAGGTTGCAAACATCAAGTATGAAAGGTTATTAGAGAATCACGACCATGCATGAAATTGTCACGGTCGTGAGACATATGTCACGGCTATGACAAATGTGTTATGGGAAGGAGACTCATCTCATGCCCGTGACACATGTTTCATGCCCATATAAGAGAGGATCATGGTCGTGAGCCTTAACTAGGGCATTCATGGTCGTGGCGTTGGCTAGTTGTCCCCATAACTTACTTTTCAGTATAAAAACATCCTTTTGACAGCAGAATGTGATGAATGTTTTGAGGAATTATTTTTGGAGGTGTGAGGTCTCAGTTTTAAAGAGAAGAAGGGGCAAACCTCCATCCTTTTGGAGACCCATAGATGGTTGAGCTTCCCAACACCAGTTTAGAGGTGATATTAATGCCGAAAAACTCGATTAAGCATTCTCTCCATTATTATTATTCTTTCTCTTATAGGGGTTGATTATGTTATCTTATTTTTATTGTTTGGGTGTTATGTAAAAATGATTAAATGCTCTATCTGATTGTTTTTATGTATGAACCCAATACTAGAATCGAATACAATACGTAATTGTTGTGTTTCTGATACATTTGTGGCAAATAATGGTTTTAATCATTAGGATAATATAGCTAACCGTAACATGTTATAACGATACACAAAATAAACTAGACTTACTACTATAATAGTGGTGAGTCTAGGTCGATCCTACAGAGAGTATTCGGTTAGCTTTTGAAATGAAAATAACTGGTGTTTAGGTTATGGGAGGGTTTGTTTGGTTTGAAATAAGAAAATAAAATTGAAACTAAGCTAATGAAAAAAATTAAAGAAAATCTTGGAAATGATGAAAGTGATGAATTCGTTAGGAATCCGATTTTTTGGTTCAGTCTCATCCTATACCCATTTAAACATATTTCATTGAAATTTATGTTCTTATATCTCTCCTAGCAATTATTAATTGTAGATTAATAACAAGCTCTGTTAACCCTGGTTTTCACTTAGGTCAAGAGATGCTCATTAATTAAACCTAGCCATCAAATAACCTAGAACAAGCTCTCTAGATTTAATTGGACAGACAAATTATGAGTTAGAAAAATTTATCAATCAAACTAACAACCACATAAGCTCGGGTCATTTAACCTAGATTATGTTATCCATAATGATTACTAACCATTAGTCTCTGCAAATGAATCTCAAATATAACAATTACAAATTATAATGAAATTCTAGCAATGGGTTCTTACATAAAAATAATCAAATAGAGCATTCAATCATTATCACATAAGACCCAAAAATTAAACATAGGATAACATAATCAATCCCTAAGAAGAGAAAGGACAATAAACTCAGTGAGAAGAGAAATACATTTAATTGGTGTTTTGTACATCTTTGTTTGTAATTCGTTTCCTTTCAGTTTTTTTTAATCTTTTCACTTTTTGATTAGTATTTTTATGTTAAAAAAATTTACATGGATGGAAGTAATTCTTCCTATAACTCATAGTCTCAATCCTGTAACCAAGTTTGGAGTGATCATATGAAGTTTAGTTATGGATGGGATAACCACAAAATTTACTTCTTTGATAATTCGCAAGACGCACAAAATTCCCGTATTGACCAGAAGCCCCTTATTCCAACTCAGGTACATCTCTAGAAGAAATTTATTTCTTTTACTAATAATACTCTACAATTTTAGTCGGCTATAAGTTTGATAATCCAGAACTTGGCAAGTCAAGTGGGATAGATGATAGAAGTTTTCAATCGCCTAGCATCACAAAACGAAGAGACGCAACTATCTCAACCTGAGGTGTACCTAAGGGACATTAATGCTAGTACCTTACAGAGTGAAGAGGAGCTTGAAAATCTTGAGAATACTACTCAATGAATTGCTTGTGAAAAAGAAGTGGAGAAGGAGCTTGAAGCAGAAAAGGATATATCATTTGGCTCGAAGGTGAGTACTGAGTCCATAATTATTTTTAAGACTAACCCTTCACTTTTACCTAGCAAATTGGAGAAATTGAATGAGGAGGAGAAAGATGAAAAGATATTCCAAGAGTGTGGGGAATTAGTAGAGATTGAGATTTTGAAGATAAGGATTATGTTAAAAATGAGAGGTCATCAAATTAGGCCCTATCCTAAACAACCTCAAGCGGAGGAAGCGAATGTTACACCTAGAGATCACAATTTTGTTACGTGAGGAGAAAAGTATAGAGTCAAGACAACAATAATAAACAAAGGCGTTGCTTAAAAGGTAACCCAAGGGAAGTTTATTTCTTTTTCTTTACATTTTCGAATTTGTTTCTTATATGCATGTGTGTTTTTATGCTTGCTATTTTCTTACTTATTTTTATGTTTCTAAACAAAAAGAGGGAGAGAATCAATCAATCAATCAATCAAACATTTTCTTTTTTTCTATTGCTTCTAGGACTATATAGTCATGATTAGAGAGTGAATTGACTAGAAGAGTCCATGGAAAATTAGCATGTTCTTTTACTTTTATGATTGGTCAATACACATTAACTTTAGAAGAATAGTGACTAGTGGTAGACACAAGCTAGTGAGATTTTGAGCCTTTATAGACTGACACGTCCATATCAGTCTCATTTTCTTTTATTTATGTGTGACCTTCATGACATGTATATCCTGACTTTGCCTTGATTTTCTATTCAAAATAAAATTTTTATCACATGCATTGACATGGAGATGATATAGGCATTCTTATCTTATAAGCTACATCAATTAAATATCCTACTTATTTATATGATTTTCCTTTTGATGAGCCCCTTAGAGCTTTATTAGCCTTTCTTTTAGTGTTAACCAGATTACATGCTTTAAACCTAACCAAATGTCATACCCAAGCCTTAAAGCTAGTGGAGCATTCATAAGTGTAAATTGCATCATGTTTTTGGGCATAATTTGATATATGTTTATCCATTAATTCAATCATTTCGTATATGTTTAGGTTAGAATTGCATTAGTTTGTTAATTTTCTATGCTTTAAGTGTATTATGGGTTAGTACAAGTATTTGAGCTTAAATATCATGTTTTTAAGGTACCTTGATGTGTTTGCTAGTGTTTCAGGGTCAACATCGAAGAATGGAGGAGTTTGGGAGACATTCGAACCAAAACAACAGCCCATGATTGTGACATATAAGGCCACGATTGTTACAGAAGCACTAGATTTGGCCCACGATCGTGGCCTATATGCCATGATCATGACAGAAACCCAAGGAATGGGTCACGATCGTGGCCTGCATTAGAGCATGCAGACATTCACGAATGTCAAGTTCCAAGGGATTTGTTTGACCATTCGGACCTCGAAAAAACCCTAAAGTTACCAAAAACATCAAAGAGCATAAAAAGAACACACAGAAAGGAGAAAAGGAAGCTTTTACATCAGCCACCTTGAGAAACCTTAAACAGAAATCATCGAGAGATAGAGGAAGAGAAGAAGGAAGAGAGAAGAGGAGAAGAACCTGACTCGACGTACTTTCCAGATCAGAAGGTTTCCCAACGTCGCTACCTCCCATCATAAATTTAGATTGTATTTTCTGTTTAATTTCAATTTTTTATTATATAGAATTGGATTGAATAGTTGATGATAGGATCTAGAATGTTGAAGATGTTCTAAACTCACCTTCGAAATTTTATTATTGAATTAATGGAATCTGATTGTTTATGTGTTTAATGGATTTGTTGTGGTTTGATTCTACGATTGCATAATTTGATAATAAAATGAGAGGGTGAATAAGATGAAAAATGATTAAATTGGACTAACGAGTTAATAGAACAAGAACTTAATCATATCGAGACATTGTGCAAAGAGAGATGTTGCATAGGTTTCCGATAGTTTATTAGACAACTTCAAAACTAATTAGGGTTTTGGATAGGTGTAAATTAAGAGATTGCAACCCCCATAATTTGATTAGGGTTTATGATTTAGGGTTAATGGTTATAACTCGAGAGAGAGTAATCAACCCTAAGATAGTCTACAATCAACAATCCAATAATTCATAATCAGTTAGGTTAGCATTAAGGATAGGTAAAATTCTCTTTCTCTCAATTGGTAATTTCTTTCGGTTGATTCTTAGGCATGCTAAGATTGCTTAGTAATTAGTTTTTTCGTGTTTAATTCTTAATTTGATTGTTTGAATTAAATTCTCGTATTAGTTTCATGCAACTTAAATTTCTATTATTGATTCAGGCCTCAGATTTTAGGATTAGATTAACTCCCTCCTCGTGGGATCGACACCTTTGGTACGAAGATAACAAACTGTACGCTTACGAATTATCAAGGGTTAATAATTAAAACTTCCATACAACAAACACCTGATCAAGTTTTTAGGGTCGTTGTCGGGGAGGCAATTAGTTTAATTATTGTAGTATAAGGCTTTTTCGTCATCTTTTGTTAAAAAAATGGGCATAAAGTAGACGACACATCAACTTGGATATCATAGGACAAAAATGGGTAATCTCAAGAGTTGAATGCTAAGAAGAGATAAAAAAGAACGATCACGGAGGATGTAGATTATAGGGAGCAAAGGACTCTTGCAGATTTCAATAAGCCCCAATTTTGTTTTGGGAAATCATCATCTTTACTTCCTTAGCCATTAAACACTATCTCAGTGTATTCCAATTAGAATGAATATCATAGGTTGTTATTTATGATCCTCTAACAGTTTCTTTGTTCAATCACCTATGTTGTTCATTCATACAATCTTTATTAATCAACTGTTATCGCCTTCGCATTACAGTTGTGTATCATCAACCTCATCCCATTCTATCCAGAGATTTATTTCCCACAATCACCAAATTATATTTTACAGAAATGATGCTTTGATCTTCATTGGTCTTTGACAATATTTGCATTACCTCTTCTCATTTAATTCTTCATCTTTTCCTTAATCTCGTAAAAATTTTATCTTGTATGCATTTCTAACTTTCTCCATATTTCATATCATTTCATTCATCTTATGAAAAGTCATTTATGTCTATTTCATTTTGCTATTTTCGTCTTTTGATCTTCCATACACATATCCTTAATCAATTCCAAATCATTAATCCCTAATCATCATGACATTTTGACTTAATATCACAGACATATTCTTATGCTAAATCATAAATGTTATTACCTCAATATCCAAATTTTTGATACATTACTATTGAACTTTCCATTTAATGCGTCTGATTACAACACTAGCTTTACCCATATAGTACTCATTTGTACAATCATAATCCTTCAAATAACTCTATTTATTGTCTCAATCTCATATTCCATTCTTCCAACTCAATATTTACCTCAAATTAAATGATATGTATATTTCAAAATGTTCCTGTACTTATAATGTCTCTAAACTTTCAAACGACCACCATTGCAGTAAGTTCCAAATTCATGCATCAATTAATCATCTTATGAGACTTAATTGTCTCCCTGTATATAAAATCACTTTATCATACTGCACTGGATTTTATCTTAAACTCTTGCACAACAACATTGTACCCTATAAAATCTCCAAATCCAAACAATATATAATTCCTCACAATTCTCTTTACTTTTATTACTCGTACAATTTACACGTTTTTCCTCACATATTCAACTTATTCTTCTCAACTTTTCGATTACCTATAACATATTATTAAATTTTTTCTTCGACCACTTAAATCCTTAATACCATAGTACTATCGGGGCATTTGTTAACTCGAAAAAATATTTCTAAAGCTCCATGCCCATGATTAGTTCTCGTAATTCCTTAAATAACTAATTCCCTTATAAGGTAACACTGTCTCATGTTCTTTTCAAATTTGCAATTGACTTCGTCTCTCGGATAATTTTCTCAATTCCTTTGGTTTCCTCAAATTTCACGTTGACTTATTCTACTATCTGCTCATTCATACTAATTTCTCCACACATTTCAATTTATTTGTAATCTTAACTTCCTATGTTGGTAA
>JANIHZ010000002.1:31134974-31146676 GCA_027478365.1 Erythroxylum rufum | reverse complement strand
TTACTTTGCTTGGGTTTAACATATTGGATTAATCTTTGATGGATTTTATATGCATACTTTTATGAATAATTTGTATTCGTTTCCGCCAATTATTTTTATAATTTTTTGTCATATATATTGATATGAATAAGTTCTGGTTACTCTGAGAACCGAACCTGAAAATAGGTTAATCGATCCTATAGGTTCTTTAGGTTCAAGTTTAGGATCGTGAAATTACCAAACCTGACATTTAGGTTCAGGTTCAGGTTATCCTACCATGAACACCCCTACTTATTCTTGTTGTCGAACATTGGTTATTCTAATACTAAAATAAGCTTAGCTCCATTTCCAAACAAATCCTTTCTTTCTACAGAAACCCTAGCTTCACAACACAAAAACCTTAGCCACTTATTCTGAAAGCTAGTGTCACCAGTCGCCGCCAACCTTATGTCTGTTGCCTCATTTAAGGCCATTAAACACTGTAGCGTTTTGAAGCTTCCACCACCTCCACGCCTCAGCTATCATGTTATCACAGATGCTGCCCTGTAGTTACATCTCCTCCTTGCTTTTGCAATGGCATTCATGTAGCGGCAACATCTCCGGTGACTTCCTCGCTAGCTAGTCATCAAGCTTCATATTTGTAGATTCCCTACCACTCTCACATGCTACAAGCAACGCCTCCTGGCCTCCATGTCTACAACTTCTCCATCAACAAGTCATCAGTGCCTCAGCCTTATTCTAAAATTCCAAAAAAATGATGGTATTCATAGTGTTTCTAGATTCTGACCTTATTCTAAAATTCCAAAAAAATGATGGTATTCATAGTTTTTCCAGATTCTGTATTTTAGGGCTCAGGTCTTTTAAATATCTAAAATGTATTTGATGTTTAATAATTCCTACAACTAATTTTACATCAATCATATTCGTAACTCAATTATAAATCAAATGAAGGATTTCAAAACTTTTAATATGAAATTTTTAGAATAAAATTAATCAAATCTAAATTTGGTTTTCAAAAATTATATTTCAATTTCAAAATTCAAGACAATAACAATCAAACAATTGTTAATCAAATTATAAAATTAAAGTTGTTGCTAACACCACTATGAAAATTAGGTTAGAATTCGATAACATGTATTGTGATTACAAAAAAAAATTATTTGATTTTTCGAAAGTCAAGATCACTTAAATTATATAAAATTATTAACATATAAATCATAATAAAACATGAATTATAATTCATACCTTACTTTAAAGAAATTGTTACAAATAGGGTTAGGAAAGGAGTGTTAGCTTCCTTAGAGCTTAAGCCTATTTATAATAGGTTTTGAACATTTTAGTAATTTAATTGAAATTAAATTCTAATTTCAATTGTTTGGAAATACAAATAATTTTGATTAAATACCAATTATGCCCAAGAAAGATCCAATATCTCATATCTCATATTATTTATTAAATATCTTACTTGATTAAAAAAAATTTACTCTCTTCAACTCATTCTTTATATATAACCTATTAGGTTCCCAAATATGTTGGCAATTGATGCAAACTATAACCCTAAATCATATTTAGGATTGCATAAATTAAACTCCTTTAATTTATCTTTAATTCTCTAATTAAAAAATTTATATCCATAGATCAAGATCCACGTCTAGCAACACATGATAACCACCCAAATATTTAAGAATGTCAAATAGATTAATTGAAGTGGAAAACTCCTGAGAATTAATTTCACTATTTTAATCTCCTATGCATTACTAAAGGGAAATGATTGGGTAGTTGTCTTACTAAAATTAACGGTTGGGTCTTAAGGTCAACTCGAATAATAAACTAAATCTAACTTTCGTATTCGATAAGCTATCATCCGAATTAATTACGAAAACCTGACTACTAATTACCACTTAAGTTAATATATTTCTAATTTTTAACCTAAGCGTCTATAGTTTCTTGTTCCATATTAAACTTCTCCTCTCAATTCTTTTTTTAATACCAAAATGATGTAAAGTTATCGTGCTATTATATTTATTCAGTTCAGAAACTATATCAAACATAAGACAACAACATAGTCCCTCAATCATGCATATTTGACTGAAAAAAGAGAAGTATTTAAGCAATAAACCAAGTAAATAACCAAGCAAATGATCAAAAGATAACAGAGTATTAGTCGGTTAAGATAATATGGCAATAAGTTCGGTTAACAACAAAGAAATAAACACAGTGAAATAATGCAACAATGAAGAATATAACAAGCAAACAAAGATTGGACAAGGGACTTGCAGTGTTCTCTTATGACTCTCAAGCTCACTGCATTGGCTCCCACTTTCTGCTATTGCTTGGTTCTCATCCACCTTTCTCTTGTTCTTCTTCTTCTTCACTTCAACCAACTAGTCTCTGCTTTCTCTCCTCTCTTCGCCGCCTTCTCTCTACTCTCTGTTTTGTTCCCAAATGTGTCTCAGGTGTGTGTAACATAAGTATCGAATGTGTCATCTGTGGCCCCTCTATTTTCCCTTCTCTTTGTAGCATGATATTAGATTTAGGGTTTCGAGCCTAGCATCATCAATTATACACATGCAATGTATTAAACTAAGTGCCCAAAATAATAAGGATGGTCACCTAGCTTTCTCACCCCGTGAGTGTCCTCTCACGGGTGTGAGAAGGCCTTATGGGTGAGACTTAACATGTCTCATGGTCGTGAAAAGCATCCTGCTGGTGAACATGAAGTAAGCAGCTAGAAAGATGAAGAAGCATACAGTCAGTGAGATGAAGAAGCATGTAGCTAGCCTATTGTGAGAAGCATGGGAGCTGTTGGCTATCACCGAATGTGCATGAGAGCTGCTGGCTGTCGTGGGCATTGGCTATTACATGGGAAGTTTACTGTGAGAAGCATGGCATGGGCTGTCAATGTGAGAAGCATGGACAAATAATTAAGGTATAATGAAAAGGATAAATTATTAAGGTCAAGGCTTATATTTGGGTTTAAAGAAAGAAAATGTTTCTTGTTAAGCTCAAAGGGGGTTCACTAAAGATAACATCATGGTGGCTTTTTAAGCAAAAGAGGTAAATCCTAATTTCCTTCATTATTTCAACATTTTCATAAGATTATGTGATCTTAACTAGTATTTGGAAGAAAGTTCTAGAGTTCCTCAATCATGAAAGAACACTCTCAACAAAGAATACTTGAATTTGGTGTTTAATAGTTCAAAAAAGGCTATAATTCTTAGTAAATGAAAAAAGTCATTCATCTATCACTACAAGCTAATGTCCTTTTAACCGAAATCCAAGTTAATTAGCCTAAGTATGCAGGTATACTCATTCACCCATATTATGCATTTCTAATCTCGAGCAAGTTTATGTCATGACCATGCATCTCTAACTATTAAATGGGAAAACAAATACACAATACACAAATAATAAATAATTTTTTAACTAATACCCCCCTCACACTTAAACATCACATTGTTCCTAATGTGATATAAAAGAGTAAAAGAGGGATCTAAGAAATAAAATAACATGAACAAGGAAAAGCATTAAAACTAAAAGACATTAAACTAACAAGTAGTAAAAATAACAAATTATAAAAGGGATAGAAATATGATACAAAAGTGTGGGTGGTGGCTGTGTTGATGTTGTGTGAAGCATGGCAATAAGTACGGTGTACTACATTGAGGAGCGATGAACACCTACGAGGAAGACAAATAGAAGACATTGAAAAGTAGGTCTGTGCACACAAAGCCAAAAACATTAAGTTGAGTTTCACTAAAAAGAAATAACAAACAACTAATTGAAAAACAAAACAAATATTATATGAGTTGCCTCCCATTTAGTTCTTCTTTAATATCTTTTAGTTGGACAACTCAACAGTTATGCTCAAGGTAGATCACCCAAAGTGACTGACTCCACTGTTTTCTTCTCTTCATTAGGATTTTTCTCCAAGAATTTCCTAACCTCTCCCTTAGTTGCATCTACCAGCAATTGATAGCTCTTATCAATTTCTTTCACCAAGTCCAGTTTCTTGTCTTCTTCTTCCTGGAAGGAGAAATCAAAATTTGCAACATTAACTCAATCAGCAAAAGAACAGTATTAAAAAAAAGTAGTAGTAGAAATAGATTAAACATTAAAGATTGAAAAATCTACTGTTTCTCCCAAAACAATCATGCTCAATTTCTTGTTCTTCACATCAATAAAGGTATTGGTAGTGGCCATGAAAGGCTTCCCTAAAGGTATGGTATGCCCCTTCCTTTACTCTTTAACCTCCCCTATTTCTAGAAAAACAAAGTCTACAGGAATAATCAATCTTCCAACCTTCACTAACACATCCTCCATTATTCCTTTCGGATAATGAATTGACCTATCTGCTAATTTGAAACACATGTTTGTAGGTCTTAACTATCCTAGATCCAATTTCTTATAAATAGATTGAGGAATAAGGTTTATACTCACCCCAAGGTCAAGCATGCCCTTAACCTCATTACCATTACCCATTGATATTTGTATAAGAAAACTCCATGAGTCTTTCAATTTGAGGGGTAATTGCTACTGTAGCACTGCACTTGTAGCCTCTGAAACCATCACCTTCTCATTTGGCTCAAACTTCCGCTTCCTGGTGCTTAGTTCCTTGAAGAACTTCACATAAGCTGAAATGTTTTTAATCACACCTAAAAAAGGCATATTAATATTAACTTTGGAAAACATGTTAGATAGATCAAAAAATTGCTTATCTTATTTCGATTCCTTAAGGCAGCTTGGATATGGGATGGTAGTCTATAAGGATTAGCCACCTTATCTAGTCTTGGTTCCTCATTACAGTCATGTGCATACCCCAGTTTTCCACCTTTCTACACGTGACTTGAAAGGTTATCATGCCCTATTGTTTTCTTCATTTTACTAACCTTTTTCATTGGTGAGGCTCTCCTCCTCTTGACTAACTTCACTAGAAAGATTAGAAGGGATCCCAACATGATTATCAATTTATCAATTACCTTACCACTTCTCAGAATAGTGATTGCTTGGGCTTGCCCGAGTTGACTGAGCAACTTTCCTTTCTGATTATTGTGCAATTGTGCACTGATTTGCCCTACTTGGATCTCAATCCTCTTCATATATGACTCCAAAGAATCAAACATCTTATTGTTTGTCTCTTGATTTTAAGTTATGACCTGAATAAACACATTTAAGTTTTCCTCTAAAGAAGGCTTGCTTGGTGGGTTCTGAAGTGAGGATTGCCTTTGGTAATAATTTGGCCTTTGAAAATTTTGGTATTGTGGTTGGGGTTATGCTGGTGGAATGTTGGTCATCCATGAAAAATTGGGGTGGTTTCTCCAACCAAGATTGTAGGTGCTCGAGTACAGATCATTTTTCTCCCTTGGTTGAAAACCATTGAATGAGTTCATTTGTTCTTCCCCATCTGCGAAAGGTTCATAAGAATATGGAAAAATATTAGCTCCATAACCATAAATTCCACATATACCACATACCTTTTGATTTGGAACGGTTTGGTGTAGTCTTGTAGTTAGCATCTTTACAAGCCTTGTTAACTCAGCTAACTGCATAGCCAGCTCTTGATTCAAGCTCAGTTCATTAACTTCAGCTCTTTTTCTCCTCACTCTCTTTTGTTGAGAATTGGCCCGCAAAATTTTGAAGATCGCATATATTTCTTCAACAGTCTTCTCTCCCATAACTTTTCCTACTGCATTGTCTACTATGTACTAACATTGTTGTGTCAATCCATCATAAAAGAACTGGTTTTGAATATGGAGTGGAAAATGATGGTGTGGACACTAAACGAGCAAGAGTTTGAAGCATTCCTATGCCTTATGGAATGACTCTCCCTCCATTAAAGAAGTATTTTGATGGGAATAAAACTTTCCCATGAATTTGTTGTACACCTCCTCCTATGTAGTCAATTATCTAAGTGGAAGGGTCATCAGCCATGCCTTGGCTCGATCCTTCAATGTGAATGGGAAACACCTCATCTTGAGTTAATCTTCATTCAGGCCATCCAACGGGAATGTCTAGAGAATGGTAAAGAATTCCTGAATAAAGTTGAAAGGGTTTTCCATTTCTGAATGAAGTTTAAAGGGCCTTTATTGGGAACCCCATAGAAAGATGGCAGTATGTTGTAGTGGATGCTCTTCAATTCATAGTTCCTAGCTACCTCTCCCAATCTTATGGACGAAGTGGCAATATCGATTACTAGTCTAGCATACTCCTTCATTACTAGTTGCCTTTCACCCATCTCTTGATCTTTTAATTTGGGTCTCTCGAGATTGTCTTCAAATTACCTTAGAGGTCCTCTTATCGATGTACGTTGTTAATAAAGGGAGCAAGTTCACCTTCTTGAGAGCTCCTTCCTCGTATAAACAAATAAAAAATAATGAATTAATAAGAAAATTACTAAAACAACTCAATGAAATAACACGACAAAAAATGTATGCATGAACAGACAAAAACAATCAAAATTAATTTAAGTCTAAACACTAAACACTTCCCTGGCAACGATGCCAAAAATTTGTTTTACCCAAACTAAGTTCTAAAAATACCTAGGCTATCCTACTCGCAACTATACGAGGTAGTTGTCGTTGATTACCCAGGGTTGTCTCCCACAGAGGTGAAATTAGTCCACTTAAATTAATCTTAAACAAAAATAAAAAAAGATGCAATCCTAAACATTCTATCTCGATTTGTTGGGTGAAGGCTTTAAAGGAATTAAAAAATTTAAACTGAAAAGTAAGCAGAATAAGCTGGGAGCAAAAACAAATAGATTAACTAAAGTGGAAAACTCTTAAGAATTAATTTCACTAGTTTAATCTCCTATGTATGACTAAAGCGAAATGATTTGATAGTTGTCTTACTAAAATTAACAGTTGGGTCCTATAATTAATTTGAATAATAAAATAAATCTAACTTTCGTATTCGACAAGTTATCATCTAAATTAATTATGAAAACTGGATAACTAATTACCACTTTAAGTTAATATATTTCTAATTATTAACCTTAGCGTCTATAGTTTCTGGTTCCATATTAAACTTCTTCCATCAATCCTTCATTTAATTTCAAAATGATGCAAAGTTTGATCATGTTATTACATTTGTTCAGTTTAGAAACTATAGAAAACATAAGACAACAACACAGTCCCTTAATCATACATATTTGACTAAAAATAGCTCCATTAATCCTCAAGAAAAAGATATTATCCCATCATAGAAATAACAAGATTCATCATATTCAAATACCTTAATATCATCTTTCTCAGTATGGGAGAAGTATTTAAGCAATAGACCAAGTAAATAACCAAATAAAAGATCAAAAGATAACGGAGAATCAATCGGTTAAGCTAATAAGGTAGTAAGTTTGATTAACATCAGAGAAATAAACATAGGGAAATAATGCATCAAATGAAGAACAGAACAAACAAACAAAGATTGGATGAGGGAGTTGTAGTGGTCTCCTGTGACTCAAGCTCTCTGCATTAGATCCCGCTTTTTGCTCCTTCTTAGTTCTTACCCAGATGATCAAATGCTCCACCTCTCTGCTATTCTTCTTCTTAAATTCAGCTGACTAGTCTCTTCTTTCTCTCCTCTCTTCTCTGCCTTCTCTCTTCTCTCTTTTTGTTCCCAAATGTGTCTCGAGTGTATATAGCGTAAGTGTCAAATGTGTCATCCATTGCCGCTCTTTTTTCCCTTCTATTTGTACTATGATATTAGGTTTAAGGTTTCAAGCCTAGCACCGTCAATCCTGCAATTGTAATGTATTAAAGTGACTACACAAAATAATGGGGCTGGTAACCTAGCCTTCTCACCATCATGAATGGCCTCTTATGGGGGTGACTAAAAATGTCACACCTGTGACTTGCTTCTCACGACCGTGAGAAGCATACTACTGGTGAATATGAAGTAAGCAGTTGGCTAGATGAATAAGCGTGATAGCTGGAGAGATGAAGAAGCATGCAATTAGTGAGATGAATATGCATAGGAGCTGCTGGCTGTCATGGGCATTGGCTGTTACATTGGAAGCTCACCATGAGAAGCTTGGCAGGGGTTGTCAACATGAGAAGCATGGATGGGAGCTGGGTGAATGAGAAGATCGTTGTGAGAAGGCAAGAGCTAAAGTGAGTGTGGCATGCAATTAATGTGTGTGGTCATGCAATTAATTTGTGTGACCTTGCAATTAACGTGTCACACCAATTTTCACTCACAATTCTTATTTTTTTCAAGCTACATTCACAAAATTCTGCATTTAACAGTCATGGAACATTCACCCCATTTTCACTTAATCCATATCAACTTTGGATTAAAAACAAGAATTTGTAACCCAAAATCAAGATATGAAGGCAATTAAAAGTTATAGAAAGTAGACACAACAAATAGTATAAAAACATAGCAATCTTTATTCAAGATAACTTTAGAGATCTCAAGTTAAAGCATCACTTATATAATCATCACAATGAGAATTTTCATAAACATACAAGTTATGTTCTAAATAGATTTCTTATATGTGATCAATTCAATGAACTTATTCTCTAGTAATTACCCACGCCTTTGTTTAAGATAGATACTTTAGTCTATGAGATCAACTAGTTCCTTTATAAGGAAAAGCATAACGTATACTAGTCTTTTTACGTTTTATTAATATTCATTCTTAATAGAACAATGACTAGGAGCAATTTAGGGATAATACATAAATTCAATATGAATTTCATAATTATAATCTCATCATAATTTCATTTGCAATTTATAATTATCCCATGGACTTTATGATATACATCTAAATATGTACAAGATACAAAATTCCTTTAAATTATTTTGTCACTAAACTACAATAAGTGGATTGACTATAAAGCATAAACCAACACTCTCATATTGAGAAACATAGAAAATAATTAAGTTGCTTATAAGATTAACTGAATTATTTATAGATATACTGGGAAATTTTTGATAATGGATCCTTTTCCAAAGGGTAATAAGGCTTATTCTCTTATTCTTAGAAATGAAAGATAGAGATATATATCAACATAGATGAGCACAAATCAACTTAAAATGATAACATTTGTTGTAAAAAAAATTCAAGAAAAAGGGAGTTATTATAAATAATGAAATAAGGTAAAGATGAACATAACACAGATAATTATTGAAAACCTTTGAAATGCACTTATTGTGAATAAAAGGGAAATATGATTGATGTTTGTCAAAATCTTAAAAAGGCAAAATCTGAGGAACTAATTATTGTTATACAATAGGTTAATAATAATACATCCAATTCCTTCCTTTTTAGTCAAGAGCAATAATGAATCTACTATGGCAAATTAAGTTGGTAATCTTTCAACCTATGATGAACTATTATGCAAAGATTTTCTTTTTCTTTATCAAGGAAGAAAAACCATATAGGTCTTTAACAGTATAGGACTGCATCATATTATTTATAATCTTGATTTGCTCATAAAGTTCAAGGTTGTTTAAAATAAAATAGTAGAACCTCCAAATAAATCTCTTGCCACTGTTACATACGTTGGACAAGTTGTGTTTTCATCTAATTTAGTTCTCGAAAATATTTTATGTCTCCCAATTTTCCAATTAACCCTTATTTCCACATATAAACTTGCTTATCATTCCTTTTGCACTACCATATTTCTTACCCATTTTAATGTGGTATAAGACCCAAAGCTTGAAAGATGATTTGGACATGAATTAAATGGGAGGGACTTTACTATCTTGATGAATCACAAAAAGTCTCATTCAGTTCATTCTCTAACACCATTCCTTGACATTAACATCTTTTATTTTAAATAAAAATTGTGATGCTTAAAATTGTTTATATGTCCATTAACAAACCAAACTAAATTGCCTTTTTTATTGGCTAAAATTTTTAATGAAACATGTTTTGAAAAATTACATATTGATAATTAGGGTGGTCACCTTATTGTATAAATCCTTGGAGCTTAATATTTAATTGATGTTTTTACGAGTTATGCATGAGTCTATTTATTAAATCACAAAGTAGAAATTAACTGCACTTAATTAATTTTATTAATATGATTAAAAACCAAATCTCTTCTAAAGTTAAGAATATGTGTAGTAAACCAATTCTCTTTTAAAGTCAAGATTATATATAGCAACGATGTTTTTAATTTTACACTTAAAGATTATTATTTGTCAAAAAGGATTTTTCATAAGGTTAGTTAAATTGATACTTTGCAAAAAAAAAAAAATAGTTGAACAAAAACATAGGAACTTATTGAACATGGTTTGAGCTTTGCTTTTCTAAGCCAACCTTCTTAAACATTTTTAAGGAGATGTCATTTTAACTATTACATAATTTATAAATCGTACACCTATATTACTTTTATAAGGTAAAATACCTTATGAACTGCTTTTTAATTCACCACATACATACTTACATTTACGAGTATTTGGAAGTTTTATTTTGCAACTCTTCATGCCCAAAAATCATAAAAATTTGACAAATGTCCTATCTATTGCATTTTTTTTCTTAGTTCTCCTTATAGAAAGAAGGGATTCATAGTCTATAATCTTGAGTTTAATAAAATTTGATATATCATCATGTTACTTTCTTTGAAATAGAGTTTTAAGTTTGATATATCATCATGTTTCTTTCTTTGAAACAATGTTTTCTTTTAAGCATACTTCCATGATCACTCGTAATTCTATAGTGCCCACTTCCAAAGACATTCTTTTTTATAATGATTGTTAACAAACCTACTCTACCAAAAATACCTACCGTTAAAACACTTACTTAATCTGACATATCTACCATTGAAACATCCACTATATATGAATGATAAACCTAACAATATTGTACATCCTCATATATCTCCACCTAATTTTTTATCTACCATTTTATCATGTCACTCTAAGAGACCGACCAAACAAACCAACTTTTCATCAAAATTTTCATATGAAAACCACCATCACGTCTCAACCTGACCCCATTATCTGACTCTAACATTGTCACCATTTTAATTTCTATACAAGAACTCCATAGTTTTTTACAGGCCATTAAAGATCTTTTGTGGTTTGACACTATGCATACTAAGATTCAAGCCCGTTAAGTCAATAATATATGAACATTCATGTCTCGATCCCCTAGTAAGAAACCTATTAGTTGGAAATAGGTGTACAAATTAAAGCTCAAATCTGATGGAACCATCAAACTTCAAAACTTGAACGATTGCTAAATGAATAACTTGTAACACCGAACTCTTTGAGCCCTTTTGTATTGGTCAGTACTTAGAGCTGCTACTGTATATTGATATATGCATGGCTATGGATTAGTTCAAATATGTATTTAAGTTCTTCGGATATATACGTAATGATTTATAATGCTATATGCCCTTACATCAACTTAGAGTTCATCGGTATGCGAAATCTTGGAGATTTCTGACATGTAACCGAGTCCATCGGATGGAGATGACCACGGTGGTTGAATTAATGTGTTATAATGCCTTATACGTGATTAGACATGATTTATAGACTTATTGGGTACTTAGAATGCTTAATTAGAAAAGTTGATTTACATAAAGGCCTGTTTGCAAATTATCAAAAGTTAAAGGACTTAATTGTATTTTTTCAATAATTGGAGGACCAATATGTAATTTTATGAAGTTAAGGTGCTTAATTATTATTTCCAAGAGTCCAAGGACCAAAATAAAAATAAAATTTTTGGAGATTCCTAAACTTTGGGCTTAATTGTAAATTTAGGAAAGTTT
>JANIHZ010000002.1:31029018-31045269 GCA_027478365.1 Erythroxylum rufum | reverse complement strand
AATCCTATGACTTTGATTCAATCAATCTCATTCTATTTCTTTTCAATTTCATAAATTCTCCTCTTTTTATACATGAAAAATCTCCAAAAATTTCTTATTTAGTAGTCCTAGCTTACCCAAAGATTCGGGGTCTAACAACCGCCAATTAATAATGTTATCTTGATTAAATACAACCTAAGGGAAAACCAAAATTTGTATAGTGTTCTATTAGTTTCAGATCAATAGTCCGAAAAGAATTGTAAAAACGTTAGGATGATGGAATATGCTTGATCATTTTCAATTGTTTGTTTTAATTTGTTTTCAATAGTTTACTTATACTTTAATTTCTAAATTGTTTAAAATCCAAAAACACCCTATATACTTTCTTTGCATCAATTAATTTCGTTACAAAAATTAAACGAACATTTCCTATGGATTCGATCCTGACTTACCATAACTACAAATTTTAGTGTTCAGAGTTAGGTAAATTTTGCAGTGCACTCGGCACATGCTGTCACTTATACCTAAACCGAAATTTGGAGTAAAATAAGTATCTTAGGAGCAATATAAAATTATTCACTAAAGGAATGAATATATAATCAATCAAGAACTTATCAAGTTTTCCCCACTTAGCTTTTGGCTATCTTCAGGAAAAACTAAATATCAACATCAAAATTAAAATATTTTCTCTTTAATCATATTTCTTAAGAATAGATAGTCATAAGAAAAAAAAGAATAACTTTCAAATTGTGGCCAGAATTGAACATTTAATGTTTTCACTCATAATCAGTCAACTTTGACAAGTTGTGTTTAAAAATAAGATCAATTTATAGGTACACTAAAACACCTTCATAATCAAGACATTTCACAACTTTGTATGTCTTTTTAGTTCTCTACCATCAAAGATTCGCATATATAATGCAAATCAAAGACTTTTAAGGTTGTAATAGCGCTAAAGGTTAAGGTAAGAAATAATTGGGTCATGCAGTTAAAAAGCCATCAAAACTAGTGAAGCATAAAAAGCACTCAATAAAATATCAAGTGTAAAAATTGTAATCCAATTAAGTGTGGGAACCATTAGCTGTGATGAATACAGAAACTCAGTTATTCTCTTTTTCTTTTCTTTTTCTCTTTTCTTTTATTAAATAAAGAAAAAAATATAAAGAAACTACATCAAAGATGGAATTCATTGATAGGAAATAAAAATTTCTTTCCATCAATTATAACCATCATGTATATATAAACATCTCCGCATATAATCTATTGTGTATCCACAAACATCAACAATAATAAATGCTCTACTAGCATTAAGACTTAGGTAAGACTCTGTTATATTAAAGGCTCATAATAGGGTTAACATAAAAAGAAAAGGCTAATAAAGCTAAAAGGGCTTAATAATAAGATAAATCATGTTGTTAGGTAGGCTATTTAGCTAATGTAGCTTGCAAAAAAAATGCCTATATCATTTTCATGCTAATACATGTGATAAAAATGTGGTCTTGAATAGAAAATCAAGATAAAGTCATAATGTACATGTCATGAAGGTCATAGATGAAAGAAAGACAATGAGACTAATATGGATACGTCAGTTTGAAAGGGTCAAAATTCAATGGCTTATATCTACCCACCAGTCTCTACTCTTCTAAAGGAACCATACATCGATCAACCATAAGAGTAAAAGTTATGCCCAAGCTGCTATGAATTTTTTAGTTAATTCTACTCTCTAATTATAACTATATAACCCTAAAAATAATAAAAATAAAGAATATTTAAATATTAACATGCAAAAAGAACTTAAACACATAATAAAATAACTCCCTACCCTTACAATTAAAACTTACATTGCTAATATAACATTAAAGTTAAGAGATGAAGCATTCAACAAAATATCAAAAAAATAATTGTGAAAATGTAAAGGAAAAAGAAAAAAGCTCCCCTTATATTGCCTCCCAAGTAATGCCTTTGTTTACTATCATTGGCTTGACTCCATGTTTTCTTTATCATATGATGAAATTTTGATCTTCAAGTGTTACCACTTGAAAAGTGTAAATTGCATCATGTTTTAAGGCTTAGTTTAATAAGTATTTAATTGTTAATTTAGTCATTTAGTATATGTTCAGGTTAGAATTGTATTAGTTTGTTAATTATTTGTGTTTTTTGTTAATTATTTATGTTTAAGTGTTTTTATGTATGCAAGTTGTTGAGCTTAAATATTATGTTTTTAAGGTACTTTGATGTGTTTGTTAGTTTTTCAGGGCCAACATCAAAGAACAAAGAAGTTTCAGAGACATTCGGTCCAAAACAACAGCCCACGATCGTCACAGAAGCCTAAGACATGGATTACGATCGTGGCCTACATGCCCTGACCATGACAGAAGGATCAGAAGTGGTCTATGATTATGGCCTACAGGGCCACAGTCATGGCCTGTGTCGAATAGACACACAAACACTCAAAAACGCCAAGTTTTGAGGGATTTTTGGGACCTTTCATACCTCCGAAAAAAACCCTAGAGCGGCTCAAAACACAAAGGATATTTAAAGAAGAAAAAAAAGAAGTAGAGAGAGATTTTGCATTAGCCACTTTTGAGGAACCTAGAGAGAATTCATCGAGAGATTAAGAAAGAGAAGAAGAACAGAGAAGTGGAGAAGAAGCTGACTCTACGTACTTCCCAGATCAAGAGTTTCTCGACATCGCTGCCTCCCATCATATTTTGACGATAGGATTTTTGAATGTTGAGATGTTCTAAGCTCTCCTTAGAAGTTTTTTCTTTGAATTAATGAAATATGAATGTTTATGTGTTTATTGGATTGTTGTGGTTTAATTCTATAAGTATAATTCGATAATAAACTGAGAGGGTGAATCGAATGAAAATTAATTAAATTGGGGTAATAAGAGTTAGGTGATTTAATAGAACAAGAATTAAATCAAATCGGTAAATTGTGCAAAGAGAGATCTTGCATAGGTTTCCGATAGTTTGTTAGACAACTTTAGAACTAATTAGGGTTTTGGATATATTGTTAATTAAGAGATTGCAACTTCCATAATCTGATTAGGGTTTATGATTTAGGGTTAGCGGTTATAATCGAGAAAGAGTAATCAACCCTAGGATCGTCTAGAACTAACAATTTGGTAATTCATAATCAGCTAAGTTCTCAATTAGTAATTTCCTTAGGTTGATTCTTGGATGTGTGTTGCAACTGCTGAATTATTAATAATTTTTTGATTGATTGAATTGAATTCTCATTTTAGTTTCGTTATAATTTGAATTTCTGTGATTTGTTTCGGCCGCAGATTTTAGGATTAGATTACCCCTCCTCGTGGGATCGACACCTTAGGTACTACGCTAATGAATCGTGTGCTTACAGATTATCGAGGGTACTTATTAAAACTTAAACACATCAAACACCTGATCAAGTTTATGGCACCATTACCGGGGAGGTGATTAGTTTAGTTCTTTAGTCTAAAGCTTTTTCACTATCTTTTGCTTTTTTATAAAAAAAAGAGAAAGAAGTTTAGGGCGTAAAGTAGAGACATAGCAAGACATCTTAGAGTGAGAATGAGACATTTGAAGAGCTAAATGCCAAGAAGAAATGGAAGGAACAATGATGGAAAATAGATATTATAGGGAGCAAGGTACTTTTGCGAACTACAATGAGGCACAGTACAGTTAGGGAACTAACGATTCTTATTGGAACATGTACACCCCGGGGGGGCAGAACCACCCAAATTTCTATTAGTCCAACAATGTAGGGACACACTTAGGACATCAAGACCGAATAGGATTTCAACAAGATGAGTCCAGTTCATGAGATTATAAATTGGACAATATCTTGGATAAGCTCACGGACATGGAAGAGGGCCATAAGCAACTAGAAGAGCAAATTGAGTAATTAACAAAAAAGCATGCCTTGTTTATTCACAACCTAGAGATTCGAGTGAGACATATCTCTCTTGAATTATGTAAGAGAAGTGTGGAAGACTCTCTAAGTAATATGGAAATACATCAAAGAGAGCAATATGAGGCTATCGTACTTAAAAATGGGGGAGAGTCAGAAGGACCAGTGGAAAACCAAATAGAACCCCACCTTATTGAAGACCAAGAGACGAAGAAAGAGATTGAAGAAAAGAATGCCAACCCTTCCTTTCATTCACCAGTTCATGATATACCATATGTGAACATTGAAAAATCTTTGGTAGATCTCCACAAAAAGAACCTTATCCTTCAGATTAATGATGACCAAGTGACATTCAATATGAATGATATATTAAAGAATCCAAGGGAGAGTCGCTTATTTAGGATAATTGATGTGTTCGAATCTTCTAAAGAACAAAAGGATGAAGAACAGGTGACAACAGACATCGAGTTTGAAGAAGCTATGAAAGTCTCTATTCGTGAAGTAGAAGAAGCAGAGGAGACGAAGGTGATTAAGGAAGAAAGAGAGCAACTCACCTTCTTACAGGACAAACTGTTGGATTCAATAGAAGATTCAGAGAGTTTTATTATTCCCTGTTTTATTGATAGTTGACTTGAAAAAAGGACATTTTTTAGCTTAATTGGTTTTTATAATGTTATCAATATTGTCCTTCTGATTATTTTGCAATTTGTAGCTTACTTACAGGCTACAAAACTGATGTTCAACAAAAAAGGTGGAAGCAAGCCGCTCATAATTGATCCCAGTTGAGTTTTCAAGGATAAAGCATCGAGCTACCGACTTTAAAAGAAGCATTGCATAGGAGGCAACCTATGGCTTGTTAATTCCATATTATTTCCTTTGACTTTTAAATAGTTTGAATTCTATATTTAGGTTATTTCACTTCCAAATAAAATCGAGAAGGCATAGGACTTCGACATGAATAAGATGATCGAGGACATAAGTAAAAGAGAGGTGAAAGAGCTATAAAAAGTTAAGAAGTGATCTCGGGAAAGTGTGAAAGGACAAAAGAAGGAAAAAAAATAAAATTTGGTGTGATCGTGGCCTACAGCAGGGTAAAACGGAACACGCAAATTTCATTTTCATTTTTTACCATTTTACCCTCCATTCACCTATATATTCATTTCTTACTTCACCTTTTCACTCACTTTCATTTTAACTTTATCTCCCTAAGCAAACACTCTCACTTCTCTTTAACCAAATTCCAAACTTCCAGTCTCTTCCAACTTCTACCTACTTGAAAGCTAGTATGTCATACATTAAGTAGTCAGCAAAGCGCGATCAATTATTGGGACAAAACCAAGTCTCAGGACAAGGGCGAAGGAATAGAGCGACGGACTTCGGAGCACCTTTGCCGATTTACACAAAAGAGGAAGGCATTCATTTCCAATCCCTCAATGCTAAATAAATTGTAGCCTTGAAATATTTTGATTTTGATACACTTGATAGGCTAGAACTGCAAGATAGGGTAGAGAACTTAGTAGAAGAATTCAGTAGGTGAAGTTCATACACTTTGAATATCTTGTCTACCAGGAGCTCACTCTAGAATTCTTCACTTCCCTTTATAACGAGCCTAGTAACCCCAAGAAAATGTGGTTTAGGTTACGGGGATGAAATTATGAGTTGAACATCAAAATCATATGCGATATTTATGGGTTCCCTGAGTCTTCCATTATCGATTGGCTTAATGATTTTTGTGCTTCTCACTATTGGAATGAACCCACTAGGTTAGAGTGATTTGATGCTAAAATTTCCCACAACAACATCATAAGAACCCATGAGCACTTGTTATTGCACAAATTCATGTGTCAAATGGTTTTTGATAAGTCAAAAACTAATAAGTGCTCAACGAAGGAACTTTTCCTGTTATGGTGCATGGATCACAGCATCCCATTGTGCACCTCCACACATGTGCTAAACACTATTATTACAACTCTACGTAAAAGGAGCAATAATTTGGGTATGGGGTACTTAGTTTCAACTATTGCTGAGTATTATGGCGTGGATTGTAGTGGTTTAACCATCCACCTCCTAGATTTTCTAAATCACTATCATCTATGGCGTGCTGAAATCCTTTAAGTCCCATAATATGGAACTCCAGGATATCAGCCAAAAGACTCATATGAAAATCAGGGCTATTTAGGCAAGTTTAAGCACAGCGCCACCTCAACAGGAAGAAGAGAACTCAACTAGTGAGGAGTCCGAAGAGGAAGAAGACACCGATGAACCAAACTGGAAGAAAGTGCTCGATACAATCTTTGCAAACATCAAGGTAATCACATAGACACTTGCGGAGACCTATAGAAGAATGAAGGAGACGACCTAAACACAATGATGTCAGAGTTGGGACATATTTCATATCCATCGTTACTTCAAGGCTTAAGGTGTCCAACTGCCACCTCCGATACTATCCTCGCCTCCATCACATGAGGCTTTATGTCTAACCCTTTTCTTTTCAAATTTAGTCTTAATTTTATTTTTGTTTTTACTTTAATTTATGTTTCTTCTTTCCATGCGTGTTTGTTTGCCTCCTTTTCATATTGAGGACAATGTGTTATTCAAGTGTGGGGAGGGTTATGTGTTTTACTTTGAATGTGAATTTTGTATATTGTATGACAGTTTGTTAGGTTGCATTTTATGAATTGTTTGGATGTTTCAATGACTTAGATGGATTGAAATTGATTTAATTGTGAACATAGTCTATTAGTTTATGAAGAGTCATTAGCTCACAAAATTAATGAATTGGGTTCTTTGGCTAAATATGCAAGTTAATTAGGATTTAGTGTGAGTTTGCCACCTTCTAAATTGTCACATTCATTCATAATTTTAGGTCTTTCAACTAAAGTAGCTCTGCTAGTATTTTTATGAAAATGAGTAGCTAAAGTAACAAGGTAGGCAAAAAAAGTGTTGGTTAAGTTTCAATAAATAACTATTCTGCTGGCCTTCGAGTTATGAATAGAGCTAGTAGCTAATTGAGAATGTGATGTAGCTGAGTAACCAGAGCAGCACACAACAAAAATGTGTGCCTCTGCTTCAAAAGACTATAATGACGTTTCAACCAAGCAGCTTAATAAAAACATGAATTAATTGAGTAACCGGATCGACATTCATCACCAATGTTTGCCTCCAAGTAAAAGACTAAGTCCATGTCTACAAAATGTTAAAAAAAATCTTTTGTAATAAAACCCACCGAACTTATAAATAGCTTGACTTTTCATGAAAATGTACTTAGGAGTAGTTACAGAGTTTGAATGACTAAATAATTAATAATGTGTGTACAATTGAAAAGGATGAGTACTTGACATTTGGGTTTTGATTAATATGTATGTTTAGTTTAGAGTCCCTAGATGTGGATTTTGCATGTTAATGATTTGAAATATCATGAATGATTATGTTTAAAGTTAAATTTATTTCATGAAGTTGATGTCATTGTCTCATTGTTTTAAATTTATTTCATGAAGTTGAATTCATTGTCTCATTATTGCATTATGTGCTTTGTGATTTTGTTTGTTTGTTGTTTTGTTTGCTTGAGGACAAGCAAATGTTTAAGTATGGGGATGTTGATAAGTGTAAATTGCATCATGTTTTAGGGCTCAGTTTAACATGTATTTAATTGTTATTTCAATCATTTAGTATGCTTAGGTTAGAATTGTGTTGGTTTGTTAATTATTTGTGTTTAAGTGTTTTTATGGGTTAGTACAAGTCTTTAAGCGTAAATATTATATTTTTACGGTACCTTGATGTGTTTATTAGTTTTTTAAGGTTAACATTGAAGAACAAAGAAGTTTCAAAGACGTTTGGGATCATGACAGAAGCCTAGGATATAACCTACGATCATGATAGAAGCCTTGGATGTGGCCTACGATCATGACAGAAGGCTCAGATGTGGCCCACAATCGTGGCCTGTGTCGGATAGACATGCAGACACTTAAAAACGTCAAGTTTCGAGAGATCTTTGGGACCTTTTGGACCCTCAGAAAACCCTAGGGCTGGCTGCTCAGAATACAAAGGATATTTAAAGAACAAGACAAAGAGGCAAAGAGACCTTTTGCATCAGCACTTTTGAGATACCCTAGAGAGAATTCATCGAGAGATTGAGAAAGAGAAGGAGAAGAGAGAAGTGAAGAAGAAGCTAACTCGACATACTTCCCAAATCAGGAGTTTCCTGACGTCACTGCGTCCCATCATCCGTTCAGATCATATTTCCTGTTTATTTTCAATTTTATTATTGTATAAAATTGGGAATAATAGTTTGACAATAGGATTTTTGAATGTTGAGATGTTCTAAACTCACTTTCGGAGTTGTATCTTTGAATTAATGAAATCTGAATGTTTATGAGTTTATTGGATTGTTGTGGTTTAATTCTATAAGTGCATAATTTGATAATAAACTAAGAAGGTGATTCGAGCGAAAAATAATTAAATTGTGGTAACAAGAGTTAGGTGATTTAATAGAACAAGAATTAAATCAAATTAGTAAATTGTGTGAAGAGAGATCTTGCATAGGTTTTCGATAATTTATTAGACAACTTCAGAACTAATTAAGGTTTTGGATAGGTTATAAATTGAGAGATTGCAACTTCTATAATCTGATTAGGGTTTATGATTTAAGGTTAATGGTTATAACTTGAGAGAGAGTAATCAACCCTAGGATCATCTAGAACCAACAATTTGGTAATTCATAATCAATTAGGTTGGCATTAAGGATAGGTAAAATTCCCTTTCTCTTAATTGGTAATTCCCTTAGGTTGATTCTTGGGTGTGTGTTGTAACTGTTAAATTATTAATATTTTCTTGATTGACTCTTAATTTGATTGATTGAATTGAATTCTCATTTTAGTTTCGTTATTATTTGAATTTCTATAATTTGTTCTGGCCTTAGATTTTAGGATTAGATTACCCTTCCTCATAGGATCGACACCCTAGCTACTACACTAACAAACCGTGTGTTTCCAGATTATCGAGGGTATTTATTAAAACTTAAACACATCAAACACTCGATCACCTACATTATCCACTTGAAATTCTTCATAGGATGACTTTATGTGATAAACATTCAGTTGAAGTATCTTACTTGTTTTAAATCTCTTAATCTTTTCTACACTATATGGAAAAACATTAGAAACTATCAAACAATTGACCCAATGAGACTGCAACTTACCTAGAAATAATTTAAGTTTAGAATAATAAAGAATTAGTTTTTGGCCAATAATGGAACTTTTCTTCAAATCATCTTGTCATGGGCAACTTTAGTCTTCTCCTAAGTTATAATTGCTTCCAATTTATCTCTGCACTTCCACTTAAATGCTTCCTATGCTAAATAGACAATCACATCAATTGCAAAAGTAAAATGGTCATCTTGGGGGTGGTCCATGGCATTAAAAATATTTAAAAGAGGGTGCCCTAACAAACATCTATCTTAGTTTAGGTCGTGTTAAGGAACAATCTCCCTTATAAGATAGGTATATGATTATAAGATGTTTCATTATTCATAACTATCATATAAAAATATGTTAGAAATATTAGTTCATTAACGTGTATAAGCACATCCTTAATCACTCTATTTGGATAAACGTTAGTGCAATTAACCAATTGTATGATGACACTAGTTTCTTTCAACGAACCCCAATTTAAAGAAGCATAATGGAATAAGGAATAACATTAATTGATGATCCTAAATCTAATGTGACCTATTTAATTATGGTGGTACCAATCTTACAAGAAATGGTAAACCTGTCTAGTTTCTTGCATTTAGGAGGTAGTTTATTTTTAAAGATTGTAGAAACATTTGGACCCATCCTAATTTGGACCCATCCTAATCATTTCATTATGTCTCAACTTTTTCTTTTTGGTACATAATTCCTTGAGGAATTTTGCATACTTTGAAACCTACTTGATTGCATCCAGCAATGGTATATTCACTTCAACCTTCTGAAAAAGTCTTCTAGATATCTTTATCCCTGATCTTTTTGTTTGAGTTTGCTATCCTTCTACAGAAAAGTGAAAGGTTTAACCATATTTGGAGGGTTAGGATTTACCTTTGAACTAGAAGAGTTATCACTTTCTTCTTGAAACTCCTTCTCAATTTTCTCTTCATTGGTCATCCTTTATGTAGTCCTCTTTAAGCCTTTAAGCTTCTTATCACTCCTCAGGGCGATTGTACTAACATTCTTCAGGTTTATCTTAGGTTGCAATGGCAATTTTCTTTCACTTTGAGCTTCTAAACAACTGATAGCAATAGCCATTTGACTCACTTGGTTCTCCAAATTTTGAATTTTAGACCTTGTCTCTTACTTAAACTATTTTACATATTGCTAGAATTGCAAAATGTTAGTAGCAAGAGAATTAACCATATCCTCTAATGATGTACCTGAGTTAAAGGAGAAGGCTTGTGGTCTAGGTTTAAATTTTTATGCACCTTGTAGCCTATGTGGGAAGTGGTTTTGTTGCCTATTCCCTCCATAACTTAAGTTTGGGTGATTTCTTTAACTTGGGTTATGAGTCTGATGTGAAAATTATCTTGATGGGAAAAGTAATTTTTCATCAAATTTGGATATATGTGTGTGGGTGCGGGTGTGTGTGTGTGTGTGAGAGGGAGAGAGAGAGAGAGAGATATAGATCTATTTAAAATAAATTTAAAAGATATTCATTTTACTTTTGAAGATGCAAGCATATTATCAAACTTCATAATTTATTTTTTTATTCTTTTGTTTAGATATCATTTTTATTGCATATTTCTCAAGTTCATAAATAAGTACAACATTTTAAAAATCATATCGAAAATTAAACTAGCAAAATAAGAGGCTTAAAATTTTAAAGGTTTAACCAGTATTAAATTGTCATAAAATTGATATACAATACATATTGAACAAAATTGAAGAACTTAAAATATGATTGAAGAAAGGGACTATTTTGTGTATTGAAGATATTAGAGTTTAATTGAAAAATGAGACTATCAAATAAAAATTGGCTAGTTTATAAAAAGTGACTAGTTTATGAAAACTAGCTGGTCGATTAATAAATCGATTAACAAAGGTTATTAAGATAAACCAAACCAATAAATTGAACGGTTCAAAGTTTTTACAGTTGAACTAAACTAATTAAGTTAGTTTTTCAATCATTGAATAAATGTGAGAAATCTAACTGCTTGCCTAACTGGCTAACTCATTTTATTAGTCATGCTCTTAGATCCCATTTCTTTATTCGATTAATAAATAACCCTACACTACCCGAATATAAAGACTAGTCTTATTAGACATAGAAAGAACTATTTATTTTTAAGATCTTGTCTTCCAAAGCAAAATCTTATGAGTTAAATAAATTAGTTCTTTAGGATATTGGTGGGATCTCTTTGTATTAATCACCAATAAAACCATTCGGTCTTTGGAACATCATATAGTAAAATAAATGTGCCATGACATTGGATAGAAATCTCATGGGGTTAATTCAAAGATCTTATAAGATTTTTAATAGTTTACGCATGCCATTGTAAGCTGATAATGGTTCCAAATTAGGCTATAGAAAAATCCATTTAACTAATAACTTCCTCAAAGAGATCAAAGCATATATTAGATAAGTACGGATATCTTCATTATTAGTTTTTGATATGTGAGAATTTTCCTAATGAAAAATAGTGACTCAATAAAAGAGGAAGCTTAAAATTAGCTTCTATTGTACTTTTTTTTTCAAAAGAATCTTTTTAATGCAAAAGAAAAGTTCATTGCTTTTTATTTGATACACAACATTATGATATTTTTACACACAAGTATCTTAATAATCCTCTATTTTATATGAAAATGGTAAGACATTAAGAAGTAGTCATGAAATTTTAGAATAAGTTACTAAAATTGAATGGGTTCTCTTTTTCTTTTTTTGAAAATTGAATAAGGTTTGTATTAACTATAGCAAAGTTATCTCAACGTTACAATGAGTTCACAAATAAAACAAATTACAAAAGCACATGAAAAATAACAAGTGTTATAAATTTCATCTAGTTTTCATTCATGTAGATAGAGCTTACTGATCAAATTTAGCTATCATAATGGCCCTGGCTATGATCCAATTGATGATGTCTGCAGCTAAGTAGCACTTGTTTCCTTCCTCATTCGTATAGATACTCTTGGTTCTTTCCTTTCATAGAGAGCAAATAGTTGTTGTGAAGGTAATTTTGAACATAGGTGCATCTTGCATCTTTTGGTTAGCAATATGAATGATCTGATATAGACTGGATATCCAATCATAAGTAAGATTCCTTCAAAGTAAATGGAAAAAAAATTAAACAAAAAAGAGTAGATTGAGTTTTGGCATTTGAAAAGCAGCAGCAAAAGATAGGACGGGATAATTTTTCAGAAAAAAAAAAAAAAAAGATAGGATGGGATAAGGAGGTGGAACCTTAGAGCCGCAATTAGGATTGAAACAATAACCTTGTTTTCTGAATGTGATTGTCATTTCAATGACAAGTTAAGCCAAGCAAATGTTGTCCCATTATTGGGAAATATATGGATCGTCTAGCCTTCACATTATAGTTATCTTCTTCAACTATATATTTTACTTTTTTCTTCTTGATATACATCTATATATAGTGACAGCGTCAATTTCGGATTAGAGAGGCAGTTGCCCCTTCAAGTTTAGGATATATCTATCTAATGTTAGATCTTTAAAATTGACTCTATTTTGTCTTACAAAACTAATTGTGTCAATGAATAAGAAGTGAATTAAAAATTTAAATACTGCGTTTAAAAATTTATCAATTTAACCATAACAAGTAAAACAATTGAGTTTAAAATTTATAGTTATCTCCATAAAAGTTAAAAGTTTACAATGATACCGATAGACATTTGCGAAATGTTTTTCATTTAAATATTAAAATTGAGCAATAAAATTTTTTATAATATCTTTAATTATTCATATCACAAAAACGTTTGACCCCACCAGTGCTTGGTCCTAAATCCGTCAATATATCTTGTCGTTGGTTAGTTAATTTAGTCCTTAAAGCCCAAGAAAAAAGTGGCACTCAACGCAAATAAGAAATAATGGAAGTCCCACTAACGAGTTGGAGTAAGATACTCTTAAGATTGCTTGATGGATTGTCTGATCTAAGCAAACGATATCCACATTCATGTCAAATTTATGATTTAATTTTCATTCAATCTTATTCCGAACCCCGTTGTTGTAATTATCTACCAAGATTGAATAATGCTCAGGAAGATTGGGATGAGACAGGAATTTAGAAGTCAAACATGCTGTAAAATATTAATTTTATTTGTAGGATGTTATTGTTCATTAATATAGAGGTAGATGTACTATAATGAAATCAACAATACCCCTTATGGTTGGTTCTTGCTGTTGTCGATACTCAGACGTCCGATTTTTGTTTGTTAAGTAGGCTTGATAGAGTGAGTTGCAGACTGCAACGGATGGATGTCACCCCCTCAGATGATTTGGTTCCTTGTACAGTTCTTTGAACATTGCATTACACCCTTATAGGATTTTTTAATGATATTTTTTTCCTTTTTCAAAAAAAAAAAGTCCTATACCGTGACTCATTCTTGCTAAATAAACGTATTTTTTGGTATAATCTTCAAGGCATTAAAATGTCAAACTCCTTGTATAGTGAGATACTAATCACTGGTTTGCACTTTGCACACTCTGACTAATTTAGTGTTTTAAAATTGAACATTGAAAAAATTTACAAGTGTTACATTTTTCAACAAGACAGATTTGAGTGCATGTGTTTTGATTATAAAGATTAGTGGGTAGATACTGTTACTTATATTATATAAAACATCATTGCATCGTCATTTAGTTTTTTTGTTTTCCTCTGTAAGTTTGATATCAATAAAGAATAATTTTATTGATACAATATATATGATTTAAGTTGAAATATTCAATAATATAAGAGTTAATATATTCTAATTACTTGATAACGGACATAATTATGATTACGATTATGATTTATGATAATAAATATTGCCCACTAAATGAAACCGAAAACAAGCTTCTCCATCCTTGATCTCGTTAACATAACAAGTTTCCGCATGATTATGGAGCTTTATCGGTAACCTTTATGCTAAAATCTATTCTAGTTTTCTTTCCCGTTTTATTCTCTCAGCTTTTAAGGAATTTTCTTGCATTGAACAATTTGCATTGAGTACACGATCCTGCACCAAAATTGTGAACTTGAAATGATTTTCCAACTAATTTTCCGAAATTAATTCCTAGCTACGGTCCACCAAGTTTTAAGAGAAAACTTTAGGTCTTGATATATAGATCACTATCCTTCTTTCTTAATTATTATTTTGGGTTATCGACATAACTTTATCAACCAAATCACTGGCATCCATTTTCCTTGGGCAAAATCTTATTAATAGAAAAGAAAGCATTGTAAACGAGAAAGCTAAGTAACGTAAGTTTGATGTTCTTAGTACAGACGGGACCTTTACAAACTTATCAAATGCTTCACAAATTAAACTTAAAGCTTATTCATACCTTAGCCTTAAAAGTTGGAGACTATCAGGAGTCTATTTTTCACGTATATGCCATTGCCACGTGTACAGATCCTAAGTTTTCTAAACGGAAATGTCACCGAACCAAAGTTTTTTTTTTTTTCAGTGATAAGGTTAACTTTTCTAACAAAGTTTAAGTTGATGACTTCAAGTTCATGTTAATCTAAACCTAATTGCCAATATGAACGACCGTTGACTTCAATAAATGATAGATTTGATTTGGTGAAATCCACAAAGCATGCGTTGATTAGCACCAGAAAAGCCAATTTATTATGTCTGCACTTATCCGAGATGCTAAAGTAGACCCAACTGATAAAATCTAACTTATCAATTCTGTAAAGAAAGTTTGAGGTAGGGATTAATCAGTGATTCTATATTATGTTATTATAGTCACTAATGTTACACGAGTCATTACTTAGATTATGCAATAATGGACTGCCACTTGAACCGTCAATTTTAACAAAGGACAAGTAGATCCATATCATGACAATCTTAATCACACTTTTTGATAATAGAGACATCGTCTTTTGGAATTTTAAACAGGGAAGCGTTGATTTTTAATTTGGAACAAATAAAAGAAAAGCTTTGTCTTTCTGATTATAATGTTTTTGTAAGGGAAAATAAGAATGTGGTGGGGAGGCCAGGCAAGGTGGTGGGGATAAGGGTGATGGTGGATGATGATGCCAGATATGTAGCTCAAATATTTGGTCACTTATTTTATTACAACTGAATAGTTGTTTAGGGACGACGTCACTCTGCGTATATGTGCATCTTTGACTCGTTTTATGCTCTTTTGGGAAGCGACCCTACTTGGATAGTATCCATGACAATGCTTTCCTTCTCATTCCATACGAGAGATTGTGTGTTCTTGGCTTCAGAGAGATGGAGAAAGAGAATGATAGATTTGCACAACCATCACCACATTATTCCAACTCTAACCTATCACATCATAGTATTATCAATTCAATAACTGTCTACTAGTAAGTGTTCATATAATATATAAATAGGTATGAGTGGTTCAGAGCTCCATTCACCAGTCCGTTCAAGTCAAATAGATTCTCTTTACCATTTTCTTATACGCATATCCCATCTAATCTACTAATAGTATTTAATATGCTTTTTTATGTATATGGTTGCTCAACATGCAAATTCTAACGAGGACTTACTATGACAATGGGAATCGCATTACAAGTACTTGAGTCAGTGGTGGAACCTGGATAATGAGTGGGATCAACAATTAAACAAGTAGGATAATTTTAACAATTACATAGCTGTCTAAAAACCTCTTTTTTCTTGGGATATTAGGTCATAAACTATATCAAAAAGAGAGCATCGTATTACAAAATTATAATATAATAATGTTTTATTAAATTAAAAAATTCTAAAATTTTAGTATAATTTAGTTCAAACAAAATTTTTTAAAAAACTTGAAATATCTATGACAGACACAATTTTATCTTATCCACTTTCTCCACAAAAAAAAGGAACTCTGTGTTTTTATTTATCCATATAACTTGTTTAGAATCCAAAATAAAATATTTTGGACATTTTAAAGTGGTGATTCGAGCAACTCTTGGTTAGATAGCACATAGGGATAATAGAAACCTAAGGTACATGACATTTTTTGACTACAAGAATCATGAAAGGCCCTTCTAACTATGACTCCTAGGTTTGAAGAATATTTCACCCATAAGCCTCAAGAGGGTTATATCATTGGTTTCCAACATATTGTTGGTTTATGCCCTACAGCCAATCAATTTGGTTGTAGTTTAGTGACAAATTATTTAAAGGCGTTCTTTATCTTGTACATGTTTAGATGTATATGATAAAGTCC
>JANIHZ010000002.1:30761849-30773808 GCA_027478365.1 Erythroxylum rufum | reverse complement strand
ATACATAATAGCGTACTCCCCTACCGATTACTCCTCTGCCCTCTGCTTATTCTTCCTATCATCTAATGATCCTAACACTCTCACAGGTGTCTACTAAATTCATCTACCTCTCATCCCTACTATCTGAGTTAGGGTTCTCTCTTTCTCTCACAAACCACTATGTGGAGTGACAACAACGACGCTCAATCGCTGACTCAAAATCCACTCTTTCACTAAGGAACAAAACATATCAAAGTGGATGTACACTTCATCAAAGACAAAGTGGAAAAAGAAATACTTGAGGTCAGATATGTCAACACTACAAACCAACTCACCGACATCTTCACAAAGCCCTTGACATCGGTGAGATTTTTCACTCTAATTACCATACTGAACCTAGTTCGAAGCCCTCAATTTAGTTTGAGTTGGGGGTTAACAAAGAAGGCACAAAGAAAAATAAACAAGTAAAGTGTCGGACATAAGGAATTTCACATAAAAGGCTATAATAGGAATTCACTAACGCAAGCTGGCCTGTACAATTCTGTTACAACAGAATACATCACAACCCTTTGTTTTGTTCTGTATTTATTTACTGACAAATGTATGGTCAATATTGGACCAATAATTGTATAAATATACAAATGAGCAAATAACAAAGTATACATAAATTCTACACATAAATTTCTTTCAAAGTACCACCAACCAAGACGATGGAGTACATTGGAAAAAGCAATACAATGAGACAGGAATGCAATTTTACAAATGAAAGCTCGCCTTCATAAAATGTATTTGTACAAAAGCAAATTCTTCTAGGACAGATCGAAGCAATCAAAGTACCTCCTCTAATTTCATCTGCTCACAGCCAATTGGTGTGGAACATTCTAAAGATGGTCTCCGAAACTGCTACCCTTCATATTGAGCAATCCTGAAAGTTGGATGGGTGGACCTATCCTTCATCATGTAAACCTTCTTAAGAACAAACTTTTTGAGTTTAACACCATCACCACGTTCCATTGATATCGCCACAGCTTACACATCTTCACGACCAATTCACTGTAAGAAAACACAAAGCACCTTGGTCAAAAAAATAAAAATGACAAGAGAGCATAGTATATGTATACACCAAGAGTACGGAGAAACATGAAGTAATACAACTGTTCCCTACTTGAAATCCAGGGTTTACACTTGCATAACGCTTTAATGAAAAAAATCTGTACAATTTACCTATCGTCTTGTTGAGTAGCCACAGTAGAAGAGCCAGTTCAATCCCAAATATGGTGTGCAACCATGTCCTATCCATCATGAATCCATAAACTGTCATCCCCGCAACATTGTTCTCCAGATATGTCACTGCAAAAAGTTCAGTCTCCTTACGGTATCTCCTAAATTTGGAATATAATGAAGTGATATACATACTTTAATCTCACTAACCTAGAGCCTGCCTCTTCTGGAATGAGATTGTGTGCGCAAATATTGGCACCATATTTTTATTATCTGAATCATCATCCGCATCTTCCTCCTCTTCATCCAATACAAAATCAATGTTAACTGGAAACACTTGGCTGGAAGCAATCTGACTTGTTGCAGACTCCCCATTTATGTCTTCGTATGTGTTGATTGTGGCACAAACATGCCACTTAGCGGCAAGGCTTTTGAGGGACTGTGCTCTGTGTGTAATCTTTGCTGCACTTCTTAGGCATATGAAGAGCCCTGTCATCAAGTTAATGGAGCATAGCTGCCCCATTCAGTGCAAGTAATTACAAATTATCATGAGAGTAACAACAATGTAGCTAGGTGGTGCATCATATAGAGGGAAGTGAAGAATAAAATATACCAAAAGTTCTCCAGCCTCGAAGATGTTGTTATTAGCACTAGATCGAGTGGTCATGAGAAGGGAGAAAAACTGACTAGCAGTGACCAGAATCAGAGACAACAAAATGAATTGTCGAAAACGATGGCTTATGATGCGAAGATTTCTTCTGATCCTCAGGTATTCTTTCAAGATTGACACAACCTCACTTTCTTTTTGAAAAACTTGAGCAAACTCTTCAAGTCTAAGTATTTGAAGCCAGCAAATAAGTCGGTAGAGAATGCAGACCAGAATAAAAATTGATATACGGTACACCCAAGAGCAAAGCTGCAATAAGCATGCAATAGCGTCACTGACATACATGCTCCCCAAATAGGGAATTTGGGTTGCTCCCGTGACATACCACCATATTCTGTATGCAGTTTCTGCAGCAAAGCAGGGAAGGACAAAAATGCAGAGGAGCCTCATTGACCGCTGCAAGAAATAGACGGTTAACATTGTCAGAAAAGAGGGAACGTCAAACCTTTTCCTGTGGCCAGATTTGATAATGGTTCAATCACTAGTAATAGAATAGAAGGTTAACATAGTTAAGCAAGTGGAAAGTCAAAACTCTTCTTCGAGCCAAATGTGCGATAAAGGTTTGCTCATTAATCACTGCTACAGGCAACAGAAGATTTTTTTTATTCACGGGCACTCTTTCCCAAGGTCTACTTAGCATTAATTTTCCTACTTCAGGTACATCCATATTTCCCCGAGACAGAATTGCGTTTTCTGTTTCAATTCCACCTACAAGCAAGTTTCAGATAAGTTGTTCCACATTTTTAGCAATTTACAGCTGAGGAATGACTTCAACTAACATAAGCAAACTGGAACAAACATTAGCAAAAGCTAAATATAAGAAAAAGGGAAATCAGGAACAAACAACCTATCCAATTTTTAGTAAAAGGAACAATACTTCAGTGAGATATGCTTTGAATTTTGTTAGAGGGTGAAATCACCTAAACAAATTAGTGCCAGACATAGACAGAGATTGGCACCATACTCGTAAAGGTCAGAGCAATTGAAAAGTCAGAAGCAGATCATCATCGATATCAAGAGTGGGTCAACCGCCAAACTAGTGACACAAAATTCAAGGAACGTGCAAAAATAGAATTTCATTGTCCTTAGACATCTGTAGAAATAAAAATTCACCATCCCTAAATTTTTTTCATGCAACCCTAGATTGTAAATACCTTAATAGGAGTTGTATAAGATAGAGCTTGATGTCATACTATTGTCTTTGTATTGTCTTCTCACAATGATAAAAGAAATATATCTCCTTGTCTATCATAGGTCACATATTGACCCAACCACGTAAATTTTTTGTGCTTTGCATCATTTATTGTCATCATATAGTACTCCATTCGTGTGACAATTTGTATCAGAGTCTAGGGTCCTTTTGCAAGTCTAGAGTTTGTTATCAAGACGTCTATTCACAAGTTCAATAATTAGAAATTTAACGGATTAGATGATTGCACTCTAGAAAGTGAAGATGAGGGCTCTTTTTATTTAGTAGGGATGTGCAGCATCATTGGAAAAAGAATAAAAACTGCCAAAGAATTTAGGAGCGTCGAAAAAGAATAAGATATGTCAAAGACATACAATGCTATATTGTTGAGTTTGGGAGATGAAGTTTTGAGAGAAGGTGGTTAATGAAACAACTGTTGCATCATTACCTGAGCGCTTTAAATGTGAATATCAAAAGAAATCCCTAACTAATCATTTATATCAAAAGTTGTATTTTTATACCTTAAGGATGACTGAAAGTACACAGGTGAAGATTCATATTGATAAATTTGAATCGAATCATTTTATATGTATAAGGTGCCACAATTAAAACTAAAGATGAGGATCAAACATAATCCTTTTAAGTTTCTTGCCTAATTCATATGAAAACTTTATTGATATCATATTGTATGGTAGATGGACTATTTTTGTTGGTGAAGTGGAGGATGTTATGCAATCCAAATAATTGAATAAAAAAGTATTTGGTTTGATTGTTAGCAGAGGTAAGAGTAAGGAAAGGGATTTTAAAATGATGAGTAACTCACAATCTAAATCAAAGGTTAAAGCTATTCGATGCTTTAACCATAAAAGGGGACTGTCTATAGTGATAAAAACGCAAGCATACCTGTAATACAAGAGAGTTTTGATGAAGAGAATGGAAAAGATAGTAATGGTTTGATAGACACTAGTGCATCTTATTATATGATTTTCAATATGGACCGGCTCTGTCCTCTTAAAGAATGAAATAGTAGTGTTAGATTGAATGATGATCGAGAGCATGTTGTTAAATGCAATGGTTCCGTGCAACTCCAAATGCAAGATGGGATTGTTAGAGTATTTAATGTCTACTATATCCCTGAGTTACAAAAAATCTGATTTTCATGGGTACTCTTGATAGTCAAAGGAATCATTTTTTTGGTAGTGATAGGTAACTCCAAACGTCAAAGGACACCATGCCTGTAATGAAAAGAAAATTACAGCAAATAATCTGTGCCCTCATAGGAAAAACAATAATTAGATTGATGGTTGTCTCTCAATCATCAGGGCAAAATGATAACAGTGTAAACTTGTGACATCATAGATTGAGTCATATAAGTGCGCAGAGACTTGAGATATTTAGTAGGAAAAGGTTGTTAGATGAAGTTGTAACTGGGAACATGAAATGATACGAGTCTTGTTTTCTTGGCAAGCTACGCAAGATCAAATTTGGTTGGAGTAAGCATACTTTCATTAGTAACATTGATTATATTCATTCAAATTTATGGGATCCTACTTTGTTTCAATCCCATGGAGGATGTAATTACTTTATTACATTCATTGATGATTACTCAAAGGAGTCTTAAGTGTATTTTCTGAAGTCGAATGATCATATTTGTACTAATATCCTTGATTATATTCATTCAGATTTACGGGATCCTATTTCGATTCAATCTCATGGAGGATGCAGTTACTTTATCACATTCAATGATGATTACTCGAAAAAAAATCTAGGCATATTTTTTGAAGTCAAATGATGAAGTGTTTGAAAAGTTTTAGTGGAAGACTATGGTTGAAAAAAATATCAGAAAATAGGTCAAGATACTGGGAACAGATAATGGATCATATTTTTACTACTATGTGGGTTTATGAGTAATCTAGAAAAAGTTCAGTAAGTTGTTAAGTGGATTAAGCCATACTTGAAAGGTACAAGCAATATTTGTTGTTTTACAGTTTTAATGATTCAATTACTGGTATTGTTTGTGACATTGATTTTGATTATGGTAAAGAGCTCGTAAGAAGGAGATGCTTGACATGTTATATTTTTACCCTCTTGAATGTGTGATTAGTTAGAAAGTAACACTTCATCTCATAAATTGCTTTGTCTACAATATACGCAGAATATATGTCATTGATAGAAAAAGTTAAAGAAACGATACGGTTGCGTGGTCTTGTTGATATTTTGGGTGTGTATATGCAAAAACTCTGTTATTTACTGTGATAATCCGGGTGCATTTAGTTTGGCTAAAAATCTTGTCTATCATGCGAGATAAAAGTATATTATATTGATGTCAGGTTGAACGATATACAAAATGTTATTGAAGAAAAGGTGTTTTTCATACAGAAGATAGTAACAGCAGAGAACCTAACAAAGATGTGGACCAAGTCGTTAACGGTAGAAAAATTCAAGCATAGTTTGAACTTGATGAATGCTCGTATAGCTTGAAACCTTTAGAGGCCGTATCGCAAGGAGTGATTTTTATTTAGACATTAGAGAATTATGACATATGTCTTCAATTTTGTTAAGAGTGAAATCACATAAGCAAACTGATGTCAAACAGGGATATAGGACTGACACCAAACTTGTAGGAATGAATCAGGTATCTGACTTGCAACACAAAATTCGAGAACACAAGGAAATAGAATTCTTAAACTTATTACATATAACCCTAACCTATAAATATCTTCATAAAAGTTGTATATGCTAATAGTTGTTGTCATCCTATTTTGTTTAATTCTCTTCTCACAATATCAAAGAAATAAATGTTCCCGTTAAACACATATTAATCGGATCACGATTTGGTTCGTTATTTTTATTTCTATATTATTAGTTTGCGCTGACAACTTTCATTGTCCTGTTCTTAACAATTACCATTTTCCACTACCAAATATTAAATAAGCAAAGCCGGTTTATCATGTAAAGCTTTTGATTTCAAACCATAAAAGAAGAAGCACTTTTCAAGCATGAAACGAAGAAACAAACAGGGTCCATACCTGAAGCTGCTCTTTGTATCCTTGTTGAATCTCCTCTGGCTCGCCATCCAACTTATCCAGAAAGAGAAATCTCTTGAATCCATATTTGCGAGACCACGAGGAAAGGCTCAAAAATGAAATAATTGCAAACACGGAAAGGGACAATTGCACAATCGCATCATAAGGTCTTTGATGCTTTTCATCGCAAGTTGAGCAAGAAAGAGCGAAGTGAGACACGATGGGTACTCCAATAGCTAAAAGGAAGAAGATTGACCACGAAAGTCCAGTTCTCCAAATGTTGGTCTGATCTAGACAAACCCAGTTGAGACACAATCTAAAGCTCTTCAGTTCGATCCCATCATCGACGAGGTAGCTTGAGCTTTCATTATCTCTGTGTATAAAGAACTGCCTTTCATCTTCCATAGTCCTGGGGCCTTCGTTAAACTGAGTATTTCAGAATGAGAGGAATACATTAAACAAGGTTACTGTTGGAAGCGCCAATGTTTGTGACTGAGGACTAAACAAAGAAATCTTCGATTAAACTTTCCCCTGATATCAGCGTGATTAGCTTGGCCAAAATGTGTGGGGACACGGGCATTTGATGGGTGCCACATTTCAAACCCAGTTTGACAATTTTCAAGGGCCACGACATGACACGTTTGACAGGAACTTGTGATTTTCATATATATATATATATATATATAAGACGAAACGTCAGTTTACTTGAATGACTAGAAGTAGTAGAAGTAGAACCGAAATAGGCCATGTTTTCTTTTTGTAGATCTTACTCTGTCTCAGAAAAAAGATGTAATAATAGATTGGTGAACACATGACCACGTGTATGTTGAAGAGCTTAAGAGCAGCATAGGTCTCTTGTCTTGCTTTGTTATAATAACAATCGGACAAAACACGGGACAGCTGTGATATTAAATTAGCAATGCAGACCAGGCTATTGGAACTGGAAGCTAATGCACAGACGAGAGCAAACCAACCTGTCACGGAAGGAATGTGTCAACATTTTTCTTGCCCACTTTAGGATCCATGTTCGTACTTGACCCAGGTTTAGTTGGAAGCCCAAAGGAAGGGAAATCACGGCCAATGAAAAACAACGAAGCAAAAAAGTTGACTGGGCTGCGTTGTCTGTGACTTTAAGTACGAAGAATATGCGGACCGCCCTTTGTCCAGTCGTTGACAAACAAAAGGATAAATGCCCACTCTGTTTACTTCTTTCCATTCGATACTTTGATTTCACAAAATAATGGCTTCCGCACTGTCTTGTACTCGATTTTCAAATCCACCTTTTTCTTCTCCCTTCAAGATTAACAGATTGTTGTCTACTTTCAGTTCTCCATATCCTCGTTCATCTCCATGTATTTCCAGGTAATTGCTTCTTCTAGGAAATTGAGGACTTCTCTTTTGTTTGGGCGGTTAAAATGTCAATATTCACTGAGCAGGAAGGTGCCCAAAGTTCACGCTGCGGTTTTGCGGGAGAAAGAGGAGAAGGTGGTGTTGGAGAAGACTTGTCCTCCTGATGAGTCCAAGCAAGGAGGCGGTGGTAAGCCGTCGAAAAGCTCTGCAGATGGTTCTTTGGAGTCTTGGGCCATCAAAATTGAACAATCTGTCAACATCTTTCTCACGGTATAAATTGTACCCTCAATCTGTATCTTTTCGCTTGTGTTTCTATTATCAAATGTGATCAATTGATGGTATGTCTTAGCTGATTGTTTCTAATACATATTTATATGACAATTGGAGAAGTTCTTGCAACCATAAACCAAGTTTGTTAACCTTGAACCACCAACTTTTGCGTTTAACCAATTACTTGCACTACTTGTATTTTTATTACTTCTTGAGAAATCCCAATTAGAATTAGAAAGTTTCAAACTTATGGATTGTTAGTCAATATTTTCAAGTATGATCGTGGGCTGTTTTCCCACGTGTTGTAAATTCATGCTTTGTATCATGTTTCCAGGATACTGTGATAAAGATTCTTGATACCCTATACCATGACCGAGATTATGCAAGATTCTTTGTACTAGAAACCATTGCTAGAGTTCCTTATTTTGGTGAGTGTTAAAGTTCCTTCCTTTCATTTTTGATATAATCGAATTGAATTAACAGAGGCATTAAACTCCTCAAGTGTAGTAAGGTTGTTGAATGAATTTATATCAAAGGATCATACTGTCAGCAAGAGAAACTTTGATCACCCTGGCCTTTGGATAGTCATAAACTGATCGGGAACTGATTTTTGCAGTATGTGAATCATCTATATTGAGTATAAAAGAATGAAGAGTTCATCTTGTAACTTGATGCTCCACAACAAATGTTGATTGCTTTTTGGCTACCAAAAGACTTCTTGGACAACTTTTTTGTATCAGAGAAAATTGCATATACTGAAGCTCCTCGACTGGTCATAATCATTTTCTCACAATCATGTGTATGCAGCGTTTATGTCTGTTCTCCACATGTATGAAAGTTTTGGTTGGTGGAGAAGAGCAGATTATTTGAAAGTACATTTTGCTGAGAGCTGGAATGAAATGCACCACTTGCTTATCATGGAAGTAAGTGACCTAATTGAACTATTCATATTTATTTTTCATTTCTCCTTGCTCTTCTCGAGTAGGCTGTCCATTGTCTGCTTTAAAATTTACAAACCTTATCATCTCCACTTGTTGCTGCTTATTTCATTTAATTGAATTTTTTTTCCCTCTGAAACTGAGTAGTTGGAGACTTTACATTAACAAAGTAAGAGGTGGCATGGGATTACTAGGTAATTGAGTAGAAATGATAAATTGGAGGCTTTTGCAATTTCTATGGGTATTAACAGCTGTTCATGCATTCATCAATCAGTTGTTCTCATTTATTTCAGATGGCTAAACATATTTACTAGTTTTGGGTTTTATTTTAATGAGTATCTATTTCAAAGTACTTATTCATTGATTGTTTTGTTTGCAGGAGTTAGGTGGTAATGCTTGGTGGTTTGACCGATTTCTTGCTCAACATATTGCAATCGTTTATTATTTCATGACAATCTTGATGTATGCAATAAGCCCAAGAATGGCCTGTAAGTTGTAACAGATTTGCACAGTATAATAATCTCTGCCTACGTGTTAAATTCTTTCCTTGTATTGCGGCAACTCATTCATCTCATCAATGCTTAAATCTTTTAATGAGTATAATTGATCCGGAGGATCAGACAGAGCACAAGTATGTATGAAAATTGAATCCCAACCCTGTGTTCTTTGTTAGATTAATTGTAGTTACGGAGAATGTAAATCTTGTCTTACTTTTTTTTATTCCCTCCTACAATGACCTATATTAACTGAAAGAATCAATAGCTAGTGGTGTTAGTAGAGGTTGGGCAATAGCCCTGCATGTTACCCTGGTCTTCAAATTTTTTATCAGTGTTGTTTAATTATTGCAGATCATTTTTCTGAATGTGTAGAGAGCCATGCCTTTGAAACTTATGATAAATTTATCAAGGCAAGAGGAGGTATGCTTTTAAGAGTTTCTAATGTTTTTAGAATACCTTAGATAATCGCAGTTGGTGATTGAATGCTTTCTCTGCGCAAGTTGTAATCCACTTATTGCCTTTAGTGTTTTTTAAAGTATTTCTATCGATTATTAGGTAACTGTTGATTGCTTATTCATAATACTAGAAACCAGAGCTTAATATGTCAGAGTAGCGACTTTAGTTCCCAACCGACAACTGTGAGATAGTAATGATCTGTGTGTGATGTTGGAGATAGGGAGGGCTATATAGCCACTTGAGCATTCGATGCTTATATTCTACAAAGGAGATTGTACCAAAGTGAAATGTTTGGGTTTTTGCTTTCTTTGCAGAGGAGTTGAAAAAAATGCCTGCTCCTGAAGTTGCTTTAAAGTACTACACAGGAGAGGATCTATACCTTTTTGGTAGGTTCATCTTTTGTCCATGAATAGATATGTCTTCACAAGTGTGGCTTAAGGCTTAATTTCCTCTTACCTTCACACCAGATGAATTTCAGACTTCAAGAGCTCCCCATTCTCGAAGGCCAAAAATAGGTAATAATATTGATTGTTGAGGAAAATAGAGAAACATTGAGATGGTGAACCTTATAGCATATACTGATGGAGGTTTCAATACTTGTTTTCCTTTCAGAAAATTTGTATGATGTGTTTATGAACGTCAGAGATGATGAGGCCGAACATTGCAAGACTATGAAGGTCTGCCAAACCCATGGCAATCTTCGATCTCCTCATTCATATCCAGAGGGTGGTTATGAAGACAAGCCAGGATGCATTCTTTCTCAAACAGATTGTCAAGGCGTCGTTGATTGTATACAGAAATCGTTAAGTTCTTCTCCATCAAAGCCAAAAGTAGAACATTTAAGTGAGTAAGTATAAGGATTCCCACTGGGTTAAGTAGTAAAATACTTGCATACCAAAAGAGTAAAAACCCTACACACCTTTGATTATAGAGGGGGGGGAAAAAAAAGAAAAAAAAAAAGAAGGTTGTACTGGAACTCCGTGTATTATTAGTGTTTTGTGATAGAATGAGAAATCACACGCACTTGGAGTATTATGTGTGTGGATAATTCGAACTTTCTTCGTGTAGTCATGACTTTGTGCCGAAAGCGTCTGTCAATGTCATCCATACCCTCAACCAAAGTCTTATCTGAAGATGGTTAGCTGACACCATCACAACGTGAAACTCTGTCATTAGTAATAGTAGTGGTAATGCATGCGACACATATGTAGGCTCCTGTATGTTGTTAACCCCACATCACATAAGACCTGTTGGTACCCATTGGCATTTCTTGAGAAAGCGAAAACGATATGGTTTAAATGCTGCATCACGTACACATGTAGGGTGGTTGCTGTTAACCCCACATCACATAACACGTGTTGACACCCATTGGCATTTCTTGAGAAGGGAAAACGATCTGGTCTAAATGCTGCAGCACGTACGCTACTCACGGTAGTAGGAAGGAAGGATTGTGTGTGGCATCTCCTAATTCCAACCTGGAGGTCTACGTAGGCTGAGTAAATGCTTATGCTGTTAATGCGTCCATCAATGGCCCCATCCAACTAGGATTCTTATATACTCGATTTATGTTTCTAAACAAAGGTTGAATTGATTTTAGTTTCTGCTTTTTATTTAAAAAATTATAATTTAAATTTATTATTAACTAAATAAACATTATTTAATTATTCAATATTAACTGAAATAAGATAAATTTGTTACTTATATTTACAAATTTTATGTTTATTTGAAAAGATAAAAGTGAAACCCGATGATAGAGATGTGCAAGCAATTGTCTCAACTCTTAAACGTGTATGGCATGGCATAATAATTTATTGGAGAAAAATGAGATATAGTTAGGATGTTATTTGCCTTGGGGGACTCCCACGGGAATACTTTTTTCAATAATTACATATTGCTGCATAGTGTTGGCAGCACCGGTCAGTTTGCCTTTTTCGGCTCTTTTATGTACTCCTATAAAAAATAAATGGTTAAAATTTTATAAGACAGAATAAAAAAGAGTAAAACTGAACAAAAAATTTGATTTCCAAAACTTGTACCTATTGGTACGAATAATGCTCATGAACCTCTATCATATTATATTATTGTCTAGCATACGTGTTAGTTACCGACCAGTTGTATATTATACCTATAAAGAAATCCATTTTTTATTTCTTTATTCTATTTCCGATAACTTAAGCCCATATTTTATTAATAAAATAGAATAAAGTATAATATTATTTTATTATTTAAAAAGACAGTTTATAATAGAATAAAATTCAATTTTATAAAAAAAGAGAGTTTCATATTACATTTTATTTTATCCTAATTAGTAAAAATAAATTATCTTTAATTTAAAAAATATAGGATAAAATATAAAATGATAAATA
>JANIHZ010000002.1:30727999-30760206 GCA_027478365.1 Erythroxylum rufum | reverse complement strand
GTGACCCTTATACAGGGCAGTGAAGTTTCGATTAAGGAGCTAGATGGCCTCCTGTCTGTCCTTGCAGATAAAAAGAGAAAGATGGAGCAAGAGGAAGCAGAGACAAACATACAAATTTTACTTCAATTCCTCCACTGCCTCAGGAAGCAAAAGCTTGAAGAGCTTAAAGAGGTTTGCGATTTTATGTGATCCGAATCGCAGCATATTTTATTTAATTATAGCTTCATCATAAGTTCTTGTCATGTTTTTATTTTCTTGAACTTGCGGAATCTCGTTAAAGATTATTAGGTGGCACCTACAGATTGGATGAATTTGACCCTTGACTATATTGCCTAACTGATGGAGTATGATATAATTTTCATGCCATATGCAAGTAGGCATTTTCAGTTTAACATTCAGACCATGAGACTTTCTAGTGCCTTTTTCTCTGTTGTCAGTCACTGTGATCAATTTATGAATTGTATTAGGTTTAACCTGGGGAGCAATGATCTTCCTTTTCAGATTCAAACAGATCTTCAGTACATTAGTGAGGACATAAATTCTGTGGAGAGACATGCAACAACTATTCATTGGGGAAAGGGGAAGTGCTCACTAAAACTGAGAATGCTTACTCATGATCCCAGTACAGAGTTTGACACTTGCCCAGAATCTACCGTTGCTGGAAAAAAGTGGCGTCATGCATCGGTGAGTGATCAAGGAAAATGTTATTTATTCAAGTAAGCTCTTACCTGTTAACATGACCAATAATCTAACTTTGAAGCAATGATACATGGGCTGAAGAGAATGTCAATAGTTTAAAATATTGATGGAGCTAAGAACAAAGATTCCAGAGTTTCAGTGATTAGAGTTTACCTATTTTGGTGGATTGAGTTTGCTTAGGAATGCCTTATTTTTCTAAGCTATACCTGATCCAATTGTGGCAATATCAATGAAAAAGGCACTTCTAAGTTTTTGAGTTATCAGAAAAACAACGTTGATGAAGACAGATTGGTGTGCTATTTCACAGTGAGGACTGTAACTTGCTATGAATTTTCCATTTCTCACTCAACTACGGAACTTTGTTTATTTCTTTTTTTGAGGATCGACAAATCAAATGATATTTTTGTTCCAATTTTTTCCTCTTCCTTTTTAGTTCTCATCCATCTTATCTTGCTTTAGTTCAACGAATTACAAGAATATTACTTGCAAAAGCGGAGATATTGGGCCAGACAAACATGTATACAGGACAGCGGGGATACGAACATCAGTAATAGAGAAGGATACAATGTTGGTCTTGAAGATTTCAGATGTGTGTTAACCACTTTCACTCGCCATAGGTAAGTGTGCTTCTCAGTTTCAATTGTATTCATGAACCATGGCAATTGTGCATGGTAGATTTTTGGTGTTTATGGAATTCTCTCTGCTCATGGCTAAGTCTGTTTGGTTATTTATGTCAGTCGATTTAGGGTCGTTGCTGAGGTCAGACATGCAGACATTTTCCATTCTGCTAATATTGTATCCAGGTAAATTATGGTATCTGCCGTTCTTATGCAACTACTTTTCCCATTGCGGGGATGCAGTCAGGACTACCCTAACTCCGCACTTATAGCTGTGGGCCTTAAGTCCATATTTCAGTTGAGGAGGGGAATTGGGTATATTTGGCCTTAAGTAAATAATAGAAAAAGGAATCATTTTCTTGGCATCTGCAAATCCTTTCGTTTAGTAATATTGACATCATTTTGTAGCATAGAATTTGATCGTGACAATGAATTGTTCGCTACTGCTGGAGTATCAAGGCGTATAAAGGTCTTTGAGTTTTCCTCTGTAAGTTTTGGGCAAAGCTTTCCCGATTTCTGCAAGTTCCTACTTGAATAAATTTTTAAATCAGTGGCCAATTCTTAGATTTGTAGACAGGTATTTTTACTGCACTACAATTTGCTTGAAGGTATTCTAGGTGCTCTAACTCTTACATAAAGATGTTTTATCAATTGGATTTGTTGTCCATGTCATTATACCACTGTATCTTGAATATCTGATTATTGCTTTTATGGTCATCTTTTCTTGATTTTTCAAATGGTTTACACTTCAAAGAGGCTTATTTGAAACACTCTTTGCTAATGATTATTTGAGTAGTCTGTTCAATCTATTAGTTTACTACAGTCTACATCACCGCTTTCCAGGTGATGAATGAACCAGCCGATGTGCATTTTCCAATTGTGGAAATGACTACAAGATCGAAACTTAGTTGCTTGAGTTGGAGCAAGCATGCAAAAAATCTTATTGCTAGCTGTGACTACGAAGGGATTGTAACTGTTTGGGATACAACTACTCACCAGGTATAGTCACTTCTGTTAGTTTGATTATGTGTTTGTATATCCATGGCAAACACGGTAGCAGATTTTCTAAGACTATGTTTGGTTGAACGTAAGGTTTTTAATAGAATGGAATGGTCTATAATGGAATGGAATGTAAATGGATGTAATATTAAAAAATTGTTGTTTGGGAGGGATGGAAAGATTCATAATGTAATATAGTAAAATGTTATTTGGAAGAAGGGTTTATAATGCAATATAGTGAAAATTTGTTTACCATTTTACATTCCATCCTAAACCTCCTAAATCGAAGGTTTCTCATTTTTACTGTTAAGGATTGAATGAGATGTAATATGAAATTCTCCTCGTCCATCGCATTTCATTCCATTTTATTATAAACCCTCCTCTCAAACGATGAAATAATATTACATTCCACTTTATTCCATTAATAAACCCCCAATCAAATATAGCCTAAGGTAAATCTAAAAATGTTTTCATTAATTGTCAACAAGGCCATCTTCTTATCTACGTTAAGCAATATGAAGGCACTTCAGTTTTTTACACTATCCTTCGACATTTAGGACTGCTCTACGGTCTTGATTCTGCAAAGCTTGTTTCTATATCTTTGACCATCAAAGTTGATAATAGTCCATATGATTTAATGAAATTCTATTGCCCTATTATATGTGTATTTGTTGTTAAATCAAACTAACCAATAAGCTTCTCAAACATAGAGCTTAATGGAATATGAGGAGCATGAAAAGCGAACCTGGAGTGTTGACTTCTCATGCACTGAACCTTCAATGCTTGTATCTGGCAGTGATGACTGCAAGGTATTTTTTTATTCATAATCATTGAGAATATGAAATATGTGTTGGTTCATTCAACTTGGAGACAGTTATGCCAAATGGAAGGATTAGTTTGGAACATTTAGGAGCAGATAAAAGTAGGTAACTGGGAATTTGGCTGATCCTCCACATCAAGTCATATGATCAAACAGAAACAGAGATCCTGACAGACAGTACTACATACACTCTGAAGTGCACTAGTGTTGCTTCCAGATTGATGTTTTGACACACTGCAGATATTGCTTTTCATATACTGGAAATTACGGCTATCCAAAGCCACTCTACTTGTTCTTCATGTAGTAACTTTGTTGATGCTTAACTACAAGGATGGTCCCAACGATACATCTTTGCTGGTCTATATTTGCAGGTCAAAATTTGGAGCATAAATCAAGAAGCAAGCGTGCTCAACATTGATATGAAAGCAAATATCTGTTCCGTGAAGTATAATCCTGGGTCCAGCATCTATTTGGCAGTATGTATCAGCTCCATTTTGTCCACTCTTTTTGTTTAATTTCAGAATAAGGAGCGTGATTTTCTTCCAAGCTTCAACTAACATAATATCAAGACTATCTGTTGTATCTTGTCAACAAAAACAAATATTTTATGTGAAATGGTGTAATTCAATGAGCTGAATAGATACATGGAATGTGTTGCATCCATCACATTTAAGAAACAATTCGTGTGAAATTGGTAGGTGGGCTCTGCTGATCATAATGTTCACTACTACGATTTAAGAAGTATCAGACGGCCACTTAACGTGTTCAACGGGCACCGGAAAGCAGTCTCATATGTGAAATTTCTGTCTAATTATGAGTTAGCTTCAGCATCCACTGACAGCACATTGCGCTTGTGGGATGTCAAGGAAAGCTTGCCAGTAAGTAATGCATCCCATATGCCTTACGTTGGCAGTTTTGGTCTCTTAGCTTACCATCCTGTGTATTGAACTTCTCCTCAGCTTCATACATTTAGAGGTCACACAAATGAGAAGAATTTTGTTGGTCTCTCAGTAACCAATGATTTCATAGCCTGTGGTAGCGAAACAAATGAAGTGTTTGTATACCACAAGGTAATATTGTATTCATCCCTTTCTAGTGTTTGTTGTCAAACAACAAAAACACTTTTGGCTGATTTAGAATTCTTGCTGCTTGCAGGCTATCTGCAAACCTGCTGTTTGGCATAGGTTTGGTTCTGATATGGAAGATGCTGCAGCTGCTGCTGATGATGATGGATCACATTTCACCAGTGCTGTATGTTGGAAGAGTGATGATAGCTCAACTTTGTTAACTGCTAACAGTCAAGGAGTGATTAAAGTTCTTGTCCTGGCTGCCTGAGTCTCATTATTAGATTAGAATACAAGTAATGAGTAAATCAGAATTAGGGTAGAGTATTATGTCTTTAGCAGCAATTATGTAAAATGACTAGTTATTTTTCTTGTTTCCAAATGGTGATTTCTGCTGCAAGACAATGTTTATTAGAATCTAATACTTTTTTGTATAATTATTAATATATAATGATTTTTTTTCCAATCTTAAACTTTTATTCTCTTTAAAAAAAACAGTTTAAGGAAAATAATTAGGTTTTCTTGTGATTTAATGTTAATTTATCTATTCAGACTACTTATAGTTGATCTACTTTATTATTATTTTCAAATGTTTTTATGATTGATGTTTGTTGAGCCTTCGGTTAATAATTTAATAAGCTAAATAGGAAGTAAAAGCAATAGTAAGAAAACGTAAAAGGAGATGACCCTGGACTCTTTTGCTTTAATAAATAATAAAAAAGAAAAGTTTCCAAATTCAAGGAAAAATTTTTGGAACCCCTCTTTGGTCTTTTGATATTAGTTATCTACACATAATCTGATGTATGAATATAATACTTGATTTTCCTTATTTTGAATGATAATAATACTTAAATATAATTTTTTTTAAGGGAAAAAAAACTACGAAAACATTAATTAAGGCAATGCCTGTGGTACAAATAGCCGTGTTGATCACAGAATAATAGAGCTCTGACTAGTGTCAGAGGCTCCTGAAGAAAATAAAGGCTAAGATTGGCCGACGCTGCAAGTGCGGCTAGACAATCTGCACTCTACACTCTGGTATTAATTATTTAAGTATAACTTCCAACTTTTTCTAATTTTAATGCTTTCCTCAAGTTTCCCCATCATCTTAATTAAGTCTCACATTTAGAACTATTAACATAATCTTAAGTCTCGCATAATATTACACTATTAAAAGTAACTATTATTTTCCTTAAAAAAGCTCATATCATTTATTGAATTTGGTAGAATCTTTCAACGAATAAACACTCTAGCAAAGAAATCTAATATAAAGAGAGAGGGAGACGGTTTTGAAAGAAGACCAACGAGAAATTCTTCTTAAGAGCTCTGAGAAACACAGAAACGGGGATTGGAAGCTTGAAGCAGCAAAGAATTCTTATCATACGATAGCAAAAAGGTCATTATTGTTCCGCCATCACTTTCTTATCACATTACGTAAGTTTTGTTCGTCATTTTTTTGAAATTTGTCATTTTCATCTCTCACCATGGATCTGCAACACAACTTTTGAAGTATTTTTGTCTTGTTTGTCATTGTCATCTTGAATCTGTAATTGTATTTATGATATCAACCAAGCAAGCACTTAATTGTCATAGTAACTAATAATGTTCACTTGTCATCGGTATTTGTGTTTTCTCACCTGATTGTGAGTGGACTAAGGTTAGCTTTTGAGAGTTTTTTTTTGTTTTTTTGAGAAAGGAAATGAAATTAATTTATAAAAGAGAATCATACAAACCGGAGGAAAATATCTTTAGCTAAGTAGCCTTAGAATATAACACTTAGAGGCAAGAACAACGAGGAAGTGTATGTTGCAACGTTTATGCTATATACGCAGTGAGGAGCAGATGTTTAAGCTGCAATTAAGATGTAGTTTTTTCAACAAAATGAGCTCACCTATTTCAGCTACGATCATAGATATCAAAGCTTCTTTCGCTAAGGATTTGTTGGCAAAATGTCTGAGATTTCGTTCTCGCTAGAACGTATAGATACAAACTCCCAATACGATAATGTGAATCTTGTGGTCTAGTTTCAAGAAAGTGTGTTAAGTTGAGAATCGAAACGTAATATCTGTGAGAGAGACCCCTAGATCAATACATGAACATATGGTAGTAACATAGTCCCAAATACCTTTGTTGAAAGGACCTTTGAAGAGAAAGTGGTTCTGTGATTCATCATGCAGCGAGCAGCTTTATCCACTTGCAAGTATGGCATTTCGTCAACAGTGGATAACTTGTTTTGTATGGCCAAAACAAATAAAGGATATTCTCAAAGTTAAAACTTTACTGTATTGCATCTCGTAATTTTAGAATCTGTGTGACGAAATGCTGAGTGTGAGGCTTTTGGTTTGATGTCCCATATACTGTTCCCTTTGAGGAAGTAAGAGTATAGTCATTTAAACTTCTTCTCTTTCTAGCCATTTAACTATAATGTCAATGCTACAAAAGACCGATTACTTCTCTCTTGTTCTCCTGTGACAAGACGTTACTTCTCTCTTGCTTCAATGCAAGGTTTTCTCCTTCCTCCTTCCTAAGCCCTCTTTCGGTCCTCCCCTTTCTTTATTTCTGTCGTCCCTTCTCCTTCTCTTTTTCTCCTCTTCCCCACTTCGTGCTCTTCTCACAGCGACCCCCTCTTCACCCATTATGGCTGAGAGCTCCACTACTTCTGAGGCTACTGCTCTAGCGGAGGAAGTCTACAAGAGCTTAACCCTTGATGAAGAACAGGGTAAGGTCGATTTTATGTAGCAGGATGGTCCGGCAGGTAATGCAGAGGAGGTGATCTCACAGTATTGCGTGGTGGGTCGGCTGGCAACAGATAAACCTTTAAATTTCCTTGCCTTCCAGCAGACCATGGCTGCGGTGTGGCGACCGGTAAAAGGTATGTTGATGACAGATTTGGGCAATAACGCTTTTTTACTCCAGTTTCTGCATCGGATGGATATGGACCGGATTTTGGACGGTGGACCTTGGAACTTTATGCAAAACTTGATCATTCTAGCAAAGGTTCCTCTGGGCACAAACCCTAAGCATGTACCACTGATCAAAGCTGCCTATTGGGTCCAGCTGCACGACTATCCGATTGGGTCCCACTCGGAACGTGCCTTTCAGGAGGTGGGCAACTACATTGGTACTTTTGTGGAGTCTGATAACCGCAATTTTCCTTTAGTCTGGAAGGAGTACATGCCTATCAAGGTTCTGCTGGATATTACTCGCCCTCTCAAACGCCGCATTCAGTTGCAGAACCCGCAGGGAGTCTGGGAGTGGGTTCGTTTCAAATATGAACGATTGGGCACCTTTTGTTTCTTCTGTGGCCTCATTGGTCACTCAGATAAGTTCTGCTCCAAGTTAATGGATTACCCGCATTTTGACAGAAGTCTGTTTGCCTATGGTCCCGCACTCAGAGCTGAGACTCGCCAAAGCTCCAATACTGGCGAGAAATGGTTGTTGACGAAGGAAGAAATTCAGACTAGTGGTCGACCAGTTGACAACGCCAGCGGGCATCCCTCTCGGGTTGTGCAGGCTCCACCACTGGACAAGGGTAAAATGGCTGTAGCAGATGCGGCAATTTCACTTACTAGGGTGCTCGAGGAAGAGGCCATGATTGGCTTGGTTGTTGATGATCACAAACGTAGACGGATGAGTATGCTCATCCCTCAATCTTCTGATGAGGAAAGTTCACATGCTCCCCTGAATTGCTTCGAAAGTTCAAAAAACCTGTTGGAGGCGGGTCCTGGACCTATGAGTTCTTTAGTCTGGAACTGTCGGGGGCTTGGGAACCACTCGACGGTAACTGAGCTGAAACATGTTGTTTTATCTAAGAAGCCCAACCTTGTTTTCTTAATGGAAACAAAAGCTCAGTGAACTCAGTTGAATCGAATAAAACGAAGCTTAGATTTTGAGGGTTTATTTGTTGTGCCACCCAGGGGCCTAAGCGGTGGTCTGGCGTTATTATGGCGGAAGAAGAATATGTGCTCGCTCTTGGGTTATGATACTACCTACATTGATGTCAAAGTCCACATGCAAGGCTTGCCAGCATTCCGCTTCACTAGTTTTTACGGCTTTCTTGAACGTAGTAGAAGGTCTGCTTATTGGAACCTTTTACGTCTGTTGGCTTCTAAATCGCAACTTCCCTGGACATACAGGGGGACTTTAATGATATCTTGAGTTTTGCTGAAAAAACTGGCCCTTCTGGCCAGCCCAATTGGATGATTGAAGGGTTTCGCCACGTGGTGGAGGATTATCGTTTGATGGATGCTGGTTTTACTGGCCATAAGTTCACTTAGGAGAGGGGTCGAAATACCAGTGACTGGGTTGCAGAAAGGCTCGATCGAGCTTTGGGCACCTCCCCTTGGTTTGCTCTTTTTCCGAACTGTGTGTGTTACTATGTTGAGACTACCACCAGCGACCACTCTACACTTCATATTAAACTCAATGTGGAACTCCCCCGTTTTCGCCCCAAGTCCTTTCGGTTCGAAAACGCCTGGTTATTTGAGACGAATGTTTTTGCTACTGTTCATCACTTATGGTGTCGGGCAGAGGGGGCGAGTTTTGTCGAGAAGATGACCAATGTTGCTGCCATGCTTGCCAGTTAGGGGGAGCAAAAACAACACGCTTTCAGTACTAAGTTATGTTTGGCCAAACAACGCATGCGCCGATTTCGAGTAGGCTTGGATCCTGCCTCGCGGGAGGCTTTTACTGCGGCACGCCACGAGTATCACACTGTGCTTTTACAGCAGGAGCAGTATTGGCGTCAATGGTATGGCTCCAATTTGGTGATCAAAACACTACCTTTTTCCACCGATCTGCCTCGGCCCACCGATGAAAGAATCTCTTTAACAGTTAAAGGTTGTTGATGGTGAATGGCGTACGTGGGAAGGCGGTCTCGAGGAGTCCATCAACTCTTATTTTCATCAGTTATTTGCTTCTGACCAGGGGGATATGGATTTTGTTTTGAGTTGCGTCCACCCGAAATTGACTGATGAGCATAACCGGTTCCTCACCCAGCCATTTACAGAGGCTGAGATTCGAACAGCTCTTTTTAGTATGCACCCTGATAAGGCATCAGGTCCGGATGGTTTTAACCCCGCCTTTTATCAAAAATTTTGGAGCATCGTTGGTCAAGATGTTACTACTGCTTGTCTAGCTGTTCTGAATGGGAACGCGGCATTGTCGGGATTGAATAAAACCAATGTTGTGCTCATCCCAAAACACTCTGCTCCAACGTATGTTTCTGATTTGCGGCCAATCTCCTTAGTCAATGTCATCGACAAGATTGTGTGTAAGGCTTTGGCAACTAGAATGCAAGCCTCTTTGACGCTGACTGTGTCTGAAAATCAAAGCGCCTTTGTATCGGGACGACTGATCACTGACAATGCGATGTTAGGGTTTGAAACTATACATTGGCTGAAGGGGCGCACCAGGGGGAAGGATGCTTTTGTTGCTCTAAAAACCGATATGAGTAAGGCATATGACCGCATTGAGTGGGGCTTTTTGGAGAAAATGATGCTAAAACTGGGCTACTGCACAGCTTGGGTGGAGAAAATCATGCGCACAGTCACAACAGTTTCCTACAATTTCTACCATGATGGCAGACTGTTTGGCCCAGTGTTTCCTCAGCGGGGGTTACGCCAAGGCGACCCCTTGTTGCCGTATCTTTTTATCTTGTGTTCTGAGGCTCTCACGGCTATGCTCACTTTTTTTCAGGATACAGGTCAGCTGCATGGCTAAAAAATTGCCAAAAATGCTCCTCCAATCAGTCACTTATTCTTTGCCAACGATACTCTGTTTTTCTTCAAAGCCTCTCTCCGGGAAGCGGAAGTGCTTCAGTCTTGCCTTGCCATGTACCAGAGGGCTTTGGGCCAGCTTATGAATCTTTCCAAGTCGGAGATGGTGTTTTCTCGAAATACTCCCCAAGTAGTGAAAGATGTCATTCTACCGCTGCTACAGATTCGGGAAGTTTCAGGTTTCTCTAAGTACTTGGGACTCCCCACAGTCATTGGCAAATCCAAGAAGGAGGTGTTTCAATTTGTCGTTGATAAGGTTTGGATACGCTTACAGGGCTGGCGGCGCAAGCTTTTAAGCCGAGCAGGGAAAGAAATCTTGCTAAAAACAGTCATCCAAGCTATCCCGAATTATTTAATGCAACTGTTTCTTCTGCCCCTCGGTATGCTTGATAAAATAGAGAAACTAATGAATCGGTTTTTGTGGCAACATTCTGATTCTACAGGTCCAGCCCTTCATTGGTCCTCTTGGGAAAATATGGCTCAATCAAAGCAACAGGGGGTTTAGGATTTCATAGTCTACGGGACTTTAATTTAGCACTGGTGGCGAAACAGGGGTGGAGGTTTCTTAGTCGACCTTCTTCTTTGGTGACCCGAATCTATAAGACTCGCTACTTTCCTACGTGTTGCTTCCTCGACGCCACTGATGGCTCGCACCCCAGCTGTATGTGGCGGAGTTTCATTAAAGCACAAGACATCCTCCGCGTAGGTAGTTTATACAGGGTTGGATGGGGCACTGCGATTTCAGTCTTCGGTGATCCATGGATTCCCTCTCTCCCTGGGTTCCGCCTTCACTCGTCGAACACTGCAGGCTGGGAGCACTTCACTGTTGCTGACCTTCACAGTGAGGATGGATGGCAGTGGGACTCGACGAAGCTTGATTTGTTCCTATCTCCGGAGGAGGTGGCTGCTGTTACGAAAATCCGTTGTTTCAGACACGATTATGACGACATTTGGACTTGGTCGGCCGATAATAGTGGACTTTATATTGTTAAAAGTGGCTATCGACTGCTGATGCGAAGACTTCATGTTAACCCGTCCTTATTGACTCTTCCATGGCGCTGGTTATGGTAGTTAGACTTACCTAAGAAGATTCTCAACTTTTTATGGTGTTGCCTTCGTGGTTTTTTGCCGGTGAAAGAACGATTGCGTTCTCGCCGTATTGACATTGATGAGGTTTGTCCCTTATGCTGCCAACAAGTTGAAACCATTTGCCATATCTTTTTTTAGTGTGTCTCTGTTAGGGCTGTATGGTGTAGGAGTGGCCTGCCGGTTTGGGTTAATGTGCAGTCTATCCACCAGTGGCTGCACGACGTTCTGCCGCTTTGGACAATGGCGCAGCAGCAGCGAGGTGTGGCAATCATGTGGGAGATTTGGCGCTCCCGAAACGCATTTGTCTGGAACCAACGCCGTCCCTCTACTGCCGCAATATGTACTGCCGCCGCCCGTCTTGTCTCCGAGTGGCAGACCGCGGTGGCGGCAAGGTAAGTTGGTGTTCTCCCTACTGCAGAATCGTCTCCATTGAAATGGGTGCTGCCCACCGAAGGTACTCTGAAGTTAAATGTGGATTCCATGTTTAAGCATGACTCTGGTGCTGCAGGGGCGGGATGGATCCTCCGCGATCACCTGGGCTATTGTGTTGGTGGTGGTATGTGCAATAGTGGAGTGGCAGCATCCCCAGTTATCGCCGAGGTCATTGGGTTGCGGGAGGCGCTTAGCTGGTTGAAGGGAGCCGTTGCCGACAGACGGCTTGACGTTGAATTAGATTGCCTGGAATTGGTTGCCGCAATTCGAGGAAGACCAAATGGCTCCTATCTTAGTGGTTTGGTTTCCGATATTAACCGCTTGTTAGATCAATTTCGATCTATAGTTGTTTCTCATGTTAAGAGGTCAGCGAATCAGGTTGCCCATATGATAGCCTCGGCATCTGATTCTATTTCTAGCTCTCACTATTGAGTTCTGTTCCCCCTGATTTCATTTCTGCTTTACTGACGTTGGATCTTGTTTAATGCTAATCGTTCCTATTTCAAACAAAAAAACTATAATGTCAACAATTTATCATGTATGAACCAACAATTACGAACAAACAAGTTGCCCTAGTAACTCATTACATTTACCTCTTCTGCCTCTCACAAAACCTTATTTACTTTCTTTGCCACCTTTCACCATAGTGATGCTTCTTCAATTATCCTCGTTATAATCAACCATCCATGTTTAAGACAAGTTAATCCATTTAATTCTTCATAAAAAATATTTCTAAATGTTACTATAAATTGGCGAAAAATAACATTATCTTTAGCTTCTTATACTCATGCTCCAATACCCTATCAACATTTAATATCTTATTAATTCTTGTGTCATCTTATAACGTAATCCTTGTCATCTTGTACCACTTGAAAAGTCAGTTCACTTATAGCTTGTCTAAATAGAAAAACATGCAACCAAATAAAAATTGAAGTCATGTACAATAAATTATATATTTTGTCTAATTCTTAAATATTTATAAATAATTGTAAGTTATTGGATGACTTCTTTAATTTTTTATTTGTTTTTTTCTTGTTTGTATATTTATCTACTTATTTTTTCTGTTATTTTTACTCTTTACATTGTCTTATTTATTTATATTTATATTTGAAATTATTATTATTGTTGTTATTATCATCATATCAACAGCATCTTTTATGTCTATTTGTATTTGTATTTTTTCTTTTTATCCATTATTTCTTTCATTATTTTAATATGTAGCTTTAATTATTCTTTACTTTTTTATTTTGTTTTATTTATTTGATTTTATCTTTTTATTATTGATTTTTTTTATTTTTCTTATAAATCTATCTATAATAATCTCGCTACTAGCTAAGGATAAAACTATATATTTTTGGATCTTTTCAAACTTGAGGTTTCTACGATACTTCTATTGGCTGTTGTTATTGGTGGACGAATAACTCACCGTCTAAAAAGCTACTCATCTCCTATATAAGGATCAAAACTTTTAGCGTCTACAGCTTGATGGAATCTACAAGAATGGTTGCAAAGATGGTTCAAAACAAAATATCCTCAATTGCGCGTCTCAAAAAGTATTATTGGCATTATAGAAATTAAATTTTTGGGTTTGCGATTTAAAGATGGATTCTACCAATCAAGTTTACATATTATAAAATAATAATTGCATCTATGCACGGTCCAATGAAGATCTATCTGAACCTTCTACATCTGGGTCAATTCTTATAATTCAACCTGTATTTTCTCGTACAGAAAGTAAGTTTGATCCTCCGACACAAAAAAAAACAAAAAACAAAAAAGTTTTGCCAATAAATTTCCTCTATCTGTACACTCCTAACTTTGTTGAATAGTTAGCATTAAATTTCATTAATACTTTATGACCAAGTTTTAGTAATTCAATTAAAATTGATCTAAATTTCATTCCGTGTTCTTTATATAGCCGGTTCGCTTACTTATTGATAGCATCATCTACAGCCTAAAAATTCAAGTTTCAAATCAAATTAACTTATTTTAATATGCTTGTTAGTTACCTTCCGTTTCACCTTCACAACTTTACTCCTTGTACTATGGAGGAGATAGCAATCTAATAATAACTTTTTCATTCTTTGCGAACCCTGAAAATAAAAACATAAGTATTATTCAAAACAACTTATAACATAATTTTATTCTTATGTAACAAAACCAAAAAATGCATACAAATGAACATGCAAAAATGTATGAATATAAACCTAGTAAATGAGTGGGTATTTCATATTTGTCGGCTGTGATGTGAGGGCTGTAAGATATTCATATTCGTGGTCAACTAATTAGATCTGCATGTTATGTCCTAAACAAATGAAAAGAAGCGAGATTTACATAGGAGAAAGAAGATCCTCATTTGGATGCTGTCTCTTCGTACTATATAATCTCAAATCATCCCCCACCAAAATGGAAATTCATAACTTGGACGGCCAGTCTGACGAGGTTGAAAGGGAATACGGAGAGAGGGTGTTGGTACCTCCTCTCAACTTCGCCATGGTCGATGTTGGAATTTTCAGGTCTGCTTTTCCCAACTCTGCTAATTTTGGGTTCTTGCAATCTCTTGGCCTTCGTTCCATCATGTAAGTGAATACAAATGGGGTTCCTTTCTTTTCTGGTTATCGATGTCTTTTGTGGGTGATTGTTATTTGTTTAATAGATATTTGTGCCCGGAACCATATCCAGAGGCTAATAAAGAATTCTTGAAGGCCAACGGGATTATACTTTTCCAGTTCGGTATTGAAATGTGCAAGGTATAACCCACCCTTCTCAATCTCTGTTTTACTCGTAACGTTTGTACCCTTCTCAATCTCTGTTTTACTCGTAACGTTTGTACCTTCTGCAGTTTCCCATCTGCAAGTGCAAACTTCAGTTTTATTCGAAAATTATAATTATTCTTCTCTAAGGTTTTAATCATATGCATCTGTTTTGATTCTCTCTAGAATTTATATTTCCAGCTAATTTCGATACTCAATTCTTCTCTACGGACTTGTAGAAAATTGTTTTCGTCCATCCATTGGAAACTATTTTTTCTGTTTTGGAAAATGAATGAAATTGTACTAACTCTAGCAAAAGCTAGTTCAACATCACAATGAGTTTCAGCTTACAACATGAATAATATCACAAGACTGGTCAAAAGAAATAACTAAAGCATAGATTACAGGTTCCATCTGTTTTCCAATCCAGGGGTGAGTGATTTTGGCACATCTTTTGCTATCATAATAGCTCTAACCCAATTGAGGATATTTCCAGCCAGCTGGTGTTTGTCTACTTCAGCTCCTTTATACAACCTGTTATTCCTTTCTTTCCAATGACTGTAAATTATAGTGGTAAAGGCTGTCTTGAGTATCATTCCATTCTGCTTTTGATGCTTGACAAGATTGGTAAACAAGTCTAGAGTCCCACTCCATTCGTAGGTGTGACTATCATCTAATAGCATGTGCAGAATTCTACTCCACACTATTTACCCCAAAAAAAAAAATCTACTCCACACTGCTTTGGAGTACCTGCACAAAAAATATAAATGGTTTCTATCTTCTTCAGCTTCCTTGCTTAAGACGTGGGTGAAATCATAGGTGTCAAACCATCTATTTTTAGTTCTAATTTGTTTTTTATGACAAGCCAAGTGATTAGTGAAGCTTTGGGATTTAGGATTGCTTCCAAAGGAGTTCATGGCAAGGGACTTCTCCAAAACTGCTTATGAATAACTTGTGGCAAGAATTATTTGTAAAGATCCCTTTGGAACTAGGAATCCATATAATGTTGTCTTCTCTATTCCATTGATGTAGTTGAGGTAAATATCCTGTTAGAAGAGAGAAACCTCTGAAATTCCCATACCAATCTCCATTCTGAATCAGTGAGAATCCTTAAACATCCAAAGGAATTCTATTTTTCAGGTAGAGAATTTCATTCCTTTGAGTGAGGGGGCTAAATTTAGACCGCTTGTTATACTAAAACCATGTGATAGCTCCATTTCTTAGCTGATGTTTGATCCAAGGACATATTATACTTCTCAAGTTCAGTAATTGAGTGAAAGTTCAAGATCCCTGGAGTTTGTTATCTGCCAAAAGTTCTAGTTTTTTAGGTGAAATTCATGTATCCATTTGATCCAAAGGGCTTTCTTATCCTTATATAGTCTCCATATTCTCTTGCTCAGAAGAACTTTTTGTATAAGTGAAATGGGGATGACTCCTAAACCTCCTTGCTTCTCTGGAATGGTTAGTTCACTCCGTTTTACTTTTGCACATTTGGAATTCTTTTCTTTTCCAACCAAACCATAGAAAAGCTTTAACAATTCTATCAATGTCCTTTATAACTCTCTTTGGCAATACTATGTGAGCTCACGAATGAATCAGCAAGCTGCTGAGTACTGATTTGATAAGCGTTAGTCTTGCAGCAACAGAAAGGAACTTGTTTTGTCATGCATTTATCCTGAATTTGTACTTTTCAAAGAGTGGAGTGCAATCTGAAAATTTTGGCTTAGCTGAGGTGATGGGTACTCCAAGATATTTGAAGGGAGGGGAAAGCAAAGTTAGACCTACACTCATGCATATCTAAGATGAACAGGTTACTCTTTTCAGTATTGACTTTTAATCCTGAGCTTTCTGAGAAAAGCTTCAATATATTTAGCAAAATATTGGTGGATTGAATGTTTGCACCACCCAGAAGCATGAGATCATCAACATAGATCAAGTGAGTTAGCTTGGGTTCCTTGCATTTATGATGAAATCGAAATCTTCCATTGCAAGCTGAGAGTTTATCAAGTAGTCTAGACAAACCTTCCATTACTAGGGTGGAAAGATAAGGGAAAAGGGGTTCCTCTTGTTTAATTCCCCCCGCATTTTTGAAAGGTCGTGTAGGAATATGATTGACAAGCACACTTGGAGAAGAGTTTTGTATGATACCATGATCCACTTTGCAAATTTTTCTTGAAGATCAAGTGCTTCAAGGCAAGCTTGAATGAAGCTCCAACTATCTGTATCAAATGCTTTGTAGAAATTTATTTTTATCAAACAACTTTTAATGCTTCTCCCAGTGTTGTAATCTTTTAGCAACTCCTATAAAAGAAGAATATTGTCTCCTATAGTTCTCCCAGCAATAAAAGCACCCTGAGCAGGATTTTTGATTTCATTTAGGCAACCTTCAACCTGTTAGCTAGGAGTTTTGACTTTGTAAACAGTATTACAGCAGGAAATTGGTCTAAACTTAGCTAAAGAGGAAGGGTTTTGCTTCTTTGGAATGAGACAAATGAAGGTATGGTTAATTTCTTTAAGCATATTAGAAGATATAAAAAATTCCAACACAGCTTCTACGAAGAGGTTACCTATAATGTCCCAAGATTTTTGGAAAAATCAAGTTGAAAAACCACCAAGTCCAGGGGCTTTTGAAGGGTGCAAGCTGAATAGAACATTTCTGACTTCCTGAGCTGTGAAAGGGGTCACCATGTAGTCTTTAAGATTCTGACTTAGAGAGCAGTCAAAGAATCTTTTTACATTGAAGCTAGACTGAGTTGTTTCATCAACACCTATCAAGTTTATGAAGAAATTTCTAGTCAGCTCTTGCAAGACTGTCTGATCTGCATGAATGTTTCCCATACTGTCTCGCAATTATGAGATTCTGAGCAGAGAGGAACGAAAGAATTTTGAATTAGAATCCCCTTTCCTTAGCAAATTGATTCTTACTTTCTGCCTTAAAATAGAATTATGCAAAGTCAATGCTTCTTGATGAGCCTTAAGCCTTTGGATTTCAGCTAACCTCAAGACAGTGTTGTAAGGAGAATTGTAGCAGGCTTCCTTAGCTTCTTTCAGCTTATGCTTAGTATCAACTAGGCTTTTAGTATTGTCCTTGACAAAGGCCTTGAGACCTGCCTTCACAATGTCATTGCAAACTATTGTATTCTGGCTTTGAATGATTTGGAAACTCAGCGTGATAGTATGAGTTTGGCAGCTACTGCCCAGTACTGATGATATCAGAAGATTACATATGAAGCGTCTTTTATGTTAAAAGAGGTATATGCTTGCTTGGCAGATTAGCAAATGCAACAATTGTTCCTTACTTGCTTTGCTGTTGTGGCTTCCACTATATTGTCATAGTTTAACACTATGAACTAATAATACATGAAAATGTAGTGTAGTTTTACACACACCTAGGCATACGTTAAAATCATTTATGTTGTCCCCTAATCAGATATCAATGCACATTAGACATGCACTATCCTATAGTGCTTCCCTCGCTAAATTTTCATCCAATGGAATGGATGTAAAAGTGTTTCTGGGATTTTAACTTGTATTTCTAACTTAACCCGTCTAGTTTTGTCCATATACTTGTGCTGGCCCGTAGGTGGTTTGCAAATAATTCTTCACTAAACAGGTTCGTTGGATGCAATTTTGTAGGCTATCATCACTTGCTTCACTCAAATGTTAAATTATGATCCAAAACTTCAATGAAAAACACTTTACACTCTCAAATCCAATAATATTATGAACTGTAATCTCTCTCTTTTTTTTTGAAAAATAACTGTAATCTCTCTTGTTGAACTCCTGACGCTGACTGTGACCGGAAATCATTGAAATCGGCTATTTCATGCATCTGTATTCTGTACTATTAATTTCATTGACATGTAAATCTTGTAGCAACAAGAATGCTCGAGTTTCTTGGATTACATTAGCAATTTAGAACACCGTTTGGGACTTCAGACCTAACTCTTTTTCTAGGCCAAGAAAATCCATGATCAGTCATCGAGTAATACAGATACACCAAGTATTTGGCCATTAGAAGTATTGATTCTGAGATGAGCGAGAGCTTTCGCATTTGAAATGAGGTTTTGCAATGCACGTTAATAGTTGGTACTGTGGACAGGAGCCTTTTGTAAACATCCCAGATGAAGCAATCCGTGAAGCATTGAAAGTAGTTCTTGGTATCTTGAAACTTTGAACTTGTATACTTCCAACTATGCCAAGTCATGGCTTGCCTGTTTACAACATGCTCACGTATGTTTTACATGCCAGATGTTGAAAACCATCCTCTCCTAATTCACTGCAAACGAGGAAAGGTACTACGAATTTTACCTGTTTTATTTCGAGCTATTTCTTGTAATGTTAAACCTAGTTTGTTTTGTTCTATGTCTAGCATCGTACCGGCTGCCTTGTGGGGTGCTTCAGAAAATTGCAGAGATGGTGTCTCTCATCTATATTCGATGAATACCAAAGGTTTGCTGCTGCGAAGGCTAGGCTATCAGATCAGCGCTTTGTTGAATTGTTCGACATTTCCAGTTTGAAGCATTTGCCTTTGTCATTTTCTTGTTCTAGGCGATCATATGGTAGGCAAAGCACAGTAGGTCAATAGTCTGTGACATGTTGAGATTGTTCTTTTCCTTTTGGTTCTTCCCCTGTATCATATTTGGCAATGGCATCACTTATTTCCTTTACGCTACTTATTCACGATTTCTTTGTTTTGTTACCTAAAAATGTAACGAATAGGAATATGACCGACCATGGGAATGGCTCTAGAACTTCCAAAAGTAGAAATATCAAGCATCAAATGGAAAATTGCAACACAGGAGAATAAAAACAGTTGGGATTTCTACCCTAAAAACCCATCGGCACAGACTCTAATAACATACATGAGAGTTAAGAGCAAATGAAGGAAATAAAAAGCTTAAAGAAGAAAGAATGTGGACGAGCAACAATCGAATCGCCAATGGCAAGAATGACGACTGAAACGATATCTCGGCCAAAACCCAATGTTTTCTCAATATACCTCAGTTCTTTCCAACCAGCAGACATTAACCTGTCCCCGGTGACCAATACAGGAACAGAGGCTCAAATCCAAACAAATTAATTTGGCACAGAAGAACAAACATCAGAATGCGAAAGTTCAAAGCTTTTAGCTTTTAGATTCAGAAACCACAAAAGCCTTGCCGCCCCAACCTAACTCAAGAACTGCGTCAGTGGCAAAGAGAGCAGCAAGTGCAGCTTATAAAGGGCAACTACAAAGATGCCAACCCTAGAGTATGAAATGACCTTAAGAGCCTTGTATAAAATCACTAAAACGTCCCTCGTGCTTTTTATGATAATTGGTTTAACAACGGTGACACAACGTCTCGTGCCCCACTTATGCTCTGATGAACGCATCGCTGTGGCTGTAGCAAACAAGTCAAAGTTGATGCCTTTCGCAGGTCTCATCCTACGGTAGACAATGGCCTATCGTCTGGGTCCACCCTTAGGTGATTCAATCCAACAATTCAGCTAACCCTGTGAGTTACTTACTGTCTAGGGTTTGCAAGACCCCCATTCTCCATTTCTTACTCCCCTCCAGGGCCCAAACTTTTCTCCAAGTTTCCTTCTACTTCATACTTACCTCTCCTGTCATTCCCACCTTCGGGACTTTGCAGAGCGTAAAGGCTTTATCTTTTGAGCTTTCCATTTATTACTTGTAAGTCCTTTTTTTATTTTTTCTTTTTCTCACTTTGTTCATGGAACTGCAGTTCTTGCTGTAAAACTCCGAAAGATTGTTTCTTCATTCTTTATTTTCATTTGATATTTGATAAATATTTCTAGCTCTTAGTTTCTGGTTTTGTGGGTTCTCTTTTTTTCTTTGTTCCTTTAGAGTGGGAGAGACTTTAATTATGGGGAAATCTGGTGGTAGAAAGAAGAAGGGTAGTGGGGCTTCAAATCATATGTCAGGTGTTGAACATAGCCATAGTTTGAACTCAAGGTCAGTACCAGATAGTAATGGAGATGTTGACTTGGACTCGTCCATATTTTTGAAAAGGGCTCATGAGCTCAAAGAAGAAGGGAACAAAAGGTTCCAAAACAAGGACTACGTGGGTGCGCTTGAACAGTACGATAGTGCTCTCCGCTTAACCCCTAAAAACCACCCTGACCGTGCCGTGTTTCACAGCAATAGGGCTGCTTGTTTGATGCAAATGAAACCTATTGACTTCGACACTGTCATTGCTGAGTGTACTATGGCCCTTCAGGTTCAGCCTCGGTTTGTGAGAGCTCTTCTCAGGAGGGCTCGAGCATTTGAGGCAATTGGTAAGTATGAAATGGCGATGCAGGATGTGCAGTTACTATTGGGGGCCGATCCAAATCACCGCGATGCTTTGGATGTTGCACGAAGATTGAGGACTGCATTGGGTCCTCGACAGGAGGCTCAACAGGACCTCCAAAGCCGCCCATCTCCTGCCGCCCTTGGAGCATCTGCCGTTCGGGGAGCTCCAATTGCTGGTCTTGGTCCTTGTCTACCAGCTCGGCCAGTGTCAAAGAAGGGAGTGACCCTGGGTGTGGGATCTGTTCTATCACCAAACACTAAGCTGGAAAAGCCTCAGGTGAATATGGTTGGTGAAAACGGCCCTGAAGCAAAAACTCATATGCCAAAACTTACGTTGAAACCTTCTAGTGGTTCTTCAAAATCTACTGCTAATCCAGGCATGAATGGCCAAGGAGAACAAGGCTCCTCTTCATCTGTTTCATTGCCTAACCATGGGAAGCATTCTGACGTAGTGGTTCAGTTCAGGCCATTGAAACTTGTTTACGATCATGACATTAGACTAGCACAGATGCCTGTGAATTGCACTTTCAAAATCTTGAGGGAGATTGTGACTAAGCGTTTCCCCTCTTCCAAATCAGTTTTGGTCAAGTATAAAGATAATGATGGAGATCTGGTGACTATTACGTGTACAGCTGAACTGAGATTGGCCGAGTCTGCTGCAGACAGCCTTTTACCAGAGGAACCAGATTCAGAGAAACCCAACTCAGTCAGATTGTTGAGATTGTACATTGTTGAAGTTAGTCCAGAGCAAGAGCCACCATTACTGGAGGAAGAGGAGTTGAAGCCTCTTGAGACAGAAGGGACCAAAGGAGATGAAAGCCTTTCTCATTCATCACTTGATGAATCTGTTCTGGAGGCACCTGACACTGAAATCAACAAGGTAGAAAAAGATGTTCCAAAGGTAAAAACTGGAACTTTGGAAGATCCAGAGAGCAGAGAAGTGGAGATGGATGATTGGTTGTTTGATTTTGCTCAGCTGTTTCGGACCCATGTTGGCATTGATCCAGATGCTCATATTGATTTACATGAGCTTGGGATGGAGCTTTGCTCGGAGGCTCTTGAGGAGACGGTGACCAGTGAGGAAGCCCAAAGCCTCTTTGACAAGGCTGCCTCAAAATTCCAGGAGGTTGCTGCTTTGGCTTTCTTTAATTGGGGAAATGTTCATATGTGTGCGGCAAGAAAACGAATTCCTTTAGATGAGTCTGCTGGAAAGGAAGAAGTTGCAGCACAGCTTCAAACAGCTTATGATTGGGTGAAGGAGAAATATTCATGGGCCAGAGAGAAATATGAGGAAGCACTCTTGATCAAGCCAGATTTCTATGAGGGACTGTTGGCATTAGGACAGCAGCAATTTGAAATGGCTAAGCTTCATTGGTCTTTTGTGCTTGCTAAGAAAATAGATCTCTCTAGTTGGGAGTCTGCAGAAACATTTAGTCTGTTCGACAGTGCAGAAGAGAAAATGAAAGCAGCTACAGAAATGTGGGAGAAGCTGGAGGAGCTGAGAGCAAAGGAGCTTAAAGATCCTAATGCAAGCAAGAAGGAAGACATATTGAGAAGAAAGAAGAAGCAAGGAATTAAGGGTGAAGGTGAGCCCTCTGGAATTGGTAGTCAGGGTGAGATTTCACCAGAAGAAGCAGCTGAGCAAGCAGCAGTTATGAGATCACAGATACATCTTTTCTGGGGCAACATGCTTTTTGAGCGATCCCAAGTTGAATGCAAACTAGGGATGGGTGGTTGGAAGCAAAACCTTGATGCTGCAGTAGAACGCTTTTGGCTGGCTGGAGCTTCTGAGGCAGACATTTCAATGGTTTTGAAGAACCATTCGACTAATGCGGTGGAAGGAGATGAAAAGCAGGTGCGGAGTACAAACTCAAGTACTGTTGGTGAAGGCAATCGGAGCAAGGATACTGACAAATGAGACAGTGCATTTTATTTTCGATTTTCATTACTTCCATAACTTCGCCCCCGTGTGATACGAAATAATGATACAGAATGGTGGGGAGGGAAATTTTCTCCCTGATTGAAGGGTTGATTGTGCAGTTGAGGGAATGTCGTTTTCCAGAGATGGTCTGTGTTTAAGTTTTGAGGTGATTTTCTGTTGGCATTCGAATGAGTTGCTTTCCTTTTTTTTTTTTCAATGGAAAAGTTGAAGCACTCCTGGTTTCTGGTGTTACCGCCCCATCTTATGGTCGTAATCCTATTCCTGGATACTTGTCGTTATCGAAAGACGAATTCATAGTTTGGTTTTTATTGACGCGTGTGAAGTTTAGAAAATATTTTTTGATGAAACGATTTCTGAATTGCAAATCCAAAACTCTTGGACCATCGTATTGTGTTGTAGTCGCATGCCAAACCAAAATGTCGAGTTGGACTCAACGTCAAAACTGCGTATATGTTATTTGTTTACAGGAAGAAAATATAGAAAGCACCCGGAGCTTTTATTTCAAGACAGAAGACAAGTTGACAGAGAAGAATTTATGTCCTTTCAGTAACAATGTTGCAAGATATTTCAGGATTGGAGTATCACTCAATCAAAAAAAATAAAAAGAGCGGTACACAGAAGAGGTTTAGTCGTTTTATGCAAACATTCAGGTTCAGTGGTAAATTTTTTTTAATTTTAATTGATGTATTTTTAATTTTTAATTTGATTAATTTTAACAATTTTTATTAAAAATTGATTAATAAAATTGTTATCGCTACTACCCTTCGTATCGCTAAGAATCATGTTTTCCATGAACGCGCAAACTATATTGAAGTCGATCAATAAAACGATCAAAAATTGTCAAGCCACTTTAGCAAGTTTCAACCCAAATAATACATGAGAAAAGCCTTAAAATATGGACATTTGGAAAGTTCACCATTGAATTTGAGATTGATTTTTGCCAAATTAAGCATTTTTCCTTAAATTAAATAATATTTTTTTATCATATTTCTGATTGGTGTGATGTTGAATGGTGTTCAGTACTCTAGCTTAAGAAGCTCTATAATTCATGTTTCCTTTTCACAGTGCAGTTTGTTGTTATTGTTCCACTCTCAAAAGTGGAGATGGTGTTTGGGGATAACACTGATTCAGCACTCCAACATCATGGATATATATTGGAATTGACATAAATGATAAGTTTGGAAAATCATTTTCTTTGTTTCTTCAAATGGAAGTGGTGTTGGCATCTTTTAGAGTCACAGATATATCAGTTTTAGGAGGGGACCATTTCCGAAGAACATAATCATATCACATGTATGAAATCTTCGGTTAACTAAATGTCGAATTGAACTTTTGAGTCGTTTCCCAAACACAACTTGTATATATTCCACAAACACACAGTTACATCTTATACATTAGGAGCTACCAAGTCCAAGTCGGAGTTATACTAGACAAGTTTCAAATCACCAGCCGATAGACTTTCAGACAACAGACTACTAGACTTGACTTCGAAACACTAAAAGCATTTAGATCCCATTACACGGCTAATCGAAAAAAGCAGACATCGAAAACCAACTTCATGTTTCATAAGAGAGACCCTAAACAGTTGCAATTGGACCACCAATATTAATGGTAGATTCCATGACCTTCATGGCTTCAAATCTTGGCTCCTTGGCCTGGAACTTGAGTCCAGCATAAAGCTTCATGTAGTCATCGAACACAAATTTTGGATACAGTTGGTTGTTCTCGGCTTCTTTTTCAACCAATGCTGGGGCCGGATAGATCACAGCATCGCTTCCAGGGTTGTAGAATGAAGCTATTGACATCCTAGTGCTGTCTGTTTGAGCGATCACTCGGTGAAGCACACTCTTGTATTTGCCATTGGTAATTACCTGAAGGCATCACAACCAAAAATCAATGACCTGCCATGAGATTCCAAAGTTTGTGGGTTAGGATAGTACTGTACCTCAAGTTGGTCACCTAAGTTGATGACAATAGAGTGCTTCATGGGTGGAACGTCTATCCATTGGCCATCTTTGAGGAGCTGGAGGCCACTGACCTCGTCATCTTGGAAGAGCAAAATTACGCCACCAGCATCAGTGTGGGCTCTGAGTCCCTTGATCAGCTCTGGTTTTGGGCATGGAGGGTAGTTGCTGACTTTTGTGCCAAAGTTGGGTCCTTTGGATCCATAGAACGCCTTCTTAAAGTATCCCTTCTCTAACCCAAGATTCTCACACAACAAGTCCAAAAGTTGCTCTGCTAGTTTCTTCAATCCCTCAGCAAACTCCTTCATTGCCCTCCTGTCATTTCAATCAACATTTTAGCAACTCCTGTCATTTCTTACATGCCATCAGCAAGCTTAACACAAATTAACTTGTAACGATTGTACCTGTAATCCTGATCAAGATCAGGTATTTCTTCCGTGTTTGAGGCTGGAAGATGGCGCAAAAAGAAAGTACTTTCCCAATCTAAATCGTCTATTTCGGACTGAACAGCATCAAGACCCTTGCTTGCCACCATTTCCTTGAACCTCTGCTCCATACACTTCCTGTAGTGCTCCTTAGTGAATCTCTCCACGGTGTCCATCAGCTCATGGGATATCCCATGGTTAATCAACTTTACACGAAAGAAGGTAAGAAAAAAAAGAAAAGAAAAAAGAAGCGTAACAACTGAAGTCAGTACATGTAACTAGCCAAAGTTTACAAACTACTCCATAGATATATATATACATAAGGTAAAAAGAAGAAAACAAAAGAAGCAGACAACTATAAATAATGAACAGATGATGTTCACCTCAAAGAAGCCCCAGTTCTCACAGGCGTCTTTGATGATCTCCATGGTGAGCGTCCTCTCTTCTCCATCAAGTCTTGAGAAATCAACAACTGGGAAAGCTTCCATTTCTTTCACTTACTTTGCTCTCTATCACACACTTAACTTTCTCTTGCAATGTATGCACTAGCTCTATGCAATTCTCTTATGCTTGCAATGAGAGTATGCAGTGGGGGGTGGAGCTATTTATAGGCTATAAAGGAGGGGCAGGAAACTAATAAGCGGAAAAGCTTGGGGCACTTTAACAAATTGGTAGTATCCAAAGCAACTGTTTATGAATTTTGCTACAGTGTTGTCACTAACTTCTGTTCACCGCCTCGCTTTTCTTAACAGGAATTCCTTTTCAACTGATTCCTTCGTATTTCCTATAATTTGTGGTTGCAAGTAAATATGATATAGGGAGACGAGTTCGGGGGGAAAAAAGGGAAAGTCAAGAGCCATTATGTTGATTCCAGTTACTTTAGATGAAATAAGAAGACGTCCAATAACTCATTAGCCATCCCTAATTTTTTTTTCAGTAGAAAAAGGATTTCATTAATTTAATATAATAAATTTTTAGTGAAAAGAAAAAAGAAGGCTTACAATTCAGAAGTTCACAACAACATTCACCAAAACGGTGTTTTTGATATGTGGGCAGGGCGGCCACTAATTATATGCCAAACTTATGAATTCGGTCATTCTTACGTAGTGCAAGACCAGATCAACAAATTAATAACGAATGCTCCTTCCCAACAACTACGAAAGTAGCCAGCCCACGGCCAAGGGAAACAGGACTCGTGGAGGATGTATGAAGATCGCATCGGATGGAGAATGGAAATGGACCCCCACCAATTGCATGACCATCTCTTCTCTTGCCCCACTCCCAATAGGATCTGAATTACTCGCGGTTTGTCAGATCCCATCCCAGAGTTGGCTTTCTCAGTTCCACTTCCTTTTGCTTGCCGCTGCGGCTGCCACTATTCCCCATGTATGTGCCATGCTTTTGTTCTTTTAGGTGCATTTTCTTGTTCCTCACCTTCTGTGTTCTTTTAAGTGCATGAGTTGAATCACCTCTTTACATTGAAACAAATTAACACTTTGAAAAATCAGCTGCTGCATTCTTGGTAACATCTGTGCTTTCATTGAATTCATTATAAAAATATCTAGGAAGGTGCTAAATAATGGTCTAATGCTTTGCTGACATGGGAACTGTTTATAATGGGGCAGTTAATTAGATTACGTTCATGCATGAATAGAATTAAATAATCCTAGGGATGCACATAATTATTGCTCCCCATCATGAATATAATATACAGTATGTCTCAACATATCTAGCCACCATTCAACCAGAGATGCAGAAGATAGCCGCCAGACTATACTATGATTTTCTATATATGGGATAAACTTAAAATTTTATGTAAACTCGTGTCCCACTTCAATTTATATAAACACTTTCTTTTGTTTCTTTTTGGGTATCCAATCGAATCTAGATTGTAAAATTGAAGCATTTCTTTCTTTATTTTGTAAATCTCCTCTCAGTCCCACCTTAGTATTATTAAAAAAATGAGATGGACGTAATGGCCTTACCATTCTTTTCTGCTTCTGCTTGTCTCCTGCTTCCATTACCTTGCATTATTCTGCTTTATTAACCTTGACCGATGCGGTCTTTTGTTGATTTAAAAATCAGTCAACTTTCAGGGTAAGATAACTTGACTTTTCGCTTTGGAGGGCACAAAACCCTCTAGCCACCGATAATTCAATCCAGATTTTCTTTCCAAAGGAACATGAATTATAAAATATGAAAATTCAAGGTGAAAGAAAAGCGTACGTTATATTTTACGAAATATGCTCAGTTCACAAAAATCTATATGAACTGGCTCATTCCCCACTATAAACACTCAACTTCACGAGAAGTGGATTATTTTCTCACCGTTCACGTCTCCCATGGATGTTTTTAACTTTTGCCCTTTACCTAATGGTGGTAATAAATACAGATAATATTAAACCGAGTACAGATTTAAAAAAAAAAGCTATGCATGAGCATGACTTAATGCTGCAAAAAGGAGGAAAGGTTAGTAAGGCAGCAAAAGTTCAGTGAAAGATCCAAGTAAATGAAAAAAAAATGAACCATCTTTCGCTCAAATTGGTGTAGGTCCTACAAGGAGATATTGGAGAGGAATATACTTGGATTTATGACAAAGCAAACTTATTGAAACTTGAAAGAGTAAAAAGCAAATCGTACGGAAATATACACATATGTATGAATGTGTGTGTATATATATATATATATATTTTTACTCTTTAAATGGCCTTGGAAAGTGCATGTGTGTGTTGTCAGATCAACTGTACTCGGGTATTATATCGTCCAAGTACATTTGGATAAGTATACGGTCTGATTCTATCTGATTCAGTTTTCACTTTTCAGTTGATTAAAAACATTTGAATATAATTTAAAATTCAATTAATTTTACTTTTTGAGATTATAAATTCAATTAATGATAGATTTATGATGAATACAAAATCAAGGCTGAAAGGATAAACCAATACAAGTAGAACCTTTTTGCAAGTTAAAAAATACAATACCAAGCCAAAGGCTTAATGAGATAACAATGGATTTGGAATCTAAAAATACGAATATGTTATTGCACTCAATTTTCGATAAGCATTGAACATGATTATAAGGTTAAGTTTTCTATTAAGAGATTATAAATGATCGATGTTTATGTCTCTCAATTACTTCTTATTGATGTAAAAGGTAAATATTTTGACATATGCAATGAAAGTTTTGCAAAGTCCAAAGAAGATTATTTTATTTACTCATAGAAGCATTTAAGTAATAAGTGGGCTTATTGATAAAGAATACAAAGTTAAAGAATGATTATAAAGACATTTGGACATGAAGACTAATGATAAGTCACTTCTATTAGCTATGTGGATGAAGGTAAAACTTTGTTAACATTAGATTATGTGAGTGTAATGTTTATGGTGTATATGGTATTCCATATAGCACTTTTCATATGAATGTAGCCACTAAGTTGTATTTGTGAAGATTATTTATCATTTTACTCGATGATCGTAGCAAGTCTCTTCATTTTATTATTTGAAAATCATTCTATATCTGGTATTTTTACATATGATCTAGATTGTAAATCATATCACATGCATATTTTAGGAGTTGTGAATAGTTTTAGAATTGGAGAAAAAAAGGGTTAAATCCAAGTTGGGTATTTGAGTTGTGACTTGTGAGACAATTCATGGGCTCTTTGTCATTGATAAGATGGGTCCCTGTCGGCTTATGCAAGAGTGCCACTTGTCTTAAAAAGTTCGGCTTGTTAGAAGTTACAAGGGCTCCTCACAGCATGCCTAGTTTGTTTAGTGAAAACATACCAAACTTGAAGGCATTTCAACAAAATATCTACTTAAGAAGGACAAGCCTCTTTAAAAAAAAAAAGATCATGGGAAAAAGTAAGTGAGAGATTACCAAATTATTTATACTTATCTTGAAGGGCTTTCAGCACTTTATATAGAATAAAAAATACAACTCATTGTCCATCAAAATTAAGAACAAAAAGGTAATAATAGGACGTGAAATGGGGACTACGAGACAGACAGAAAGAATTGTGCCACGTACAGGTAATCAGATATATTGCCTAATCAAAACACGATCCCATAAGAAACATTTCAATATCAGTGAGAAATGGCAAAGATTCTTGGGACTTTGGTCGATAAAAACAAGTTGTTGAGAGAGAAACAGAGATTGGAAATAACAAAGTGGATGTCACAATTAATGTTTGATGGTTCGAAGAGACAGCCATGATTCGAGTAAAAGATTGAAAAGAAGCTTTATATCCTCCCCCCCAAAAAAAAAAAGTGGAATTTGATGCAAATGGAATAGCTACCGCTACCTAAATAATCATAAAAGAAGTTCGCTTTTGTTATGTAACAAGTAAACATCCATCTCATATTTTATGGAATCATATGCTCCTCCCTCCTTTTACTTTCATTCGCATTGTTCATGATGTTTTTTTTTTTTTGAACTTCCATTTGTCCTTGTCCACCATACTAACCTTTTGCATACTTGCGTGTATAATTATTGACACACGCATGCGAGGGATTAAAGAAAAAAGTTGTCGGTTAAAGAGATTATCTAATTAGAAAAAAAATTACTAATCAATCCACCTCTTTAAATGTTGGAATCAAAATAATTCTTCTTATTATAATATTAAATTGTACTCCATTAGGAGTTTGGCCTCCAAATTCTTCAAAAATAACTTTTGGTTTTGGTTAGTGACACTATTCTACTATATAGGAAGAAGGAAGAGCTCTTTCAAAACTTGCGTTTCAGTACTCTAATTTGCCACTACTCATCGGATTGGTGCACGGCATCAACATTTTACATTTTACCCCAAAAAACCTCCCCACTGACCCTACCCTTATGAATCGAATTGAATCAATAATGGTCAGGGCAAGAATTACGGATTGTCAATATCCACTGCTTTGCTTTTAAAATATTCTTACAAGGAAACAATGGAGCATACAGAGGACAAAAGCAGGGAAATAAGAAAGCTAGGGGCTTGATGGTTGACCACAGTTGGACCCTCCATCTGTACTTTCCACCTTAGGTCTCGCAATTCAGATGCAGTGTCCAATAGCTAGCACACCCCAACCTAAGCCGCTCATTTCGCCTTTTTATTAATTATTGGATGTTTCCACATAACTATCCCATGAAACAAACGTACAGAGACAATCCTGATAAAGTCTAAATCCATGGCTGAATCTATGGCCTTTGGACTCAAGTTCATTGACTAACAACTCTTCACCGGTTTATCGACGAGACTTGTGTACTTAATACTTGTGACACGCAATTTTTAATAGAATTATAATATTTTTTAAGTTATCCATATATCATAAATTGACTTTTATTATTCTTTTGAAAATGAGTTTGTAGGAAATCTCTATCTGTAAATGATATTAAAATTAGGTATTCATCATACTTGGCATAAAAAACAAGGAATCAATTCAAATCTTCAATTACGTGATCATTCTGGTCAGTGCCAAAAATCTTCTTGTTATAATGAATAAGACAGGAAACAAACAAACTCTCTAAATAGTACAAAATGTAACATGGTTTTTAATATTTTGGATTTAAATTAAGCTAAAATAAATGATGATTTAGCACTTATATAGGCATGTTGTTGATTAGTATGTACATAAACTTAAATCTAAAAAAAGTTGGGTGATGAGTAATTTGAATGACTTGAAAATAATATGATTTCAATTCATTAATCTATCAAAACTATTTTTTAAAAAAATAGAAATTATGATTTTAGGTAAGATTATATTGTCTTTAAAAAACTTTATATATGCATTATCAATTGATTTTCTGCCAAAAGATAGTTAATTGTGTTCAATTTAATTAACATCAAGGACTTGTTTGAACTTAAAAAATGTTAAGAGACTAAGTCAATTATGTTGAGAGGTCATCTTACCTTAATGGATTATGGCCAAATTGATTTGGGAGTAACTCACAAGCAAAAGGACGACATTACGTAGACAACTTTTGGAAAAAAAAAAAGAAGAAAAACTTCAAGAACAAAACATAGCACATGCTGTACTGGAACTCGATGTATCGCTATCTCGGTCATGGATGGAGTTCTAGGTTCCATGAACACCCTATGAAGATAATTATGAACCTGGTCTCTTTTTCTATCTGTTTTATTTCTTTTTGGCACTTTTTATTTGTCCTCTCCAACCTCCAACCTTCAATCCTCAGACAATGAATGGCAAACCTTTTCCACATATATCTTGGATTTCCTATTTGCGAATCCTATTTTCTAGGCTTTCTTCAAGGGAAGGAACAAACCTTGAAATAATGTCTTTTAGAATGGTTTGACTGCAACGATGTTTTTCTGATTATTATCGTGGTTTGAGTTTGACTAGAAGGAATTGTATGTGCCCCGTATTTTGTGCTGCAACATCGATCTTTTATTACCTAGCTACCACATGTTTTATGCTTGCTGTTCTTTTATTTAATTATTTTGTGGTCCGTGTGATATTCTATTACCAAAATTTCAATACTTGCATCTATCTTATTTTATGCCTAATCATTTTGTTCCAAATTCTACATTAGAAAGATATATAAGAATAAAATAAGTTTTCCTTGTCCATTGAAGGGATTGAAATTTAATTAAAGAATAAGACTCTCAAATGAATATCAAAATTTTAATTCTAGTTTTTAGAAAATAAGTTAGTTTACGAAAATGAACCTGCTAATTAATAAATCGATTAATTTTTAATAACAAAAGTTATTAAAGTAAATTGAACAAAAAAATTGAATAGTTAAGGTTTTTATTGTTGTTCGAGTCGAATAAGTTTGTATTTATAATCATTGGTTCAATAAATAAAAAAGATAAAATATACTGAAATTTGAATATGATATTCAATATGAATATCATTAAAATCTTAAGATCTGAAACATAATGAGGAACTAGTTAAGAAAGTGAATGACCAAATAAGGAATTGAAAGATCTAACAGTAAGTCTATTGACTACGGTCATTTGAAAGGAAGTATTCGAGAGATGAATTTAAATGAGAAACCGAGGATCATCATGTACTCTTGATTAATCAGATAAGAATTTCGAGGACAAAATTCTTTTTAAGAGGGGGAGAGTTGTTGGACCCTGAAATTTTTCTTGATGAATTTAAGCATGATTTAAATGAATTATGAGATTTGATGGATTAATTTTTGGAGCTCATTATTTATGTAAATGTTAGTAGGATTTTATTGTATGGTTTGGTTGTTTAATGTTGCAAGAATGTATCAAGGGCAAAATGGGCAGTCACTTAACGGCATAAGATATAAGGCTTATATTGGAGGGCAAAATGGACTTTTTGCATTATTAAAGAGTATAAAAAGAAGAAGAATAGATT
>JANIHZ010000002.1:30444114-30469020 GCA_027478365.1 Erythroxylum rufum | reverse complement strand
ATTTCACATTCAGAGCAGTCAAACAGTTCATTTCGATCATTTAAAACATACATATCAATTATATATGCAATGCACATAAGACTCACTTCCAATTATTACTTTGTTGTGACTGAGTGCCTTTTTACTGCCCATATCCCTTGTAGATACTGGGCTTATTTCAGATATTGTCCCATATCCCTTTGTGGATAAAAGGCATATTAACAACTAAGCCTTTGGCTCTTGTGTATATTCCAAACTTTAAGCTCTTTTAGACTGGTCACTCCTGTCACAACTGCCTTTATGTTGTCATGTATTCATGTAATTGAAATGCATCACATTCACATATATTCAATTAGTCACTTGATTTCAATTTCACATTCACAATCATATTTATCATCGAACCTTGGTCTGGCATTCAACAATAATGTTGAGTATCACTTATTTCGTTAAATTCACATACAAGAAGCACTTCTAATATATTATTCATGCCTCAAACAGCTTAGACATTCAATTTCCGGAATCAACACAATCACATTCCTATAATAATTAAATACAGAATTTAAAACAAACAATTAATCAAATGAGACCATCTAGGTTACTCACAGTTTGCTCCAAATAGCTATTACCTCAAAGTCCCGGCAACGTCTAGATGTTTTCGCTCTAGTTGCTCTTATATATCATGCAACACACATTTACACACATCACAACTTTGCACAATTATATAAGTACTCATTTATGCACATTTGTATATATGGATTATGTACAATATATGCTCAATGACAATCCCGGGTATGTTTCCTTTATTCACATCTCATGATCATTCATACTTCAAAACTCATATATTTCTAATTTTGAACTTATGTTTACACATCAATAATACAAATTTATTCTAAGTTCATCACTCAATCATACAATAAGGTTCATGGCTCAATACACTTGATTCTAATAACATACTCAATCAATCATTTACCAATCCTTTCCTAATAAATTCAGATGACCATGAAATTTGATGGAGAGGAAGGACAATGTGTGAGGAGCTTGTGGTTCAAATTTTAATTCAATCGGAGGTCTAGAGAAGAAGTTATGGTCAAAAGAGTTAATAGTGTTAAAAACTGTCAAACAGCAGTACACCTTCACTGTCACGATGGTGCACTACTTGTATCCATAAACACTTAGCAACATATTTTGCTATATGATATTAGGATTATGTCAACAATTCTCAATATAATCACATTTATAAATCAATTATATCCAAAAAATGTCAATGAATGCATGTACAATCATTTTAATATGTGCAATAATTAATATTCACATATGTGTGTATGTTATATTATGCATGAGCATGAAATGCACTTTCTAACTTCTCAATAACCTCTCATGTACACTATTATAGGGTTCTAATCCTTAACATGGGATAAATGGATGTTACACAAAAGGAAGTACCTGAACCTGATGTGAGGAAGAGAAGAAGGCAAGTGACTAGTTTTTTTACACCACGAACAACTCTTAGAGCCCAACCTTCAATTCATAGTGCAATGCAATCAAGGGATGCGACTCACAATGTCGATATGGAAGTAGCTAAATGGTAGTATGATACAGGTTCATCATTCAATACTTCTCAGTCTTATTATTATCAACCTATGATGGATGCAATAGCCTCTTATGGTTTAAGATACAAAGGTACTTCAATTGATGACTTAAGAGATGAACTTTTGAGTTGTTATGTTTCTGAAATTATAAGTTATTTGGCATAAAGAAGAATGAATTGGGCTACTTATGGATGTTCAATCATGGGCGATGGTTGGACAAATAGGAGATAAGTGCCTATTATTAATTTTTTAGTTTATTCTACAAATGACTCTATGTTTTTGAAATCTATTGATGCATTTGGCCTTATTAGGAATACTGAGACTTTGTTTGTGATATTTGATGAAGTTATCAATGAAGTAGGGCCAGAAAAAATTGTTCAGTTTATTACTAACAATAATTCCACTTATAAAGCAGTAGGAAAAAGGCTTCAGAATAAGTATAATTCCTTTTTTTTGGACTCCTTGTGTTGCACATTGCATTGACCTAATGCTGGAGAATATAGGAGATCCTAGGTATTTTCTTATTATTGATGAGACTACGCAAAAAGATAAAAAGGTGACCAAGTTCATTTATAATCGTGCAGGAGTATTGAATTTAATGAGATAGGAATTTACCAATGGTAGGAATTTATGTCGTCCTACCGTGAGAAGATTTGCAACGAATTTCTTATCATTTTAGTCTTTTGTTACGATGAAGAAAGAGTTAAGTCAAATGTTTACAAGTGATAAGTGGATTGCATCTTAGCATGCTAAGTCTAATGCTAAAGTGGAGGTTTGTAAAATTATACTGGAAGATACAAAATTTTGGTCTCAATGCTAATTTGTTATCCGAGTTTCTGAGCCTTTGGTGAAGGTTCTTTGCTTGGCTAATAGTGAAGAAAAGCCTTTTTTGATGCCGTGGAGAAAGCGACGGAAGCAATCAAGGCTAATCTTAAACATAGGTCTTCTTTATATACACCCTATCTTTCAATCATTAATGAGAGAAGAGAAAGATAACTTTCTTCTCTGTTGTTTGCAGCTAGGGCATTTTTTAGTCCTAGTGTCTATTTTAGACAAGATCTTACTAAGCAAGCTGAAGTTAATAAAGGAGTGCTTTTAACTATTACAACAATTGTTAGCATTGATGCGATGCAAGATCTCTTAAGCTCACAAATGGAGCTTTATAAGTTGCCTTATGGGGATTTTGGAATTTTGATTGCTATTTGACAAAGAGGAAAACTTTCTCTAGGTATTAGTTGTTTCTTTTCTTATTTGTTGAAATTAATTATCACTTTATTTTGTTTATAACGCTACTTTTGTTATCTTACGATTTACAGTTTTTTAGTGGGATCAATTCGAAAATGGTGTTCCAGAATTGCAAAGGTTTGCAATTTAGATTTTAAGTCAATGTGTGAGTGGAACAAGCTGTGAACAAAATTGGAGCACATTTGAATTTATTCACTCCAAGAAAAGGAATAGATTGGAGCATAAGAGGTTAAATGACTTGGTTTTTGTTCGTTACAATTTAAAGCTTTGGGAAAGGTGTGTTATTATCATTATTAATTTTGATATAATTTCTTATAATTTTCTATAATTAAATTTTATTGTTTACTAGGGGAGTCTTAATAACACAAGTAGTTCAGCTGATCTAATTTTCATTAATAATATTGATCTTTTGGCAGATTGGGTTTCTAAAGAACAGAATTTAGTAGATGTCAGTGACTTGAAAGATAATCTTGGATAGGAAAGCATTGACATGTCATTTGGTGCATTAAATTTGAATGATAATGATGATGAAGCTTCTCTCAATTATGAGAATTTTGTACCAAATGATAACTAGGGTCAGTGAAGTTATAGTGGATATCCTCCCGTAGACGATTGAATTTCGTTCCAGGTTTTTGTTTTTTCTCTTCTTTTAATTTTACTTATATTTGATGTACATGTTAAATTCTACATATGTAATGTAATTATAAATGTTTTTGTTTCACGTTTAACTTCTACTTGATTGTTTCCTCATCACAAACTCTTATTGTAAATTGTAATAGTTTGAGAGTTAAAGATATTTATTGTTCTTTTTATTAGATGTTTTGATGTAATTATTATTCATTATATGATGAAATTGTATTATTGTAATATTTTAAATATTTGTATTATTCTTAATTTTATATTTATATGATGATGATTGTGTTTTCTTCATATTAATTGTGGTTATTATTTATATATGAAATATTTAAAAATTATTGTTATTTCATATTAATTGTGATTATTATTTATTATTATGATTTTTGGAAACATGGTTGATGTAAATATTAAACTAGTAAAGTATACAATAAAATTATACAATATACCAATGGACTATTTTGCAAATTTTAAAAATCTTAAGAACTATTTCATAAATTTAAAAAATTACCCGAAACGGTACCCGGTATTAACCGGTACTAGTATAGTACCATACCAGAATTCAATCTGGTATTAAATCCGGTACGATATTCACAACTTTGGTCAGTAATTTGTTCTTCAAGCTCAAGCTACTCGCTAGTTTGATGAGTTTCAGAAGTATTCATTGTTCCATTAAAGTTAGGGGATTAATGGCTTTCACGAGCATCCATTATTCTTTCATGGATAAGGATAACTAATTTAAGATATTATCAAGTGGGAATGTCATAATAATTTCAAATTATTTCCCACAGAATCAACTAAATGATGCAGATTCAATTTAGAGTAAGCTTGTTAAGTTGGTCTCCAGTACGTAAAAACAACTAATCAAAGGTGTTACTTAAGGGGTTCTCAATAAAAATACTTGGACAATCAAATTAGTAAGAATTAAGATTTTGGATTTAATTTTTACCATATAATGTAATCATTCTTTAACCTCTTCATGATTAAAATTATATCGTCTTTTATTATGAATTCAAGGATTAGGACATAACATAAACACCTTAAACCATGTCATTTCAATTAGCTTTTATCCTCATATTAATCGCAATTTTTGTGCTACTTCAACTATTTTAAAATATAGAAAAAAAGATTAATTATTAGCAGTATATAAGTGAAGGTAGCGACTAAAAACACAAACTTCTTCCCGAATTCTAATGCCTGTGTTTGCTAAACTTGCTAGAGCTGCCAAGGCATGCCGCTTCCCCACCGCAGCCAAAACCCCAAACTTCTCAGCCACCCCACTGAATTACATAACTCGTCGCTCCTTCCACCGTAAGCTCCTTTGTTGCCTTTTCTCCTGTATATTGTCGGTCTATTGATTCCGAATGATGTTTCCTGTCTGATTTGTTGCACATTATATATGCGAAAAGTGATGAAATTTTCTTGATGCAGGTTTGGAATTTCAACGGCCAAAGTTGGATTTTGGCGTTAAATATCCATATATGCTTCCGTGTCTGTTGAGTGGTTTGCTTGGAGGTGTATTTATAAATGTTGCCTATGCGGATAATAATGAGGTGTGCTTTGATTCTACTAACAAACCCACCATTGTTCACGGACAGGAAGAAAAAAGAACAATTTTGTGGAATTGGAAATATGCAAGTTTATAATTTTAACTGTGGTTTGTGCCAAAAGCTGCACTTTTTCATTTCGTATGAAATATTTGATTTCTTAAGGCTTCTGTGAAACCTCATCTGCCTTCGGAATCTGCTTCAAACTTTACTGACATGGAGGAGACTGTCAAGAGAGAACGTGAGCGAATTGAAGAGTTGCTCAGAAGTAAAGGAATGAAATACGGTTCTTATCCTCGATATAGTGTTGCTGTTAATGGCCAAAAGGTTTTGTGCGCTTATTTTTATGCTTACTCCAAATTATACTGTGCTATTTGCTTTCCTCTGTTAAATGCTGTTTCATGTGCTTTTTACTGCTATCGTAATTTACGATTCTTTCTTGTCAGCCATAAATTATTGCTTCTCACTCTTGCATTTCTATTACCATTTCTAATGGATTTTTGTTCAGCCAATATTGGAATTTGTCACAAGTTATTTTTGTGGTTATTCTAACTTAGATGATAAGTTGCTTTCCGTATCAGTATGTTGACTAATGTCCTCTGCTCAATACTTGTCAATACTGTTTCACATGCCATACAAGTAGGGGATGTATGTTGCTGTGTGACATATCACTTGTGATAATGGAAAGAGATGATTGAATGACTAGTTTTGAAAAGCCTCAAGTAGAATGTTGGAAATTCCCAGCTATGTTGTGATATAAGACCCATGAAATCACCCTTCATAGAAAAGGTTAGATTTAAGGCTATAGTGCCTGTTTTGGGTCACTTTGAATCAGTTTTTTGGAAGTCTAAAATTGTGCTTGCACATTGAAAAAAGGAACCTATTTTGATAGTGTTTGGTTACCAAATCATTGCTTATGAAAAATCACTTCCTCAAAATCATGGTTTTCAGAAAGATCTTTTACATGCTTTTGTCTTTTAAAGCAAGGCTTTAGGGAAAAAATGATTCTCAGGCAAATGATAATACATTTCTTAGTTGTCCATCAACTAGAGTTTTGCTTTGAAGCTTGTATTTATTTTTGTTTAGATTTCTAACCACTCATCTTTTGACTTTTATGTCTATAATTTATGTGTTGTAGATTTATTTAATTTTATCTTAATGCTCTTAAGGTAAATTGAAGGTCAAGCTTTAGAAAGATTATCTCTTACATTTGAAGAGAGCGATTGGATTTAATAATTAACGCGGAACGGGAGACTAAGAAGTTAAAACAAGCACAATGCAGACAACTAGAGAAGTACACCAAAGGAGAGAAAATATAGAGAGGTTGTGGGAAAAAAGAGAAGGGTTTAGAGGAATTGACAAGGGAGACAGGAATTATGAGTCACTATTTACACAAAGCTAAAGACTAAATTTGGCTATAGTGGATAACATAGAAACCCTACCAGAAAAGTAATCTAAAAACTTAATGGGAAGATAAACTTACATGTCTTAAAGAAAAATAAGCTAATTTCAATACCTCATTCCTAGTTTCTTTTTACTAACAACCCTCATCTATAATCTTTTTTTTGCTGCAGGACCTTTTTTAGATTAATTTTCTGTTTGATTATGTGGTCAATGAACTATTCGTAGCCAGAAAGTAATTACCATTTGTTTGTGATGTAATTACGTCCTATGTAGTGAAGTTGCAGCCAAAATATTTCTAACAAGGATATAGTTTGCTTGATAGATTACAGTCAAGTTTCGAATACCTCCTGAAAGTGATATTCCGCAGTTGATTGCAAACCTTGTTTCAAATATTGGGTTGAAGGTTGATGGGCACAATAGTGGAACAGAAATACTATTGCGTGCTTGGGACAGGTTGGATGAATGGCTGTTTAGTTATCTTTCACTGTCCTTGCAGTCTCTAGCTTTTAGTTATCTACTACTAAGTGATCTTTGGTTATGTAATCATGCTAACCCTCTATTTCTATTTCTCTTTCTCTTATGCATGTCCAGTGCAGTTGCTTGGCAGTTGATGTTTAACCATCCAGTAAAACAGACGGAAAGAGCTGCAGACAAGGACCCTACAAGAAATATTAATACAACTGAGGGAGATCTTAGCATCCTCATATTTCGTTCACTCCTTAGCAAAGATATACCAGTAAGTTTACTAGGGAAAAACCATATGCTCTGTTATAGTATTAGAAGATTCTCTCAAATGTCAAGTAGCGGACAAGCCTTTTTGAGTGATTGATGTTAATATCACAGGAAATTGAGTTTATAAAGTCTGGGAGCTTTAGCACCTCAGAGCTTGATGCTTTAGTGTCTCTTTTACAATTAGCTAGCCAGAAGCAAAAGTCCTTAGATAGAAATCTTGGTGAAGGCACTGTAAATAATTCATCTGTAGAAAAGATAGCTACCAGTTTAGAATCTATGGGAGTAAGAGTTTATGGACTTGAGCAAACCGAATCAGATCTTTCAAATGGTGAGATTTCATGGGACACTATCGTTGGGTATGAGCAACAAAAACGGTAAGCGCGCGTGCAATTTCAATTTCTTATGCTGTGGATGCTTGGTTTTCTTTATCTCGTTTTTGTTGTTGTGCGTGCTGAAAGTATGTAGGTATTTATCGAATGTTTAAAATCATGAAAACAAGTAGTCTAGTTTTTAACCCTACAAAATTTAGTCAAGTTTGTTTGATTGATTAAACATGTCAGATATGTTTGTTAACTTAGTTTATTTAGAATTTTCATCCATCTCTATTCTCTTTAATCCCTCGCGACCAACTTATTTTAATTGTAGATTTAAAGATCATGCTTCATATTGGAAAGTGCTTGTAGATGATTCAGTTATATTATTTGCAGAGAAGTAGAAGATACAATTTTGCTGGCTCTTCATAGTCCAGAAGTGTACGACGATATTGCTCGTGGAACTCGTCATAAGTTTGAGCCAAATAGACCTCGAGCTGTACTTTTTGAAGGACCACCAGGTTATGTTTCCAGCCTTATTCTAGTAGATAAACATTGATATTTACTTTTCATCATATATTATTAGATGAACAATTTGAAAGCTGCATTTATACTTTGTGTTGCCACATTGTATGGAGGCATTGAAAATAAATGTTAACCATTTTTATGGTTGTATTTAGTTAAGTTTGACTTGCTGGTCCCTTCTTTTCATTATGACTGATTTAATAGTTGCTTGTTGACATTGATACAGTGTTGTTGTGGGCCTTTAGCAAAGGGGTTGTGTTGAATGTATAAGTGTACATTTCTGTTATGTTATCAATCTTACGGGCTTTATCAGTAGTTTAAGTTTTTATTTCTCTTATGGATTTGCCTATTCGTGCCCATTTATATTTGATTCAGGTACAGGGAAAACATCTTCCGCACGGTTTATTGCTACTCAAGCGGTATGCCTCTGACATATCAATTTTATCTTCTTAATGTTGAATATAATTCATATAATAATTCATTTGCAGTTTATTTAGACTCAGATCTTTATATGAATCAGTGCAATTTTTACCTTTGATTATATTTTCAATATAAACCAATTCTTTAGTTAAGAAAGAAAAGAACATATCGGACCTTTCACTTTAGGGTGCTTCCCATTAGGTGTCTTAAATTGTATGGCATTATGTCATTTGATTTGTATTCCAATCTTTTTCTTTCTCTAGGTGAATAAGGCCTTGTTTGGTAAACAGCTTATCAGCCATTTTTTAGCTGATTGAAACGTTTTAGCTGTTTGACCATTCAAACAACTGATGGATATGTTTGGTAATCAGTTGATTAGGTTGGCTGATTGAACTTAATTAGGATTTTTAAAAAGCTCCCATGGAGGATCGTTTTGTTGGATAGCTGAAAATCTAATATGAAAAAGTCAATTGTACCCTAGTCTGCATATACTTGAAACTGTGGGCCAAACTCGTTGCTTTCTAAAATTGAGAGAAAATGGAAGAGAGTCACTGAAATAGAAGAAATATATAAACCCCTTAGATGGTTTTCTTCACCTAGGATTACGCCAAGAGCCACCTCTCTATTTATCTACCTTTTTCTGTTGTAGCAACTGTATTGATCCTCCAGCTCAAAAGTTTGCTCTTTATTTCTTCCCTTTGCCCTTCTTTGGTTGTTATCTCAGCTACCCTTATTTGCAGTTTTCTTTCGATTCCCAAAAATAGTTTTAGTTGTTTGATTATGCGGAATAACACACTGTATTGAGGTTTTATTCACTTTTTATTTATTTCTTCTTCCCTCCTTTCCCCACTGTTGAGGGTGAAGAAGTGGCTTTGATGTTTTGATTGATAAAAAGCCGTCTATATAATGTTGGAGATAAAACAACTTATTTTACTAGGCGACGGAACAGACTTTTGATTTTCACGCAGTTTCTTTTGACCAAAAGTATAAACTTAATTTTTGTAAAATTAAATATCTAAAATCTAAATTCTTATGAAAATATTGAAAGAAATATTAAGATATAATACTCATGTTCTTATAAATCTTTTTTTGTTAAGTCATGCCCTTATAAATTATTTTATACATAAACAGCTAATACTAAATAACTAACTTTATCAAACATTTTTTATAAATAGCTGATGTTATCTGCTGGTCAAATCAGCTAACATAATTTGCTGTCAGCCAACAGCTAATGCAATCCGCTGATTGTCAAACAGGGACTAAATCTAATGCAACAAAATGTTTTTACGTAAACTAAAACTCCTTCCTCATATAAGCTTGAGAGTGTATTTTGTAATGCATGATGCTTGCTCTTCTTTATATGTCATATTTGTTGAAGCATTTTAACATATTGAAACTTGATTCGTTCCAAATGTAATAAATATGAGCTAAATTCTAAACGCATGGATTTCTTTTCATATTTTGGATAAAAAGTTTGCTTTAATTTATTACTAAGTATATCTTCAATCATTTGTACGCCTTGACAGGGTGTGCCATTTCTATATGTTCCATTGGAAGTTATCATGTCAAAGTACTATGGGGAAAGTGAACGCTTGTTTGGCAAAATTTTTTCCCTTGCAAATGAGCTCCCTAGTGGTGCTATCTTGTTTCTTGATGAGGTAACAAATTCTTAGTTATGCCCCTGGTTCATGTTAAATGCATGTTATTACTTTCATATCTTTTTTCTGACTATTTCTTTAAGATCATAACAGATTGATTCTTTAGCTGTTGTTCGTCAAGATAGTACACATGAAGCCTCACGAAGAATTTTATCACTTTTATTGCGACAGGTGATAATTGGCATCTGGTAGCATTATGCTATGAAATATGCTCCATTTATTGGAGAATTCTTTTTTCTGTTTTTGCCTCGACGTTGTGGGTCTTATCTTATTGCTAATTTCTTCCTATATTTTATGGGTCAAAAAACACATTCGTCTGGCTCCAATCTTTGATACTTTGTCATGTCTAGATATTTCTAGACCTAAATTACCAGCATCTCTAGCTATTAAATTTGCAGGAATGGGTTCCTGTCCCAGAAACATGGAGCTGCATGACTCCTTACTTATTTCCTGCATGCAAAACTTCATTTTTAATCATACAATAACTGTCGTTTCTAAGCAGCAGTGGAAGAGTTGGCTGGAAACTTAGCTTCATAAAGTGGCATTTCTGAAGCTTTTGTTGTAGGAGCTTAAGTGTGGAACCTTTTGGATAATTGAACTTTGATCACAATGCACTTCGTAAATTTTAGTTCCTTTTTTTCTTTTTTAATTTTGGCAGATTGATGGATTTGATCAAAATAAGAAGATTGTTATCATCGCAGCAACAAACAGGAAACAAGATCTTGATCCAGCCATGATAAGGTGTGGCAATGTGATTCTCCTATTGATGATATTAAGCGATTCATTTTTTCTTGATCACATTGGGATGACATAATTTACGTATTCTGTGTGCTGTCAGCCGGTTTGACTCGATAATAACTTTTGATCTACCTGATGAACAAAGCCGCCAGAAAATAGCTGCCTACTACGCAAAGCACCTAAAAGAATCGGAATTAGAGGAATTTGCCAAGATCTCAGAAGAGTATGTGACATTTTGTTTCTAGGAATAAATTGTGGTTACCTTTGTTAAATGCTAGTTTCATGATGTTAGCTGCTTCTGAATATATCTGAAATAGATTCCATGAGCATCTATTCCATCTAGCTTGGCAAAGTGGGGTGCTCTGATGATTACATTGCCTTTGCTCCTGCTTAATCAACTTGTTTTCTAGCTGTGTAGCTGCATCAATTTGGAGGAATATTCTCTTGTATCAGTTAATTCAACATCTGATATCTGTTTCCATGACCCCACAAGTTCCGTCTAGGAACTGAATTGCCTGTTTACAACAATTTTTCTTGCTTATGCAATACTCTTTTGCTTGCTGCTTTCAGTATGTCTGGGAGAGATATTAGGGATGTTTGTGAACAAGCAGAACGCTCATGGGCATCAAAGGTATTTCTTCCCTCTGTCGTGTTTGATTTGTTTTCTCATAATCTTATGGCATTGTACACTGTTCGTTTCTTTACAGATCATTCGAGGACAAGCAGCTAAAGATGGAGAAAAAGTCTGTCTTCCACCATTTTCAGAATATGTTCATAGTGCTACAACCCGGCGGAAGGCCTTGTCCAGTGTAACAGATCTAAGAAAGAATAGTTCTAACAAAGATACGCCAAGTGTGCTAGGAATAGGATATAGTTACGGTTAGAGCAAAGAAAAGCTAGTTGAAATGTGAGAAGCAGCTTATTGGACAGACGCCCAAATTTTTCCTTATCTTAACTGAAATCAATCACCAAACACAAACACGTCTCTATTGTTAATCGGGAAAATCAAGAAGCAATGATTCTGATTATTGACGAAGAAAAAAGCAAGATAACTTTATAAAGTGTGGTAGTGTTATAGTAGTAATATTAGTTGTTGTAGCAGTAGCAGTAGTTGTAGTAGGCCTTAGAAGCAGAAGCTGCATTGCAGCAAACTGAATAACAGAGCTTCTTCCCTGTATTCCCATAAACGTTAGCAGCAAGCTATTTATTTAGTAGAGAAAAGAGAAATTTATTTATTTACCTTGCGGAAAAGGGTTCATCTGATTCTTCATCATCAACTCGTTGCTTCTCTCTACCAACTACCCTCCCAGCAACAAGCAGCTGAGTCTGCAGCATCATCTGAGTCAATTCAGCCTCCGTTTCCATTCTCCGCTTCTGGCCCTCCCAACGCGAAACTTCCCTTGCTTTGATCATCTCCAGCTCCTCCCACTCCATTCGGAGAAATCGGAAAGCTGCTGCTGCAGCAGCAGCAGCAGCGAGGTTGGGAGAGTGGGAGCTATGTTGGGAAGTACAACTAACTAGGCTGTTAGATCCTTGGTCGTCAGATTCAGTTCCATATTTCTGGGCTCCGACTCGAACGCCTTGCCGGTTGCGGTTGGTTGCCATACACACAAAACATGACATGATGGATCGATCAAATATAAAAGCGTGAGGGACCTACCACCATCACCCACTTCCCCCAAACCCACTTTGATTATAATCAACACCTTTTACTATATTATCAGTCATTTAATTTTCATTTTTAAATTATACAATTAAAAGTCTATCCATATAATTAAGGGTTAATTATAAAAAGATCTTAAGCTTTACCCGACTAAGCATTAAAAAGTGGTGTTAAAATATTTTAACTTTTAATTTGTTGTGAAAATAGCCTAGCGTTAACTTTCCTCTTATCACTACTAACGTTCAATTTGTTCCGGAAATAGCTTGGCATTACTTTTTTGTTTTGTTCTTGAGTCTTGAAGATAAAAAAAACTCTTCTGGGCTCTGAATTGTCGTTGTCTCTTGTGATTTTGTGTGAAGTATCGCTGTCTTTGGAGTGCCACTATTATCTCTTACGGTTGGGTGCGATTGGAAGTGCCTCTGAAGTGTTTCGCTGCCGCACTGTTTTGGGAGGTGAATTCATCTAACTTTAGGTTGATGTATTTGAGGAATCATTCAGTGTTGTTGAGCTTTATTGTTTGATCATTTGTCGATATTCTCATTCTTGTGGCATTTTGATTATATAAAAAGAAGAAGGAAATTATCACATGTTCCCCTGAGTTAGATCATTCATCATTAACATCCCCCGATATTACTCTTGGAATTGGAACCTTGACTTATATATGATGAATTTTCAAATACATTTATGTTGTTGATTCATCGTATTTAAACAATAGACAAGAAAATTGATGTTGGCAGGAACAATTACTGATTGAAGTCCAATGAAACACTAATCTTATATTCGTGTTCATTAGGAAGACTTCTAACTCTTTTCAGTAGCATATTAGTGAAGCAATTTATGTATATGGAAGTCTATTAAGGAGAGAGTGAGGAAGGGTATGGTATAGTCTGCAGAGCTAAGTCCATATTAATTCAAATAATATTCCTTTCTAGTAGATATCTTATTACATCCATGTCATTAAAAAAATTCATTTCTTAAACCTAAGACAGTCCTATAGAAATGCAACTAGAACAACTAGTAATGTTACAATGGTTTTACACAAAAAATGATGAAGGCTTAGTGGGTTATGATGCTTATCCAGCAGGATCAGTTAGTGCTAAAATTGGCAGAATTTGCGTTAGAACTAGAGCTAAAGTTGAGGTAAGGAATATTATTGTTAACTTTGGAATTAGCCTTAGGGAGCTTCTGTTTCAAGTTATAGAGTCATGATGCGTATCCAACAGGATCAATTAGTATTGGAATTGGCAAAATTTGCGTTGGCTGGAGTTGAGGTAAGTAATATTGTTGTTTACTTTGGAGTTAGTCTGGGAGAGCTTTTATTTCAAGTCATGATGCTTATCCAACAGGATTAGTTAGCATTGGAATTGGCAAAATTTGCATTGGAACTTAAGCTGGAGTTGAGGTGAGGAATATTGTTGTTAACTTTGGAGTTAGCCTTGGAGAGCTTATGTTTCATGTCAAAGAGTAGTGCTTGATTCTCTTAGTTGAGAAGTTGTGATTTCTTCCTTAACCTCTTATTCTCTTTTATAAAGTTTGAGATTTTTTTTATAATTCATATAAATTATGCATGTTTTCATACTAAGGAGATCACAAATATGTATTGTTTATTTTTTACACAACCTTCTTTTTTTATTTATTATCTCCGTAATTTTCTTATAGAATTGGCAGTTAAGAAATAAGAACATCTCACACCGCTAATAGGGTCTAACTTATAAATTCCAACATTTGAATGACCTTAAGACATGGTCTAATTCAATAAAAGATGATACACAACTTCAGTATAGAAAGAAGAGTTTTCCATATAACCAAAAGCTTGATCTTGTTTGTTGGATTTAGATCTAGATCTTTTATCTAAATTCAATTGGAAGATATATATAAATACATATAATTAGATCAAGTTTAAATTATTTTTTTAGTTTGATTCAAAGATATTGTAGTAGTTGTGTGAGAAAGTGTTACTCGTGCTTAACCATCGTGTGTATTACCAAAAAAAAATGGTGGAAGTAAATTATATGTGGCTTTTATTAGGGGTGGAAATCTCGAGTCTGAGCTCAGTCTAGTCTGACTTATTTTTTTAAAAACATAATTTTCAAAACAACGTTATTTTGTGCTTGTCATAAGCCTTGGGCTTAGGCAGCCTGGGCTCGGTCAACAGCTTGAGCCATATCAGACTCAGAAAATTAGGCCCGAGGCTCATTCAACCTAGGCATGACCCGTTGACTTTCGGCTGGGCTCAATCCTAATTGCCAAGCCTAGCTTTTATTGCATCTACACTTGGTATATACTTAACAGGGAATGTGTGAAGCTGTTGTTAATGGATTCAAGAATGTGATTTATTGTTGTTTCAACAATTTAGCATAAGCTGAAAAGAAATGCTCTAATTTTGCCCAAAGAAGGCGTTATATTTAATGGTAGAATGAGATTTGTAATTTATTGCTATTATATTTATTAATATGGATATTATAAACCTAAGTAATTTTTCAGATTCTCTATATTGATTTTCCCAATTATAATGATCAGATGAAGCTAGGGATATCAAATACTAAGCCTAATATTGGTCAATATTTTTATCAATATAATAATACAAATGTGAGTGTTGCCCTTATGTTTTTATCAACACATTACGAATATTTCAATTATAAATTACATGATATTAATGTTATCATTCAAATTGTTGGTGTCTTATAAGTATGTAGTCCTGATAAAAGAGTTAAGGCTTTGTTATTGTAACAAATTTTGCCAGACATCTTCTATACGTTGGGGTAAGACTTTTATCCACAAGATATATTGTTGTATGCAAGAGATGAATTTATTTTTTAATTCTTTTGTAATGCAAAGCATAAGAGACTTTCATTAAGTTGGACATTTAATGTTTGGAAATTGAAAAAAGCCAATATTTTGTGTGGCCAAGACAATCAAACATCCTTATCCATATCTAAGTCAATTTTTCAAGACAGTCTAACATTTCTATCCATATTCAAATCAATTGTCCAATGCAGTCAAACATCTTTATCCATATCTAAATCACATAACAAAGTTTCAAATACATATTCATAACCATATCACAACACATAGTTGGAATACATATCGAAATCATAACACATATTTCAAGCATGGCTCATTTAGCTGTTGATTCACCATCATCAATTTGGGATTTTATTAGAGTTGATTTTTTACCCCTTAATTTGTATCTACTTTAAGTTGTAGTTCTTGTTTGATCATTTGTATTTTGAGAAGCTTAAGTTGGCTCGAACACTTGAAATTGACTTTCACCCATCTATAAAACATTTATAAACAAAAAGTATATTGTGACAAATTAGAAATAAATAACAAAAAATTAGCCAAATTTGGTAACAAATTGTAAAGTAAGTGTTCCTACTAACTTCTCCAAATGTTACTCTATATCCTTAGGGGCCTGTATACATATAAATGTTTATGATATTTAAAAAAGTTGATGGAAAACCAAAATTAAAAATGAATATTCACTCACTACCCTCTTCTCAATTCTTAAGATAGATGTTACAATGTTGGATCTTGTAGATACTGATTGTCTATCTCTTCTTTTTACGCTACTGTCGATGTTGGATGTAGATGTTAGATTTTTTGGTGGTCTTCCACATTTTCTCTACATTATACACATAAAATTAAAGTGAATGATTGTATATTTAAAGAATATTTATCACAAACATAATTATAAATCAATATATAATTACCTTAGCAATTTCAGGTTGTCCCGAAGATTGGACCTTATTTTTGCATCCTTTTTATTGTGACCAACTTCAAAACAATGTTGATATCTGATGAGTACTCCAACTTTGGTCAACTTGTTTGGATTTCGTAGTTTTTCATCTTTATCCCTTCTTCTAGCTTTCTTAGGTCTTCCAAGCATCTTCTTAATTAAGGGAGGTAACATAGGTTATAAGTTTTTAGTCTTTATCTAAAATTTTAGATCGCTAATGGGTTCTATGGCATACTAATAACTCTTCAAATAACACTCATATTTGTAGTATCAGCTCACATTCACATCGATATCCTCCCTCTGATTTGATATATAAGCAAATGCATGCTTATATGGGATTCTTGTTAAATCCCAAAGTCTACACTGACATGTTCTTGCTTGTAAATTAACAATGAACTTATTTGCAAAATTTATTACTTCGAACTTCAAGCTACCATTTATCCTGATGATACAGTGTTTTGCTTCCCATTGTGCAGTCTATATCTTCTTTCTCACCCTTGAACATATTTCATCTATGGATTTGATCATCATATCTCCTTTTTTATGAATTTGAGTAATTAAAGATACTCCAATATCCTCTAGCATATTAATTAGGATTTTTAATCGTGCTTCACAGATAATACGTTAAATGAATCTGATATAATGTTATGAACAATTTCATACTTTGGCCTTGTGCTAATAAATGCTTTCATAAATATCTCAAGATTCCTTGCTTTGAAGTCATTTGTAAGTCTTTTTGGATATATTCTTCAACTGCTCCATTATTTCATCAAATTCCACTTCCGTTATGCAGTTAGTCACTTCCAAAATAAACTCCTATATGTGTGGCCTTAACGTAATTTAGACCAATTGGCATACACATTTCGAGCACATTTTCTATGTTCTGCTTCTGGAAAGAGATTCTTCAAAAAATAAATAGTACTGATATTAGAATTTTTACCTTTAGTTGATCATTGACAAATGTCAACGAATTCCCACTAATGTTTAGATCATCAGCAAAAAGACTTAAAAACCAATGCCAAAATTGGTAATTCTCTCTCTCAACCACACCCAACATATAGGGTATATCTTATTATTTCCATCACACCCACCACAGCTAACAAAGCACCTCTAAGAAATTTCTTCAAAAAACATCCTTTCAAACCCTATTATTTTTTGAAAACCACCGAGAAAACCATATTTTAATACACTAAATCCCACGTAAAACTTCTTAAATATTGCTTGTCCACACTTTTCATTAAATTTATTTTGGATGATGAATTGGCCTTCTCTATCGATCCACTGCAATTCTTGTCCATAAGACCACAATTTTTCATTATGTCCTTCCATTAATCCACGTAGCATTATAATAACTTCTCATTTAGCCCTATAATAATGAGATTTAGTCACTTACAATGCATGCTTCCTTTGAAGAACATCTATCATCTTGCTAATTGGACAATTCAGGTTCCTCCGAAACTTTTGTAAGAATTGATTTGCTATTTACTTCTTACTAGCTTGTTGGTTGCTTTACACTTTCTTGCAAGTATGTTTGTTTTCTATTATCTTCACAGCAAAGGTTTTTTTTTTTCATTTCCAATCCAACTAGCATAAACCCTAAAAGGCCAATATGTATCACAAACAACTTTCGTTCTCATACCAAATCTCGTCATTGAAACATCATATCCATTTATAATTACATAATTTTTGTTGCCTTCCTAAATTGAACCTCATCCTTAAACTTCATTCCAACTTCAAACTGAAAATCATTCATGTCCACTTTTGGATTAAAGACAACATATTTCTTCCTTCTGTTAGAGGTCTTGCTCTCACCATCTTCACTACATATTAGTGATTGAACTTCAGCATCATTTTCCTCCTACTAATTTCACCAACTCTGTTAACTTTCTACTTCTCTTTGTGAATTGTTTGAATAATTTTGATTTTTGTTACTACATTTTTTACTGCTTCCAACCCCATCCATAACATCACATTTAAACCTACTACCTACCTTTTTCCTATATTTCTTCTTATTAGATTTTTGTAGTAGCATATTCTCCATCATTAGTTGCATAAATTTCATCATCACATATATCATTTTTAGATTCAGTCATCTCTATAACAACAAAATCTTCATCGTCTTGTTCCCTTTAAACTTGGAATAACCCTTCTTTATTGTTGATATCAGAATCAATTTCTTCATCATCACTTGTAGGATTATCTAACCATGCTTATAATAGATTTCAACATTGTAGTTCTTCAATTCTTCCATGCGTTAAAGCATTAACATGTCCTTATCCTCGTGTAAACTCAACTCTTTCAAGCATCTCCTTGACTCGTCTGGAAATTTATAAAAATAGATACAATTCCATACCATTTATCTTCCGATACTCCTTTTAATAACAATTCCATACCCTTTATCTTCCGATACTCCTTTTAATACTACATACCAAGTTCATCAACACCAAAATCCTTCTTCAGTTTGACCTTATCTCCAACATATTTGTTTCCATTTTTTTTCCAATACCTACCATAATGAAACTTAAAATTTACCAACATCTACATTACAAAGAATTTTACTATTATTTTCTAACAAATCAAAATTGCAAGCACTTCATCAAACTAAATATATAATATGTTCTTTTTAAGCATTTTATTGCCACAACTTATATATAGAACAATTCCTCAATGTGTGAAATAAAAAGCAAATTAAAATGAAATAGGTTATAGAATTAGATATAGAAAATAAAAAAATATCAAAATTTGAAATACTAGATTTTAATATGGAGATAACAAAATATGGAATTTAACATATAAGTAGTTTAAATCCTTGTCATCTTAACTCTTTAATTCACCTACTACAATTTGCAACTACTATTAGAAATCAAGTAGGGAAATGACACAAAAACTACTCATAGAAACTCAAATGGAAGTCCTAATAAGAAAAATTGAAGGCCTGGCTGGAGTAGTAAGAATAACAAGTGGAAGCACTAATAAGGAAAAATGAAGGCTTAGCAGAGCAGTGAGAATAATATAAGCATTATGTTTTTTTGAAGGAATTAATAACTATCATTTTAAAAGCCATAAAACATCCTTTAAAAGGGGTAAACTATTGAGTAATATATAATGGAAACTAGATGTGTTGAGAAATTCAATTAAGAACTAAATGTAATCCCACTAACTAGCTTACAAGCTAACATATTCAAATTTGCTTACATTGCCTTGTATGTAAAAGGTCTAGAGTCATGCAGAGATGAAAGATAGTCTCTAATATCTACTGATGATGAATTATAACCTTGATTAATTTTATAGATAAAAACCTGGATCCTAAGTTAAGAATATCTTGTTGTTACATTCTTTCCATATAAACCAGACAATGAAGGGAGATTTGGAAAACCATCTTATCATCTTCATATGAAAAGTGTGTTTGAATGTTCTATTCAACAATTTGTAACTAGTCAACAAGAGGAAGAGTTATATTGCAGAGGTTTATGATGCCTTTCCATTCATACAAGGAGAAATATACTGCAGAGGTTTAAGAATTCGCAAAAGATGGTTCTAAAAAATAACAAGCACAATAAATCAAGACATAATTAACTAACCAAATTCAACAACAAAACTAAACAAAAGAAAAACATAAACGAATAATCAAATTCAACAATGGAACACATAATTAAGTAAATGCAATCAATAAAAGAGGGCATGCCTTTAAGAACAAAAAGAACTGAAAAGCGATTCGAAACCAAGTGAAACAAATAACTAAATTCAACAACAGAACACTAAATTATTGGAAAGAATTTGATCTTCTGCCTCTACATTTACTGTTAATGCTTTGATAGGAAGCAAGAAAAATAAGTTATTGGAAAGAATTATAGTTGATTGAAATAAAAAAGAAGAATGAGAATATCTGCAGAAGATTAGACAACTGAGCTCAATAAGATTGAATTTTCACTCAGATAGATGACTTAGGATTAGATGAACTCACCTGTCAAAGGGAAACACATTAGAGACACTCCCAATTGCACCCAACCACAAGAGATAATAGCAACAATCCAGAGACACTCTAGAGATAGTGACAATCCACAATGCATAAGAGTTTTGTATCTTCAAGACTCGAAAACAAAACAAAACAATTTATGAGTTAAAAAAATAGGGACACATGTCAATGGCATGTAAAAAATTATAACCTAATTTGTCACGTAATTAAAGTTAATGTCCGGCTATTTTCACAATAAATTAAAAGTTGAGATATTTTAGCATTAATTTTTAAAATTCAAATTAAGATTTGCTTATAATTAAGGCGTAGTTAAAAGTGAACAAGTTTTCTGTGTTCTTTAATGAAAGATATAAAACACACCACGCGCACCTAGGAAGAGCGTGGGATATGCCTTCCCACGATATTAGTAAATGAACCGCATATAGACCAAAACAAATAAGCCTCGAGATTGAAGAAGAACGTAAATAAACAGTTTCGGAGCCGAGGGTTTCCTTTTGTTTATAATTGTGTTGAGTCGAAAATGTCGTCACGTGACAAGAAACCTGCAAAGCCATCAACCAATCGCCCCGGCGGGATCCACACTCTCTCCGATCTTAACCGACGCATCGGCCCCGACTCCGACTCCGATGACGAAGCTCCTCCTCAGTACTACACTGGTGGCGAGAAGAGGTCTTCTCCCCTCCCCTCCTTTCCTTCTTAAACCCTGAAATTTTCCTTATTTAATTCGTCTCTAAAATTTTATAAACAACAAACCATATCTTTCTACTTAGGTTTGGTAATTGAAAGCTTTGCTGTCGATATTGTTGATCTGACAGTCACTTTGTTATAACCTTATTGTCTTGATTTTTGGGAATTTGATTCCTTCAATTTGTGGTTATTTCAATGGTTTAGGATCAAATCTAGAGTTGATTTGAGGATGTAGAATTTTATGTCATTATCATTGCAGTGGTATGCTTGTCCAAGATCCTACCAAAGGTAATGATGTGGATGATATCTTCAATCAAGCTAGACAATTGGGAGCTGTTGAAGGACCCTTGGAGCATCTTCGTCCTTCTTCAAGCTTTACTGGAACTGCTAGATTGCTCACAGGGGAGTCTGTACCATCTTCTCCTCAGCAACCACAGACTTCTGTTCATAACATTGTCTTCTGGACCAATGGTTTCACCGTCAATGATGGTCCTCTCAGGAGGTTGGATGATCCCGAAAATGCCTCTTTCTTAGAGGTAGTGATACTTTTTGTCTTCAGCTACTTTGGAATTCAGTGTTGCATCATTATTAGTGGTAGGATAATTCACTATACAGCAGTTATAGCCTAAGTTTCTTTCTTATTTAACTAGGGCGCAAAGCCAATAGTTGAATGCAAAATTAAAGCTTGATGTCTTGTTCTGCTTGAGGTTACTTTGAGTATTTTAATTCGAGACTGTAAGCTTTTCTCCATAAATTTTTATGCTATTATCTAGTGAAATACATAAGCTAGACATCAATAATGGATTTTCTGTGCTCTTTGTTCTTGTATTTTATGTTTCCCTGATCAGTTTTTCTTGTTAATGCTGATACATTTTATTCTTTTTATTTGTCTCTTCAGAGCATCAGAAGGTCTGAGTGCCCAAAGGAGCTTGATCCTGCTGATAGAAGGTCCTTAGTTCATGTTAAGTTGATAAGGAGGGATGAAGAATGTCCTGTGAGTCTCTCCCTATCTCCACCTGCCTAACTTTTGATGTGCTCTTTTAGGACCAACATGGAAGAGGGTAATTTAGACAATGGGGAGGATAACAGAAAAGGGAATAAACCGTTGATATGGAAAGTATACTCTAGGATAAAGAATAGTGGGCCAGAGGAGAGTTAGTTAGTAGCTGAATGGATCCTAGCTTGGGGGTTTTAGGCTGAGAGAGGAGGGGCGAGAAGAGGGGAGGAAAAAAGGGAAGAATTTGTGACAGAAGGATAGTTAAGCCTTCTGAGGAGCATTCAGCTCTGGGTAGGGAAATACTAAATATCACCATTGTAATGGTTTATAGTATTGCTATAATTCAATAATACCAAGTACCTCTAGTATTCAAAGACTTAAGAGTTCTATCAAAATCTTAAGTACAACTGAGAATCAGTTGACACAAGAAGGGGTTGCATCAAACACTCAAGTGACATGGTTTGTAGGCCAAATTCAACAGATCTTTTTAGTAACCATAACAAAAGAAACAAGACCATCATAGAATACGAAAAGCGCCAAAGGCTGAAATTGCAACCAACTAGAGTGACCTCGAGACTACTTTTCTCTTGAATAAGATCTCAACATCTACTGTAAGCCTTTAATGTGCAAAGCTTGAGTTTGCTCAATTCAGAATAACTAAGTAACTCAGTGTCAACAAATGATGGATCAAGAAACATGATTGAGGTGAGAAAACCACTATAAAGAGGCCAAACTAAATAATATGGAGAAGAATATACCTTTCCGGTGTGTTGGGTATGTTCATGGGCAGCCATTTGCCAGTACATATTTGTGCGTCTGTAAAAGTCCTTCAAAGATTCTCCAGGCTTTTCAAAGAAACCCATGAGCAGCACTCGGTGAGAAAAATGGTCAAGAAACAAAATAACTGAAATGGAACAGCAAAGTCACTATTAAGTGCGAGAAGCAATTAAATCAGCTGAGTGTCTTGAGGACAAAGTGCCTCAATGGTGAGACCTATAGTTATCCTTACTTCATATCCATAAATTAAAGACTTTTTGCCATCCAAAATACATCAGAAAAGCACTGCACTAGCTACAGGAAGAAAAATACATTGCTAAAATATCAGCTGCAGAAAGCAAAACTTAAAATTTCTGCGCAGAGGCTTCCAAATTAAATTATTAAACGTCACCTCATGCTAACTTCCAATTAAGATATTGAAGAAGCAAGTTCTGCTAAACCAAACCTGTAAAAAACATCAATTAGATACGCACCATTGGTGTTCTTTGTGAATCTGAAAGCCCAAGATTGGCCCTGATCTGCTCTATCCTAGCCCGCTTCTCTTTCCTTCGAAGATTTTTTTTCTCACCCTTTATTATAGCAAAGGCATCATCAACTGATCCGGAAGCATTATCCCTAGCCTACATGGACGAAAGAAAGATGTCAAGGGGTTTACTTTTGTAAACATCTATGATTGTCCTGTCTAGATAAACAGAACATAGTGATCTCTAGCAATTTAGATGGCAAGAGAACAATTAAGATGGTAATGAATAGTTATTCCTCTACTTAAAGTATGACCTAAAGCAGAATTAAAATGTCGGAGATAGTAAAACTTGTTTCGAGAGCCATGTAAGTGTCGAATCTTCATGACATATGGTATCTTCCAAATTTAAGTGACATGAAAAATGTAGGGAGCGCAACTAAGCAAGCAAGGTTACGAAGGAGACTATAGTTCAAAATTTGACAGAAGATCTAACAGAAAAAAACATCAGAAACTTCTTATCAACTAAATAGGGAAATGCAGTAACAAGACAAGATCATTTACACATTTGATTTTAACAGAAAGTAAGAAGAGAATCACCTCTCCACCATCGTCATCATCATCGTCAGTTTCATCACTGTTGCTCTCACTGCTACCATCATCACCACTAGCATCTTCATCATCCTCATCATCGTCATCCTCCGGGGCTTCTACCCATTCAGATTCAGACGCCTGCGTTATTTAAAACAAGGCTCAGACAGGTTAAAGCAAACTGAATTGAAATGATGATCATGCTCATTAACTCATCTTTTTGAAAATTGTGTTTCAGAAGACATTTGGTTGTAGAAAATTATATTGTTAGTGAAAATTAAAAGAAGACTTCGAAATCTCTGAAAGAACACCGCACCAAGAAATTACAAGAATATATAACTAGGAATGGAAAATGTAACAAACCGGTATTATGCATTTCCATTCATCAAGTTTGCTGAGATTAAGAGAATACAAATCGTCAAGTGTAATCTCCTGGTCTTTAATCTCCATCATTCCTCCATATACGTATAATGTATCTCTGCCAACAACCATGCAGGAATTGATACGTCCACAGGGTCTCACTATCTACAAGTTTAAACATCATAAACTAGTGATGAGGAATAAAAAGAATGCATGAGCCAATTTATTGTAAAGAAGACAGACCTCCGAGGGACCAGAATCTTCAATAACCACTTTAGCTTTAGATCCCTCTGCCTTTCCCTCATCACTGGGAGCCGATAAACCACCATCATCAACTATTACACTCGCCATATTCTGAGATAGGTCATTAATACTGCTTTCCATATCAACCTCTTGTTCTTGGCATTCTAGGCTCCCATCTTTACCATTTGTAGCAGACTCCTCTGTTTCAGTGGCATTTACATTTTCATAATCTAAACTATTAGGCCTTTGCTCAGAGCTCTTTTTCACCTGCAAAGCATCAATTAGTGAGCAATTTATGCAGTACCCAAAGACCTATACAGAACTAAGAAAGTGGAATATATTCCTTTTGCAGAAAACATCAACAAACTATGCTGATTTGTAAACAAAAGAGCTGTAGGATAGATAACTAGCAAAAAGACATTCGCAGGGCTTAATCCGCACTACACCTTCTCCTTTGTTGATTTTCCTTTCCGCAGTTCCAAGGGATACCTATACCCAAAAGAAGAAATATGAAGTCTGACCCTTCAGAAATATATTGTAGGAAAATGCAAAATTAAACTGTTGTTATCATAGTGTTGGATCACATAAGAGGAAAGAAAATTGACATTGACAAGAAGGAAAAATCCTGAAAC
>JANIHZ010000002.1:30431237-30441507 GCA_027478365.1 Erythroxylum rufum | reverse complement strand
TTGAGGCAAGCTCCAGTCAGTCTCCAACACTCACCACCATGCCTCTTCTCACAGTACTCACAAACTGGAAACTGATTTTGTCCTGTACCCCTTCCACTACTAGTCTGTGAAAACCTGCCCCTCTGCCCAAATATTGACTGCCTGTATCTACCCAATGATCTAAATGCTCTGTTCTGCTTACTGAAACTCCTGCCAGAACTGCCCTGACTCTCACTAGGCCTCTTCCTTCTGGACCCTTGCACAATCTCAGCTTGTTTCTCCCTCATCAACTGTTCAATTCTAATTGAAGCAGCTCTCAACTCAATGAAAGTACCCATATATGACCATGCCAACCTTGTTCTGATCTCCATATTGAGTCCATTCTCAAACCTCCTACACTTGTCTTCTTTTGTAGGGATCAAGGCAGTAGCATAACCCATCAATTCATTGAACCTGACCTCATACTCAGCCACTAACATCCTACCTTGCTTCAATTCCAAGAACTCCTACATCTTCATGTCCAGATACATCTTGGGTATATAATTCTCTCTGGAGACCCTCAGAAAGTCTTCCCACTTCAATTGGCAAGGCCTAATGGTACTGCCTGGGATAGTCTTCCACCACTGGTATGCTGGGCCCAACAGTAAAGACACTGTATAGTCAAACCTCTCATTAGGCTCGCAGTCCATCTGATCAAATACTCTTTCTGTCCTCTCCAACCATCCCTCGCCCTCAACAGGATCTGTGCTACCATAGAAGTCTAAAGCTCCCTGCTTTTGCAGCCTATCATACCTCCTCTCCCTTCTTTCGGGAACCATAGGAGGCAATTCCTCATATCAAGGCACCAAGGATTCCCTACTGGCTCCTACTGATCCTTGTCAACTGGTTGATCAATTTGATTACTTAGAGCAGATGACCTATAACAATCAATAATCTCAGTCATTATCCGCATTTCTCACAATATTTCATACTTAACAATCCTATATGTCCCAACAGATGCCAACCATGCTCTAATACCACCTAAATGTAGCGCCCCCTTACCGTCGGGTACACACCTGGACGCCCGGAGGTCATTCTGGCACATAACCTATGATAAGGGCAAGCTATATTCGATCACTACATTCACTTCATATGGCATCATGTCATTATTCACTTGTAAAGCATCATAAGAGAACCACAATATTTTTAACACCAACTTTTTCCTCATTTCATTTCAAAAAATCAAAGTCTACTTTGTGCCTTTCAATATTTCCATATGTACATCATCAAAAACCTAATATAAGAGTAATACATGAAAGAGGAAAATATAAAAAATCTAGCTAAGCCATCCAAAATCCCAGCTGACCGAACTGTGAGCCATGACTTCTCTTGCAAATTAAAAATTTCACTGCTAATCAGGCCTCTCAATAGCTAGAGTCGTCTCTCAGTCCTGAAAAGGCAACGTTGCAATTTTGATGATTTTTGCGAATTCAATGAGGTAACCATCATTGATGGTTCACTCAATTCAAACAACACATCAATATATATAACAATTATTGCACAACTTACACTTTATATAACTATCACATTTTCACTTAAGCATAAACACTTTTTCATTTCAATCAATCAAACCATAGTTAACAAGATGTATATGAAATGGTCATGAGACACTTTCCCAGTTATTACGTTGTTGTGACCGAGTTCCTGAACTGTCACATGTAGGGCTCATTAAATGTTGAGCCTAAGGCTCTGAATCACTTTTGAGCTCAAAACTCAGTTTCATTCGTTGAGCTTTAAACTCTAATCGGTGGTTACTCTGGTCACAACTGTCATTATCTGATTATGCATTCATGAATGGAATGCATGTACCATTATCAATCACATCCTAAAGCACCTAGGTCTTCACATTCACATTCAAGTAGCACTTCAATATTTAAATCCACAGTCGAATCACATTCATTTATTATTCAAACATAATTATAAGAAAACAATAATTGAGAGAAACCGTCTAGGTTACTCACAGTTGTTTCTTAAGATAATGCCTGGAAGTGCCAGCAACGTCTGGGGGTTGACGTTCCAGTTGTTCCTCTATAACAAATAACATACACAAATATCACAGTTTGCACAATTACACGTATTCAATAATGCATATGTATGAAATGAATTATGTATAATGCATGTTCATGACTATCTCAGGTATCATTCCATCAATTTTCACACAAAACAATCAACTATCAAAACTTACTTAACTAGCATCAGTCTGTAGGGTTTAAACCTCCTTAACCCATTTGGATCTAATTTCATAGCCCAATGAACCATTTCAGATCTTTCTCCAAGCACTAACTTTTGGGTCTACTGTTCATATTCAATTAGAAGCTGAAAACTTGTGAAATTTGATCCTACTTTCTTCTAGAAAAGTGTTCCTCTATCTTTTATCTTTCCATTGACACCAAAATCACTCAATTTGGTTCAGTAATTTAGAAGATATGCCTTAAACATTTTCGGACTGTTCCTATCTAAAACAGTGTACTGTGCACAACTTCCATTCAAAGCTTGAAAGTCATAGGGACTGAATTACAATTCACTGCCTTTAGATACTTTATGTCTCTAGTTTACCAAAAATCAAAAATCATCTCATTTGAATTTCTACTGATCATGATATCATCAAAATACTGAAGTATGGTCACTGGAATAATACCAGTTCATACTACTTAAGAGCACACTCACTATACTAGTCGCACCTTTTACACTCAATCTTTCTCAATTCAATTCAGATAGCTATGATTCTTGGTGTAGATATAGAGAAATGTCTTACAAATCCAATGTTTCAAGAATCAAGTCAATCGAGTGTCTAGAGAAGAAGTTATGGCCAAAAGAATCAAGCATGTTTTTGCCTTCAATGATACCAAACCTGTTTCATGGAAACAGCTATAACTTTTTGTAGAAATTTCTGATTAGGGTGTTCTAAAGATGATTTAGAAGAGGATTTCAAGAGCTACAACTTTGATGAAGATCTCAGAAACAAATTATATCATCTGAAGGGTCAAAAATAGGAATAGATGATATGACATCATTTTACGATGAAGATGACATCATCAGACGATACAAGGTTGGGAAAATTGCCATAACTTTCCCTAAAAATATCGGATTGAGGTCTTCTTTAGATTGTTTAAAAGAGGACTTCAAGAGATACAACTTTGATGAAGACCTTAAAGCTAGATTCGGCCTCTAAGAAGGTCAAAAATGGAACAAAGTTGACACAAAACTAAGATGAAGATGACGTCAGTAAGAACAAAACTAAGACGAAGATGACGTCAGCAAAACTACGAATATGACATCAGCAATAATAAAACTAAGACAAAGATGACGTCAGCAAAACTAAGATGAAGATGATGTCAGCAAGAACAAAACTAAGACGAAGATGACGTCAGCAAAACTTAGACGAAGATGACGTGAGCAAAAATAAAATAAGACGAAGATGACATTAAAGAAACTAAGACGAAGATGACATTAGCAAGAACAAAACTAAGACGAAGATGACATTGGCAAACTAAGACGATAAAGTGAACAGGAACTTCGTCTTACTTTTTCTCCAGAATGTCTCCACTTGTAAAGATCATAACTTTTAGCTCAGAGGTCCAAAATTTTCATACTATATACCGTTAGAAAGATAAAAGAGAGATATACAACTTTCCAGAAGGCAACTTTGCCAAAACCTATATATATCAATCCAAAATTTTCCCCTAAAATCTGAAGATGAAATTTTTCATTCATACACCAACGTACTTCACCCAATTCTTAAATTCATGTCAACTTTTGAGATTCTTAGAGACAGAATTGAAATTCGATGTCTTCATACAAAATGTAGCCATATATCTCTAGTTTAATCCAAATCAAGAATCATCTCATTTGGACAACAAAAGAAAACGTTGTGGCTAAAATACTGAAGTATACTTAGTGAAAAATTTCCAGATTTTCAAACTTCCAATATTTTACAACACCTAATCGCTAATAATCTTTCAAAACACTATATTAACACTATAACCAAAAAAAATTTCATCGCTAAACACACAACATTTAAGAACAAACACATAATTGCCATTTTCCATGCAGTTGACAAAATTTTATTAGTTTCTTCCGAATAACTCTAACAAATTTAGCTACTACTTACTCGTTGAAAACTCCTAAAGCTCCAACTATCTTTAAGTGCTATTCCAGGCAAGACTTTCGTTTCCCCTGTGAACACTAACCAGCCTCTGTGCTTTAAGAAACTTCAAAGGGGGGTGATAACAAGGAAAGAAGCTTAAGAAATATCAAGCCCCTCTTTGAACTCTCGAATATCGAGACTTACTTTTTAACAAAAGTAAAAAAAACAACTTAACACTTGTCACTTTCCTATGGTCTAATCTCTAACTTAGTTTCTTTTGAAAATAACTCCATTTAGTTCTCTGCTTCCCAATACAACTATCCTCTTTACGATCCAATTTCCCTAATATTCTTTTGATTTCTTTTTCCATAAAATTCCCAAAAATTCATAAATCAATCCAATTATACCCGAAATTTTTCATGAATGCATGTATAATTATTTTCATGTGCAAATAAATTCACTATTCATAAGTATGTGTATGTCACTTTATGCACGTGCATACAAATGCTTTTCTAAACTCTTATTGAATACTCAAAATTACTATTCTAACCTTCCTATACGCAATGGGATGTTACACATAATTAAGCTAGTTTGTTTTTAATTAGGAAAGAAAAAAGGTGGGTGATAAAATGAGAAAGTAATTGGGCAAAATATTCATTAAAAATCATTAATTACCTTACAAAGTACAACTTCTTTATCAGGTAAGCGCTCAACAATCCAACTTGAGAGTAAAATAAAAAGCAAGTGTTGTAACATATACACATTCGGTGTATCCATAGCTCCAGCAAGGTTAAGAATACTTTAAACAATAAGAATAAAGCTTGATGAAGAAAGACAAACATGACAATTTAAAAGCACTTCATCTCTAAAGCTCCAGGACCATCAATGCTGTCTTATTAGTCACTTGACGAATGCTATCTTATTAGTCATAATCTAAAAGGCTTAAGTTATTAAGAATTCAACAAATATTCTAGAAGTTTACCAACCTAAAATTCAAAGTTAAAGAGATCATGTGATAACAGTAAATGACATCTCAGACCCTACAAAGAAATTTATGATTAAAATTCTTTTAAGCATCAAAAACTAAATGCTAAATCAAAAAGCTGAGAAACAAAATAATATAGGAGAAAAGTAGTAACTAGCATTCTATGTTTATCATAAGAAAGAAGATATACAGTGGAAACATGTCTAACCTTGGAGCTAGCACATTTTACCAAGCAAAATGGACAAGAAAAATCTTCAATAATTACAACCAAAATCATCGAATGCATGAGAGAAGATGAGGAAACAAAGAATTAAAGTAGAGGTAAACAAGCAACTTCAAGGAAAGAATAAAAGGTAGATTAAAACATACTATATCGTATGAAGATAGAGGGTACCTTCAAATTTTTTGCAATTTATTATTGTAGTACCTATAGTTTAAAATCACATTTCCAGTTATCAATATGTAGATAAAAAGAAGAAAAGCTTCAATGACATGCAAAAAACAAGCAAAAAGAAAAAAAATTCACAAAAATGATTACAAAGAGAAGATTTACCAAATAATATGAGATAATGATGAAAAAGAAATCACTACACATATACACAGAGACGGATCCAAAACATTTTTTTAGTGGGAGCAAAATTTTAATAGGGACAAAATTTTAATGATCAAAACTTAAAATAATAACTTTTATATAAAATTTTTTGGAGGCAGTGGGGGTAAGTGCCCCCAATGTAGATATGTCCATGCGTATACAAATGATAAGGAGATCTTTCTTTAACACCAATTTCTTCCGCAGATACATTAACTTACACTTGTTGTGACGAATTCTATGAAAGCCATAACAATGAAAAGCAACATACACCAGTCAACCAAGGTAATTCGGAAATATTTAGCCAAAAATTAGCGAGGCATTAAGAGAATGAACCATGGTTTCAAATGTATATGGAATTTGCATCAAAACACATTTTTCCTCGTCTGAACTCAACTGCAAATGGGAAAAAATGAAAGAGTGGAGATGGTGTATCGAATAATGTATGTCAATGAAAAAAATAACGTAAAGGGGTCTAGAAACAAAATCAATAAAGACATTCAACTATTTGAGATGAAATAACATGTAACATCCCCCTCCTCCTAATAGAACACATTGCAGTGAACCCTAAAAAGTAGGAAAAACAAGCTAATTAAAGATAATATTGACCATACACATTGATATATAATTATATATTAATAGAGAGAACTTACAGATGGTTTCTTATTCTACCAACAAAAATGGATCAGAAGAATTCATACAATAATTATCTGTTTTTACTTTTTATAACTACAGAGAAACTACCAGCCTCATAGATATTTTATAAGATATTTACTTACAGAATTGCTTGTTGAAAACAAAACTTATAACTAAAAAGCAAACCCTGAAAAAGGTAAATAGAGACATGTTATTTATAATTGCAATCACTAAATTTCTACAACCATTTTTCACTTTCCGGTAAAGTTCACTAACTCAACACTCCCCATAACCTCTCCCCAATGAAACTCACTAACCTCCTCATTGACCCTTTTTTCGTTGCCTCCTCATCACCCCCACCACAGTCACTGTAACTTTTCCTCTCCTTTACAGAATCAGATTTTGGTAAAGATTGGAGTTCGGGTTTTAGAAACTCCAACTCTGGAATTCCTCAAGTTTTGGTAGCTCAGGTATTTCAACCATTTAAAAATAATGAAACCATAAAAACATTAACAGAAAGAGAGACAAGAAAGAAACGTAAAGGCTAATTAACAGAGTGAATCCATGAAATGAAATATCGTCGACTATGGATTGAGAGCATACCTTTCGTTTTCATGGACAAAGAGAAAAGAAGAGAGCAGAAGATGAGACATGAGTGTTTGTGGCGTTAGGGCTTTTTTTTAAAGCGCCCTTCGGTTTATGGAGGAAGAGGAAAGAAAGACGAGAGAATGAGAGACGGGTATTTTAGGCTTTAAGGGATTTTTTTTAAAGCTCCATTCTCGTTTTCATTCTCTCTTATAATTATTTGGCACATTTGACGACTATTTCTAAAATTATTGTCAAAGGCCATTTTTTGCGACCATTTTTGTCAATAAAGGTTTTTTTTTTGCATCAAATAATAAACTTTTAGCGCAAGGGTCTATATTTTGCAATATATCCTATTTTAATAGTCAAATGTATGATTCTCTTAGTTTTGAAAGTTCAAGCTTACAACCAACTCTCCAAAATTTTTGTCAATAACTTGATATATCCTATTTCAGACAAATGCTTAATTAGCTCATATTAGTCGTTTCAAAGTTATAAAAGAAAACAGATTTGAAAATTACAAGTGTTCGTGTTTTTAACTTGTAAAGGTGGAATCCGGTGGTAAGAAATTTTAGTTAATGAAACTAAGATATAGACTATTGACATAGTTTACATTTATATCTAAATGACTCTATTTATAAAATTCATACCCATTGTAATTTGTAATCACTTTCACCTCGATCATATTATCACACAATCAATAATTGAGCATTAGAAAACAAAGAGAAAGAGATGTGTACGTACCTCCAGCATTCTGAACCAATCGCAGAATAAAAAAAATATGGATGCAAACAAATAATGAACTGGAAGAGTTACAGGTCAATGCTGCCGCAAGAACCTCCAGTTCAAAGGTACTTGAAAACGACAACGGATTGAATGAACTTTACATACAAATCTAGATTCTGTCGTTTCCGCTTTCTTAAGAAGATTTAATAGGTTACTCACTAAACCACAATACAAACTCAAAAATGTTAAATCATTGGTTTCAATTTCAATCATTTTTGGATTCACTGAGAAACCAGGTCATAGTTATTTATTAATCCAATGATCAAAAGGCATTCTTTAAAATCTAATGGATTAATTAATAGCTGTCAACTTTAAAAGAAATTGGGTCTTTGAGTACAATAACATGCTCATTAAGTTTCTACAGCAATATAAAATAAAATCCTAAGAGAAGTTCTAAAATCCATGGCCTCTTTAAGATCAGATAAGATATAATTTCATCGGACACCCATTTTCTTCCCTGATGCCTTGTTCTGTCCAAAGCCTACCCCAATTAACCCCTTAGTTTGCCCATGGATGATCTGCAATAAGTTTGAAGAACAGAAAGTAGCCAATTTACATTTCGCAGATTAAAAAGAAATAAGGAGAAACGAAAGGAAGGCAAAAAGAGAAAAAGAAAGCTAGGGAAGCCTCGTGTAGATTGTAGAGCAAATCAGTACCCAAGTGGAAAGCATCAAATATTAATGAAGTTAAATCTTCACTAGTGGACGAAAGGAGTTTGTTGGCGTCCTTTATCAAGGGGAAATGGAGTTGGGATTTGGGGTAGCCGATATTCTTGCATGCTTTGTGTGGGACATAATACGATATATTCGGGATTTCAATAAAAATTCAGATTGTGCGTCACTAGCAATGTCACATGTGTTCGTTCTTCATTCTTTGTCACTTCCATTCGAGGACTAAACGAGTTACAGAATTAAAACTCTTGCAAATTAAACCCAAAAAAAAAAAGATAAAGAAGAAAGGTGAACCATTCTATATTATATTATCTCAAGTTATTTATGTTGAAAAACAAGAGAACAAAAAAAAAGGAGGTTGGACTCGGGAACCAGTGCTCTTGATTTTATCAGCTGCAGCCAAGTAAGTACAGAATATGCTCTGGAACATGAAAAGTGGATTAGCTTTTCGAACACCTCAAACAACAAACAAGTATTAATTAAACACCTATAAGAGACTAGTTTAATGTAGTGGTTGGTACTAAGCAGTGAAACTAATCAAGTCTCTTTTGTCTTCTTCACCGGTGGAAGTAGCGAGTCTGTTCATGTCTTGTGGAAATAAGAGAGATCAGTTAACCGAACTAGTAAATCCAATACTACAAAAGTAATTAGAAAAATGAGAAAAGAAAGAAACCCTTTACGTTATATCATGCAACTGTGTAGGAAAAGACGTAAAGTGAATCAGAAAAGCTTATTATGGCTTTAGAAATGGGCCTACTAAGCTCTACCCGTCCTTCTCCACTACTACGCCTACTAACTACTACTACTCTTCATCAGCCGTTTATGTCTCTCTCTTTGTCTCTCTAATCAGTGACGTCTTCTTCTCCCAACTTTTCATTAGCTTTAGCTTTTATTCTTACGCAGCTGTGACGGAATCCGAGTCCTTCCTCGCTTCCCACATTCTTCGTTCAGCTTTCCCCAGCTTTCCATCTATTTCACCGAAGACAGAGAGAGCGCCAAACCCTAGCTAATCCAGAATACCACTCTCTTTACTTTCTCCGTAAGCAAACCCTAATTAAGCACATTCTTCTCACCAGGAAGAATGGGAAGACGTCCGCCGATGCACTCCACTCAAATCTCAAGCAGAAACGACGAAGAATAGAAGGATATGTTCTGAAAGTTTCTACAAGGGTAGTTTCCAAACCATCCAATCTTGCATAAAAGGGTTACGTGGAGAGATGTACATCTACTTGCATTTAATAATCGATAACTTGGCAATATGTCTAAGACGCTAAAATGAACTTAACGGTGTAATTACATTGGAAGCAAAGGCATAAAGTGGTTCAAAGAAATGTACTGAGATGCGTGTAAAACTGTGTGGGAGTGGGACAACGTGGTTGAACTTGAGAGAAAAAAGAGGCATGCATTCAAGTATCTGACCAACTAAGTTCGTAATTATCTGTCGCCTTATTTCTGGATTTAGTAAGGTTCGTACTCAATAAGAAGTTTATTGGTGTTGGTTGAAAAGATCAAGTTCACTCGTAATTACCATTTAGAGAGATGGAAGATGTGATACATGTCTGTTGGGATCAATACATGATTCCACCTTCGTTCCACTTTTCTTTTTGGTACATCCCAAAAACCTGTGACCTTTAATTTGGAAATAGGACTTAGAATGTTAGACTGACATAATTCAAACTTGCAAAGACTGCGACGTCGGCCCTCTGACATGTGAATTGTTATGTCTAACAAATTTGACAACGAAATATTAAGTGAGATTATTATTATTCATTTATTAAATATAACACCTCGTGATCATAAAATCTTATCAATTTTTTTCACAACCAACAATAAATTTTAAGTGTAATTAAAAGAATAATTTTTACAACAATAACTTGTAACTTAAAATATATTTATAATTTCATAATTAGTTG
>JANIHZ010000002.1:30419197-30431137 GCA_027478365.1 Erythroxylum rufum | reverse complement strand
TTCCTATTGACGGTGAAAGTTTAGTTACAAGTTACAACTTTTTATGTTTAAGTTCTTCAAAAATTGGTCGTGTTAGAGCAAAGCCGTCTATATTAAATGTTTGGGCACATGTGTCTTTTTGTTGCTACAAAAAGATTATTGATACATTGGAGACATGTTCTTGTACTTAAAAGGTGGAATCGCCCATTTTAAGTATCCTTATATCTTGGCTTGACAAACTTGTAAGGGGAATAAATAACGGTTTAATCTCACTTAGCTTATCAAAAAGGTGACCTATTATTTGGTGCGCACAAAGAACCATTATATTTGATGAATTCTTATATTGTTACTGTCAAGACTTGAACCTTAGACCTTATATTCAACTTCTTTTCGGATAACTAGTAGAGCTATCTGTGCGAATGATTGTAGACATGTCATAAAAGTAAAGCTATGTGTTCGATTTAATTTTTAATAAAATGATGTAGAGGTTTGTTGATTTGACTAAGTACCTTGAGTAAAACCACGTCGTTAGGTTAAAGTAACAAACTAGCCTTCAATTATCACGATGCAACAGTTGCTAGTTGTTTTTTCGGAAACGTCTAATAAAATTGGAATGATATAGAGGAGATTAGCACGACCCAACATAAGGATGACACACACAACTCAAGAATTTGTCAGCAAAACTTTGTAACATATCTGGTGTATTTGTCATACTATTTTTTTTAATAATTTCGTCTTTTAAACTTGCATCACCCAACGAAAATTTATATTTTTTTCATTTTTTCCGGTTATTATTTTATTTTAATTATTTATTATTACTTTATTCTACATTTTTTAATTACATCTTTTATATTTATTTAACTTTTTTTAATATCTTCTTGTCACATTATACGTGAGTCTATCAAAAATAGTCATTTTATTAAGTAAGAATAATGTTATATACTATCAGACTTTCTAAGATTTCATATTTGTACGAGATTCAATTGAGTGTTGAGATGATTATGAAGAATGAGAACTTTCTTTTAATAAATATGATTTAAATAAAAGCAATTTAGGTATTAATTACCAAAAAAACAAATTTACTCGATGATGGTAACCTAATCTTGGCTTGCTCAAACTCTGGGATCTCAGCTACTCAATGTTCTGTAAAATGGTATCATGTAATGCAATCCGATCAAATTATTTTTTATTAACAAAGGTTAGGGTTCTTTTTCTAAAATCAAGTTGGGAACTAGAAAAGGGAAAAGTGACGTCTGAACTAAGCTGTTTTATATACAGGATCTTACTATCATGTTGGTGAAATTGCATTTCGACTTATAATTGAAGGTTGTTCACATGCAAATATTGAAACTGAGGTCCCTTAAAGTACAATTATCATAGACACCAAACGACCTGAAAAACCAAAAACAGTCTTGAAAAGCTTGCGTGTTTTGCTTCAAAATCCATTTAGCACTTTACTGTACATGAATGTGACGTTATGGTCTCCAGTTAATTACTAAATTACAGATAATGACGCTGTTTATTTGAAACGTGATTGACCTTTTACAATTATATATAGGCTTGCTTATACCATTATCAAGTGGTAAAAGTAAATCCGTCTATCAATTTGCTGTTAACTCGTGTATGGATTAGTTTGAAGTCTTAATAATTGGCAAATTCGTTATCCCACGATAGAAATGGTTTGTCCCAGCAACATCATGTTCTTGAAACATTTAAAACGGCAACTGGTCTATGATGGTATTAATTAAATTGCGATGTACAAGAAAAAATTAGAGAGATGAAAACTGTGAATTGACAAATGTTGTTTCTCCTCCCTGCCCTGGAGCTGTAAGTGTATGGTGATTATGCTGGTTTTATTTGTTTATAGAAAAGGGCAGGAAAATAGTGAGACGGGAAAGAATAAAATCACAGCAAATTCACTGTAAGAAAGCACAGGTGGGTAAGATTCCTCGACCCCCTTGGCTGCAAGTTGATGTGTATGAAAGGAAACAGCTAGTTGCTTTCATGGACGATACATGTGTATGGCCCATTTCTTACATCAAACGACTAATGCATACACGTTCAGTACCTTGGATGTATAGGGTGCATATCTAGGGAGACAACGAAGAAAAGGACAACATGCTCAACCTGGTTTGGAGCTGTTTGCCACACGATTCGTTTACAGTGTTGTGAAGCTAGAGAAAGCTATCCAGGTAGAGGTGGCTATTACTGAGCTTTATATATCCACTATTAAATTAAATGAATTGAAAAAATGAGACTGATAAGAGAGACATTCGGACTGTCCCACAAACTTTGCCAGCTTTTTTTAAGCAGCTGAAGCCCACTCTTTTCAATGCTTAATGGTTCTTGATTAGATGCTGTGATTGTGACAATCATAATTATGAGCTCCATTAGAAAGTTATTTCTACATTGCAAAAGATTTTAGTCAGTAAAGTATTCAGCAGGATAAGTTATGAGTTATCTCGACCCAGCTCATGCTCATCATCATCTGCTACTACTCCTACATTATTATTTCTTGTCGTAAATAATGAGTCTCATTCTCCATAATTTTGCTTCTGGTAATTGCATGTTAAAGGAAAAAGATTTACAGTAGCAACTTAACTTGTATGAAAAAAAGGAGAGAAATTAGAGAAATACTACTGTTTGGGGTGTTGGGTATTGGCCTTGGGGCTGGAGTTCGGGTTCAGGTTCAGGCGTAGAAGAGGACAAAGTAGGTATTGAGTGGACAGATTGATAATCAAAGCACCAGGCAAGTAGAGAAAGAAAGTGAGAGTATAGTACTCTATACACAGAGAAGAGAGAGAATTGTACCCAAGAAAACCTCCATGGCACTGCACTCTCCCTCGATTTGATCGTTCTTTTCTCTATCTATCTATCCATCCCCCCATAATTTTGCTTGTCTCCAAAGCCTTTTTATCTTTCTCTCTCATTTCTTTGCCAGTAATGGCAGTGCATCAGTGGCAGTGCGAGAAAAGAGGGAGAGAGTTTTCATCGGGAAGGTAAAGCTTTGCTTCAGTGCCCTAAAGATTACACCTTTCATGAGCCACCGCCTCTCTTCTACCATTTTTCTTTTCTATACTTCTCTCTCTCTCTCTCTGCATACACCCGCGTGCATTCTGCTGTTCCAATGAAAAGCTCTCTCGCTCACTCTTCTGTTTAACCCGCTCGTCTATATCCTACAACTACTACTAGAAAGAGCAAGAGACGAAGAGTTAATGCTGTTAGACCAGAAAGATAAACACCTATTTCCCCAAAGGAAATCGAGCAGTCTTTAGCAAGCGGCACAAAGAACCCCACCAACAAGATAACAAAACTGACTCACTCTTGCTGCTACTATCACTATTTGGGATTTCCTGTAAAAAGGCTGTTTAGTGAAGCATAAATCTCGGGAGACCACTGCACATACATAATGTAACTAAAGTTTAGATTGCGTAGGAAAGAGAATGAGATACTGAAATAAAAAGATCAACAAAAAAAAAAAATTGTTAGTACCCTCAGTATAATACCAAACTACAAGTGAACAACTAGTTATTACAAAGAGGATAGGATAGGTGCGTGAGAGAGACACTTAGCTTAGAGAGAGAGATAATGGAGGATGGTTCTAATGCCACTTCTTGTATGATGGCTTTTGGAGACACCAGTAATGGACTATGTCCTATGATGATGATGATGCCTCTCATGACTTCGCATCACCACCATCATCATCATTCTAATGCAGACTCATCATCAAGTGCCATGTTCGTTCAGCTACATCCTACCAACAATCAAGAACAAAACCGCAATGGTAATAACGGGGGCTCTTCTATGATTCTTGAAGACAACCATACCAACACGGGCCGTTATCTCATGGAGAACACCGACGCCAACTGTGCTTCTGTTAAGGCCAAAATAATGGCGCATCCTCACTACCACCGTCTCTTGGCCGCCTACGTCAGTTGTCAGAAGGTGAAGAAATTGAGAAAACTGCATCCTTCTTTCCTAGCAGAACTAGCTTGTGGCTAGCTAGAACCCTCACAATAAACTCCCTTAAACCCCTAATATACAGTGTAGCTCTGTTTGTGGGTTTGAAGGGTTATGGGGCAAGAGTTGGTGTGCCTTTTGTGTCATGCAACCACAATATCTTGAATCTTCATTCTCCCAGAAGAAAAACTGACACATTTCGGCCATTTTTGTACAAATGACAAGTCTTACAATTCGAAGAAGCCCTTTTTCCTATTTTTCAGATCATGCTCTAAGAAAGGAAAATCTCCATATTTTCGAATTATTTTTAACTTAATTAAGCATACCGAAATGGATTTTCAGTCCCTAGAAAGTGAGAGGTCAGAGCCTTTCGAAGTAATTATATTATGTGTCAGAGACTTCTAGTATTGGTTATATACTTCTTTTTCGTGTCAATCTTCAGGTTGGAGCACCACCTGAGGTGGTTGCTCGATTGGAAGAATCTTGCGCATCTGCAGCAACAATGGGAACCGGTGGAACGAGCTGTATTGGTGAAGATCCAGCTCTTGATCAGTTCATGGAGGCTTATTGTGAGATGCTTACCAAGTATGAGCAAGAACTCTCTAAACCATTCAAAGAAGCCATGCTTTTTCTCCAGAGAGTTGAGTGCCAATTCAAAGCACTAACAGTTTCTTCTCCAAATTCTGGTGATATAGCCTCTCTCTATCTCTATCTCTCTCCCAAACTCGCACACGTCTTCGGTTTTATGCGTGTGACGTCTTTTTTATTTCCCCCTCTAGGGTCATAAGAACTTCCAACTGTTCTTTTACTTGTTTATAGTTCATACGTTTTGTGTTGGGTTAAGACAACCAGCCGTGCATGTCTTTGGTTCCAAGTAAGATATTATTTTTTATTTGAGAACTTGTCCAAAGCCTATTTCCTGAGTTGGGTTTTTCATTTTCTTCTTCTTCTTCTTCTATGTATCGTATCTGTAACTGTATGATGTGCTAGGGTATACATACCACAGACAAGTTATTACTTCTTGCACACCTTGGCTTTATAAATATTCCCTGATTTGATTCTCTCCTTGGTAGTTGTGTATTTTCATGCCCTTTCCTGGTTTTGTCTGAGTTTTACCACATATACGGGTGTCTGTCTTGAAAGTTTCTTTCATGATTTTGGAAACCGGAGGAAGATTTCTTGTCATTGCCTTTCTTTCACATGTATGCGTCTACTTGTTCTCAACTTGAATGACAAGGCTAGGCTTAGTAAGACAGTTTCAATAGTCGAAACTCAGTTAGAGTCTCGTTGCAAGTTTTAAGTGAATTATGTCACAACTATCACTAGTAATTCGTGTGGAGAACATGTCTCTTAACTAAGCTAACGATAAGACACAAGCCAGCCAGATTACATGCCTTGAAACTCTAGATCTTCTTATCCTGTTGTTTCTATTTTAGGGTTTATCTGGAATTGATTGCCTTCGAGGAGAAACATCATAGAAGATGAATGACACTTTGACCTAGTTTCTCATTATGATTTTATTAAAGACGAACTTCACCCAAGTTTTGAGAAGAATCACCAAATACTGTGGAAGTGAACTGCACCCAGATGGAGGAATTTATAAGCCTTGAAGACATTTTAAGACAAAACTTCTGTTAATTGCTGCCTGCATTATTATGACAAAACTTCTATTAATTGCTGCCTGCATTATCTGCAGGTTCATCGGACTAGCAAGAACTATATTCCCGTTAATATGTAATGCATCCTATCTACTTGTGCTTGTTAGATAATAAACTTGAATTATGATTGTTAGAGTCCTGGTTAAAGTTATTAGTTAGTCATTGTTTAATTTAAATAGTAGTAGTCTAGTTTATCAAGAATTGGTTTTTGGACGACTATATTTATATGGGCATATTTCATGTTTTATTTTATGGCAATTTACCTTATAATACAGAAGATTGTTTAGCCTCTATACCTCTGTTTCTTTTGCCTCTTCCATAATTTGCTGTCCAACAGTGCTTTCTAATTGTCGTTGACCTTTTCTGCTAAGCAAGATAAAATCATATTTCCAGAGTGGCTCTTTAGAAAGAACTGGAAAAGAAATAAACAAAATGACATTAGTTTTAACTGAGATTCGGCAATTCACCCTGGATCTCCTGTCTCCTCCCCTTTTTTTTTTCCTGGTTCAGTTACCAGAATAATTTGGGTTGATGACATGTATATTGCTAGGTTTAACGGCATGTTTCATATTGCAGGAAGTAAACTTCCATATTTCATGTTGCAGTAAGTTAAACTTCCATGTTTCATATTGCGGTAAATTAAACATTAAAATCCATATTTTATTTGACATGAAAATAGATTGGTGGTTTGTGTTTCAAAATGAAACTTATCGCTTCCTGTTATAGAAAATCTAAAAAGTCGTTGTGAAGAGACACCTGTACTTTGTGATCTAAGCATTGATTTGATCATTTAATGGATATTTTGAGAAACTGAATGATTGTGGGAGTTATAGAGGTGTGACATATTAGTACTTTCTAATGTTCGCTTTGCATGTGTTTGGAGACTGGAATTGAAAAGTGATGTGCTTCAATTGGTTTTGTGCTTCGACTAGCAGGCTAATCAGAACTATTATTAGAAATGTGGTTTGCTGGCAATATAAGGAAGGGAAATGAGTTTTCTGATATTACAATTCCAACTTCAATTTCAAGTTTCTCCAAGTATTGCTTAATCAATAAAATTCAGTCCTTAACCTGTCAGGCTTAGTGTGAGTGGATGAAGTTAAGAGTTGTTCATTTCTGGAAGTGTTGGAGTTGATATATTTTTAACGTGTAGAAGGGCCGGTTTGTCTACCTTGTGAAACGTAACTATTTTATTCATCTTTCTGGTATTTCAGTATTTAAAAGAAGCCAAATTTGTTTTAGTATGAGTGTGAAGGACTATATTTTGGCTTAACCTGTATGTATGGCATAACAATTTGGTAAAGTGGCATGTGATGATATTATCAGTTTTCACTATGGTTTGGCATTTGCAAACTTTTTACTATTGTTAAGTTCCTTTTTTCATTAACACCTGCATAGAGGCTAAAATGTGACATAACATGGAAACTGTGAATTATTGGGGATATATTCATGCTGAGTAGTGAATTGCAGTGTTTGATTTGATAAGGTAACTTTGTAGACAGGTATAAGTTCATATTTTGCAGGGATTCGTCTCAATATTTTCCTTTTGATCTGTCTGATATATATACATATAGGACATTTGTGCCAACTTGTGATTCCTGCTCTAAAATGTTCTCTAATTTTTCACGGAACTGTCTTGTGTAGAATCACTATGATTCCTTGGGACTTTATTCCCAAAAGAAGGGCAATTAAAAGAGAAGTTTATGTGCCATATTTAAATGACTAGATAAAGAATACATCAATGTCAAATAGTTAATTTGTAAAACAGGCGATGCAAGTCATTAGATTGCAATTTTAATCATTCCTTATGTTAGGGTTACCTCAGTCAATGAGCCTCATGCTATACAGAAACATGGCCATATTTTGTTATCTTTGCATTTCCACATCCTGTAATAGTTAAGTTAGAAGATGTGAAGGTCAAGGGAGCTGACCTATAAGCCATGAGGAATTAATGGTTGCTGACATAGTGGGACTGGCTGCTATGTGGTACTGTTAGCCAAAGGGAAACTTTCCCTGGCAAGTCATCTCTTAATTAATGGGTGATGTATTTGGTAGGAATTGCTTTTTATTTGTTTGATGTTTTAACTGCTTCTGGTTTAGTAGGTAGAAAAGGTAGATAATTTCTTGTTAAAATCATTATTTCAAGTGAATAGGAATGCTGCAATATGTTAGAGCTTAAAACTATGACAGCAGTAAGTTGTAATGAAGGTAAATTTCTTGCACTTCAATGGGGTGCTTACTTGTATGTGGTGCCGTCAGGCTGTGGTGATCTGAATGACCGGAATGGATCATCAGAAGAAGATGTTGATGTGAATAACAGCTTCATTGATCCCCAAGCAGAAGACCAGGAACTGAAGGGTCAACTGCTCCGAAGGTATAGCGGATATTTGGGCAGCCTGAAACAGGAGTTCATGAAAAAGAGAAAGAAGGGGAAATTGCCAAAAGAAGCCAGACAGCAGTTGCTGGATTGGTGGAGCAGACATTACAGATGGCCCTATCCTTCGGTATGCAAATCCCATATCCTTTTCAAGTATTCCATGATTGCCACTTATGGTTATTGTCCATAAGCAGATAATAATTTGCCTAGATTGGTGTTGCATTCAAGTGTTCGGCAATAAGTTTGGTGTTTGTGAGTTATCTTGGGGACACAACGCTTTGAAACTGTCCCACCCTCTCCACACCAACATCTCTTGTTTTCCATTTTAGCAATTAGGTGCCTGGGGTCACCTTTTGCAATCTACCACCTATCATGTTCTAGGTCAATTTTTTATTTTTATTGCTTATAGCAAGATTAAACACGAACAGTTGTATGTATGGATTCTTCATATTTCTTGACAATGGGATAATTAATTAACTTTTGTAGGTTAGTTTAGCCTATTACGGTTTCATTATGCTTATTTAGCATAGAAATGTTGCATTACCTGTATAGGTAATAATGATTGGTGACATTAGAGACCTAGTGGTCTTATCTGGCTTGTTACCATTAGTTCACTCGGATAGACGGCATTGCCAAAAGAACTTAATCATATACCTACTCACGAAAAAAGCAGAACCAACCAACCAACGTAATAAGTGTGACAATGTCTCATTTATCTATACATATGTTGTGAATTGAGCATTTATCCTTCGTCCCGCAACAGGAATCTCAGAAGCTGGCTTTGGCGGAATCTACTGGTCTGGATCAGAAGCAAATAAACAACTGGTTCATCAACCAAAGGAAACGACATTGGAAACCATCAGAAGATATGCAGTTTGTTGTGATGGATTCTACTCATCCTCATTATTACATGGACAATGTGCTGGGCAACCATTTTCCATCGGACTTCTCCCCGGCACTTCTGTGAAGACCATCTCCTATGGTGCATTTCTTGGTGCACCATAACGTTTTAATTATGTTCTGTACTGGCTTAGTAATAGTAAACAACTGAATATTAAACGAGAACTCTTCTATATATAATTATCTCTATAGGGTAAGGATTTTGGAGTACTATTTTGGAGATGCAGGGGGTTAATGTTATTTATGAAACTTGTTATGGCAAGCGTAGATGCATGCAATACAAGCCTAATTACGAGTGGGCATGGGCGGCGGATGCTAACTCTAGTATCACAAGTAATGCTCAAATGCACGGATACGATTATCAGGGCTATGAAATTAAAACCTATTCTCAGTTTTGGTGAGGCTAATCGGCTTTCTAATGGTTAGTATGTCAGTAACATCATAGTCGGATTGGGCAAGCAACTCTTTTTCGATTGTATTTTGTCGGCTGAAATTGATGTCTGGTTATGATTTTTAAACTTGTTTTGCATTCCATTTAATTTGATCTGCACTCTTGATAAAAAAATGCACGCTGTAATTCTGTTAAATGTCTTTTCTAATGGGTTAACACTAATTGAAGGTAAACCTTAAATATGACAAAGTCCCATTTGGATTTATTTACTTGCTTTGCAAGTCTACTTTGTGTTTGCTACATTATGACAAGTCCCTTTTGAAACTTTTACTTGCTTTGCAAGTCTACCTTGTGTTTGCTCTAATGTAGTTTGAATTTGTTCTTTCTTTAAGTTGTGAGAAGCCACTAGAATTACTCACACTAATTTATGCCTCAAATCTTAAGCTTACTAGATGATGGCTCTAAGGGATAAAAATATGAGGAAGAATTCAATGTTTGAAAGTGTGAAATGTGTGTGAGAGAAAAGTGAATTGTTGGACCCCAAATTTTTCTTAGCAGTTAAAACAAATAAATGAAAAATTTTGAATAAGAAATAATAGACAAGAGTAAAGTAGTGAATGAAAAATGTGGATAGATTCTTGTTTTGCTTTGGTGTTTTTGGTGGATGAGAGATTTTGAAATGGGAAGAATTAAGGTGAAAGTTAGAAGTAAAATGAAAGCAAAAAATGAAGTTAAATATGTGTAGTAAGTTGATGAGGGATATGTATATATGTGTATGTTCTGTTATTAGTGTTCATGATTAATCATGGAATATAATTTCTTTATGGATGATATTGATTTGAAATGGAGTTGAGAATGAGGAGTAAATGAAGTAGAAAAGGTGATCTTGGTCTAAGTTGTGTTAAGGAAATATTTTGAAACAAAATGGGTAGTTGATCTGGAAAATGTTCACTGAGTATGCTTCAATCTTTTAGCCACAACTTTTTCTCTAGTTATCCGAACTAGATGATTCTTAATTTGTATTAAACTAGAAACATATGGATACATTTCTTGTGAAGACATCAAATTTAAATTCTATATTTAAGAATCTCAAAATTTGTCATGAAGTTGAGAACTAAATGTAGTACATTGGTGGATGAATGTAAAAATTTGTGTTCTGACTTCAGGAGAAATTCTGGATTGATCTAGATAGATTTAGACAAAGTTATCTTCTATAACGTTGTAGGTCTTTTTTATCTTTCCAATGGTATATAGTATGAAATTTTGGACATTGGAGTCGAAAGTTATGATCCTTATAAGTGGAGATGCTCAGGACTATAGACTGTATCTTCTGATGACATCATATCGTCTAGTGATGACGTCATATTGTTTGTGATGAAGTATCGTCTGATGATGTCATATCATCTAGTGATGAAGTCATATCGTCTGTGATGAAGTATCATCTGATGACGTCATATCATCTAGCGATGACGTCATATCGTCTAATCGTCTGGTGCACTATTCATCTGACCCTATCGTCTAATCCATTTTTGACCCCTCAAATGATAGGATTTGTCTTTGAGATCTTCATAAAAGTTGTAGATCTTGAAGTCCTCTTTCAAAACATCTAAATAACACCTTAATCTGATATCTATAGGGAATGTTATGGCAATTTTCCCAATTCATCTAACCCTTCATCTGGTTTCATCTAACCCCTATCGTCTAGTCCATTTTTGACCCTTCAGATGATATAATTTGTCTTTAAGGTCTTCATAAAAGTTGTATATATTGAAGTCCTCTTTTAAACCATCTAAATAACAACTTAATCTGATATCTATAGGGAAAGTTATGGCAATTTTCCCAATTCATCTGACCCTTCATCTGGTTTGATCTGACCCTATTGTCTAGTCCATTGTTTTACCCTTCATATGATATAATCTGTCTTCTAGCTCTTCATGAAAGTTGTATATTGTGAAGTCTTCTTTCAAACAGTCAAATAATGACCTTGATCCAACATCTCTAGTGAAAGTTATACCAATTGTCCCACAATGGGTGCAATATGATTAAGGGCAAAAATCATGTTTGATTCTTTTGGCAATAACCTTATTATTCGACCTGAAAATGAAATGATTCTTGAACCCATAGATTCTTAACACATTTCTCTATCTCTCCATAGATTTTGATAGCATTTGGTGAAGATTCGAAAAAGATTGATTAAATCAAAGTAAGGGTATTGGTTGGAAGAGTATGAATGAGATTTTTTTTACTAAACATACTTCAGTATTTTGATGATTTCTGGATCTGTAAAGCTCAGAATGAGATGATTCTTGTTTCAAAATAAGCAAGAGAGACAAAGCTACAAATTATATAAGAAATTGAATTTTAATTCAGTCTTTAAGACTTTCAATTTCTGGATGGAAGTTGAGATAGTTTACTGTTTCAGTTTAATAACAGTTCGAAAGTGTTTGGTCCCTAACTTTCATATTTCTGAACCAAATTGAATGATTTTGGTGTCATTAAAAACTTAAGACAAAGAGGAACATTTTTCTAGAAGAAGGTATTACGTTAGAATTTTCAAGGGTACTTTTGGCAAGACACTTAAGCATAAAAGACATAAAACATAAATGGAAGGGCAAATTGGACATGTCTCAATCATTAAGGGCATAATTAGAAGAAGAAGTGTTGTCTTGCATTTT
>JANIHZ010000002.1:30242103-30254915 GCA_027478365.1 Erythroxylum rufum | reverse complement strand
AATAACATAAGCGATATTAAGCATCTAATTGTATTAGCCCAATGATTAATTTTAATTTAATTATGGGTAACACATCCACTAAATATAGCATGAACCAATAATGCATGCATTAGTGAGTCTCACTCTAAGATTCCATTTATATTTTGGTGCCTCATGTCTAAAATAAAACTATATAATTAGAATTAGTGTGAAAATTCATCCATTTACAAAATCTTAATACTAATGATACAAATCATTAATAATTACAATTCAAATCCTATTACATCATTCTAATAACAAATATTAAACGGGGGATGTCACACTTTTTTCCTTGTATGTAAAAAATTATTTTGGAAAATATACATCACATAATAGAGGCACTAATTCAAAGTATCAATGCATCTTCATTCCTTAAACTAAAAAGGATATTGAATGAAGATGGACTCACATACCACCTAAGTATGAGGCCTTTGGCTCTAAGGTTTATTTAATTTATGCCCATTGGCATTAATTAACAATTAGTCACATAGGCAAATAATTAACCAATTTATTACTAACATAAATAATAATCATTTAACACATAACTGAAATAAATAATAAAATGCAACTCATAACATATATGAAATGCAACATAAATTCATGAATATAATACACAATTATCAAGCATGAATTGGCCCAAAATTATTTAACTTAAGTAATTAAGTAAAATTTCAAATTAGGCTAACAAATAACTCAAAATTTTAAAATTTTTAATAAATCACAGAGGGGTAAATGGTAATTTTGGCCACATAGATCAAAAGACCCGACAAAAGGAGTCTTTGGCCAAAATTAGGGTCGAAATGGCCCTTTGGGGTGGCCCAACACTCCGCCAGGCGCTTACGAGACGTGGTTGTAGCTGTGCCACACGTCCACTCTCAAGTGTGGTGCAGGGTCGCCACATGCCACCTTAAGCAGCCATTTAGGCCCTGTTTGATATGGTTTTGGACTCACCAGTACATATGGAAGATGTTGGTGGGGTCAAATCTGGGATTTATGCCGTCAGTGAAGCGCACCTCCCATTGAGGGCATGTGGAACCATGGATGAACACATTCATACTAAACCCAAAAATTTCAAAAATTTCAGTCTTTCATGTTCACAATGCCCACTTTGAGCTATTGTTTCTAACTCATTTTAACTCTGATTTTAGCATATAATATACCTTTGGAAAGATAATGTGGCAAGAAACATATCCATATCATATCTCATACAGAATAATACTGTAATAGGTTGAAAAATGGGCCTCAACTTTCATAAAACACATGCATGAATTGAAAATTCATCATGCAACATCTCACTCAATTCAAATCCATTTTTCAGTAAATTTTAGGCTCAAGTTTTTGACATTATAAGGAACATATCCATGCCAAAATTTCAAGCTAAAACAAAGCACACAAAAATTTACTATTGATGGCCATTTTACACATGCATGAACTAATTTCAGCATATATGACATTATTCTCATTTGACACAATTTCAAGGATGAAAGCAAACTATACATGCTCTGATACCAATGAAGGAAGGTGTGGTGAGACCTTACCTTTCAAATATGACAAGTACTTTAGACATTGTGCTTGCTTTGCAAGTTCATGTTGTGCTTCAATGGCTCCAATGTAGCTCGAATTTGCCCTTTTTCTAAGTTGTGAGTAGCTACTAGAGTTACTCACACTAATTCACACCTCAAATCCTAAGCCTAGTGGATTGTGGCTCTAAGAGATAAAAATATGAGGGAAAACTCAATGTTTTATAGTGTGAAATGTGTGAGAGAGAGAAGTGGCGAAATTCATGCTCTCTTCAGCAACTTTTGTTGATAAAAAGAGAGTTAGATATTACTACAAGTAACCAATTACTTGTTGGCTTTGCGTTTCTTGTAAGACTAAGTTTACTTGTGCCAATGTAGACACTATTTTGCTACAGTAATAAATTAAAATGTGTGAAATAAAAATACATTGAAATAAAAGTTTGATATAACTTTGGCCTAAAATTATTTTTGAGAATATGTTAGCTTTGATGATATTTTTATAAAGTTTAATATAATTCAAATCTGATGCCATATCCGCATAAGTTTGAGAATGTCGGTATGGCCTTCAAAGCAAATTTGGGTTGGCTACATCTTACGTGCCCCACATTGACCACATAGGAATAGGGTTTGAGAAGCATAAGCCCATTTGACAACATGCATGCCCTAGCCTAATGGCTAGTAACTGAAACTTAATAGTAAACCCCATCGTCGACGACTACTAGCAGCTGAGGCGTTGGGACTTTCCGTCTCTTCTTCTCCGGAGGATCCATGTTATGTGGTCCATCAAAACCTGCGTGTTTTAACTGCCCAAGTGGTGCACTCGTTTTATAAACTTCATTTTCCAGTGAAACATTTTGTCGAACACTTATATGTCGTAAAACATAGTTTGTTTTACGGTGTCCAATGGAAAAGGTTTAACAATGTTTCAGTCCTTGAACGCTTGTGTGTATATGAATTCGAGACGTTAGGTCGTTGGGATTTTTCCATTTTTCTTTCTCAAGTTGATTGGAGTATGGCAGTTTCAATCTCAAGAAGGATTTTACGTTCTTTTGGGTCTTTTTGTGCGTTGGGTCAACGTGATTCTCGCGGTATTGGTATTCGTTCTTCTCAAACTTGTAATGGTAAGCAGAGCATTCAGCTGTTTCCTGTTTTCTTTTCTTTTTCTGGATGAATTTTGTTTAGTAGATGTGGGCATATTTTCGGTCTTTCATTGATTTAACTTTTTTTTTTCTTAATTGGAACAGATTTATACAGCCAACTTTCTGTGGATTGCTTAAGTTATGGAGAATGTTCTACCTTCACCAAAGTACTGCCCTACTATTTTAATTATTTATCGCTTTTGTTCATATTATCGAAGCTGCTGAGGCGAAACAACATCTAGGATTTGTGATCTTCCAAAGCAACTGATGCGTGTTGTATTCTGCATTTCAGTTGGCAATTGAGCCTTGTTATATTGTTGTTCCTAATGTAGGTCAGGCTTTCTTCTCTTTCCTGCCGGCCGCTTTCAACATCTATCTTAACTCCTGAATCAAATGATGGCGTATTTCCATTGGACTTACTGTCCACTAAGACTGCAGAAAAACCGGAGCGCAAAATAGGTAAGAAGGGAGTTGTGAATTTCCAGTGAGGGATAGTATAAGTGGTGATGCTTAAGAGGAATTCGCTGAAAACAACAAAAATGAGTTTATATCTCATTTCCTCAGGTAGAATGCATGGTAGGATTTTGTTGCTCAAATAAACTCACATTCATTATTCTAGAAAACAGTTTTTTCCATCTTTGACGTCTGAAGGTCAAATTGCTCAGCTTATATGTGTCATACGGTTGAAGATGATGTATAAGTCTTTGAACGTCATCAATTTTTTCAACATTTGCTAAGCTAATAATTCTTTCATACAACATTTTAGTGTTATTGGGCTTTATGTCTTACTGCTATTATACCTTGCTTTTTAAATAAATACATGTTGTTGCAGAATCTCTCGATTTAATGACGAGCTTAATTTGTGTACAATGAGAGTATAAATGACTGAACTGTCATCAAATTGTTGCATATATGCAAACATTTATTGTGCTATAATTTAATGCAGGACTTTATCAGGACCTGGTAATTCCAGTGACTAGTTTTAATAATGAGGACAAAGGATTAATGGTTTTGGCTGGTGATGTTTTTGATGTACCTATACGGAAAGATATTATTCATCGTGTTGTGCGATGGCAACTTGCAAAACGACAACAGGTAATACTCAACCATTGAATGTTTTAACGCTAGAAAGCATATGCTCAAGCCAAATGTGCAAACAGCATATGTTTATCCTAGGATAATTTCAGGTATTCTTTGCACCATTAGAGGTTCACTATTTCTATTTTCATTTTAAATATTGTTGGGGAACCATGTGTTCCTTTTTTTGATTAATTTCCGTGCAATGATTTTGTCAACTAAAGCATTCATCTACAGGCATAGAAAAGTAAAAATCAATGGGAGGGTAGTGAAGGGATGTATCTTAAAATTTAAGCTGTTGTTGTAAGAGCAAATAACTCATTTCTTACATATTATCAAGTTCAATCCATATAAATTCTATCAACCTTCAGGTTGCAAACCATGTTCCTCATTACTTCTTTTTTCATCCTCAATATCACTGGGGAAACCATGTGCTCCTTTTGTATTTAACTGATGTGCATGATTTTTTCAGCTAAAGTGTTCATTGATATGAACTAAGAGCTTCTAGTGAATCATTATCACGTTTCACATATTTTATTACATCTCATGAAAAATGTATCAACTCTCACTTTGCAAAGTGTTTGCAACATAAGGTGTTGAAAATGCTATTATGTGACCTGTTACATCAGTAAAACACAGAGGACTAAGTTGTTTGCAGGGAACACATTCAACAAAAACTATCAGTGAAGTTAGTGGGACTGGGAAAAAGCCATATAAACAAAAGGGGACTGGTCGAGCAAGACATGGAACATTACGTGGGCCCCAGGTATATTTATCTTGTAAATTACGTGATTATTGATTTGATTATTTGAATAGGTGGAGCCTAATGACTTGCTGGTGAATAACAGTTTAGGGGTGGTGCCATCATGCATGGTCCTAAGCCACGAAGTCATGCTATTAAATTAAACAAGAAAGTTAGGCGTTTGGGATTAAAAATTGCCCTGACAGCTCGTGCAGCAGAAGGAAAGGCATGCCTCTTTCTTTCCCATAATTATCGAATTTACATTATCTTTTTTTAAGCAGCTTGAAGTCTTATTCTTGGTGTCTATGCTTAGCCTTCCTTTAGAGTCACAACATTTAGGTGTTGAATTTGTAATTTATTCATGGTCGAGGACATAGTTGTCAGCTGTGATTCAGTTCTTTGCTTATCTGCTGACGAGTGATATTAGATCTTGGCAATGAAGGCTTAGCTGATAGTGCTGCAGTTCTTTGAGAATCTCTCCTCATATTCAATGCTTTTTTGTTCTATGTATGGAGCAATAATCTAGAGAAACGATGCTCAAATGTACAGCTTCTTGTATTTGAGGATTTGGAGGTCCTAACACATAAAACCAAGAACATTGTGAACTATGTCAAGCAAATGGAGAACACCAAGAAACTGCTGTTGGTGGATGGTGGCCCCATTGATGAAAAGTTGAAGTTGGCTACACAAAATCTACATTATGTTAATGTGCTACCCTCTATTGTAAGTTCTGGTTCTTGCCACATATTGTTGGAACAAACTTGGCAAATATCAAGCTTACATTCTTGAATATCAAGCTCCACATAACTGTTATCATGGTGAAATTCTTGAGTTCCTGGAAAAAGTTTCCTTTATACATATGTCAATTTGTCACAATATCAAGATCCAAATCATGCATGGATGTTGCAGATAATTCTGGGATAATTGACTAGTAGGATTTCAAAGCCTCATTTAAACTTAATGTTAGCATTTACTTTCTGCACAAGATAATAAAGATCACAAAATTGTTCAAACTCGCTTTACTCTCATTCATTTCTAGTAGTAAATTAGTTACATTTCAGTTTGAAGCAGCTCTGAAGATTTATTATTGCTACTGTGAATATACCTATCCTGTGTGTTCCTTGCTTACAAGGTCAATTAAGAGTTGTAAATCATCTCATCAATTTACTTGGCTATATTTTCAGGGTTTGAATGTTTATAGCATCTTGCTGCACGACACATTGGTGATGTCACGTGATGCTGTAAACAGGATTGTCGAGCGAATGCATACACCAATTAACCGCTGAACCTCGCACACAACTTGTGCCAGTTGGCTTCAGTTAAAATGGTAGAAGTTCATAGACCAGAGGTCTAATTAATCCCTGAACTAGCTTTGTCTGTCAACTAGGGTTGAATATCGTTGAGAACTGAAGAAATGCTATTTGCATGGATTTTGAGAATTTGTGCCGTTCCTCGTATAACTGAATTATAGATCTCATTGGTTTCAGTGGAGGTAAAATTTTATGATTTGATATGAATTCATTCCTCTATGGGATGAAAAGGTCTAGTTTGTTATTGGCTGGGATTTCAGAAATAATCTGGTTGTTGTCGGAAAAGCCATTTTTTGGGTCTTGCTTGGTTGGACACAGATAGATAGCCTCATTCTCTATTTAGATTCCTAATTGCAATTAATAAAAGGATTTCGAGTCAACTATTCTTCTTTTTATTAGTTACTTTTATATAATAAATAAATAACTAAAATTGACAAAGAGCTTAAAAGAAAATGGACAAGTGCTCACCTAAAAACAGTTACCCATCCGAAGGGCGGACAGTACGTGTAAATCCTCAATTAGCCAAATCCACTGACCAACGGCGTTATAAGTTATTGCAATAAACCAGAAGCTTACAAACGTTAATGCCCATTTTCTTCAAGACTAAAGGGAAAAAGCTACTGTGACGGAGGTCAAGTATCACTCGGTTCCTTCTCTTCCATGGCCAGAATCTAGGGTTTGTGAGAATCCCATTCCCACCTTCTTCCTCTTTCGTTTTTCGCGCGTTTAAATTTTTACTGGATATCCTTCATTCACTCTCAATATGGCCAAAACTCGACCTGGCATCCCTGCCAAGCCCAAAATTGGCAAGAGAGAGCTCGACTCCTACACCATTCGTGGCACCAACAAAATCGTTAAAGGTTGCGTCTTTTCTTATCTTTTCAACTACGTTGGAATGTTCATGTGTATTCTTCAAATTCTTGACTTTTTGTCTCTGCTCTTTCTTTTTCTTTTATTATGCTAGTGGGTGATTGTGTGTTGATGAGACCGTCGGACACCGGAAAGCCTCCGTACGTAGCTAGAATCGAGGGGATCGACGCTGACAGTAGGAACAATGTTAAGGTGAGGGTTAGGTGGTACTATCGACCAGAAGAGTCTCTTGGAGGGCGCCGGCAGTTTCATGGAGCAAAAGAGCTGTTCTTGTCCGACCACCATGATGTCCAAAGCGCTCTTACTATTGAAGGGAAGTGTATGGTCCACACTTTTAAGAATTACACTAAGCTAGAGAATGTGGGTGCGGAGGACTATTATTGTCGCTTTGAGTATAAGGCTGCGACTGGAGGTTTCACCCCTGACCGTGTTGCTGTGTGAGTTTTACAGCTGGGTATTCTTTTGTGTACTCAAATGTGGCTGCTTGGTGCGGTTATTGTTATTGGAGCTTTGATTGATTTCTGAAGTTCTCAGTTTTTTCGTTTCTTTCTGTAAGGTATTGTACTTGTGAGATGCCATATAACCCGGATGACCTTATGGTGCAATGTGAAGGGTGCAAAGACTGGTAAATCTTCCTTTTTTTTTAATGGATTTTAATTGCTGATTTCTTAGTCTCTGTAATTTGGGGGCCTGTTTTTAGGAGTAAATGAACTAGGTTTTTAAGCGGGGTTGGTTCATTTGTTACTTATTTGACCATAATTTGCAAATGGCATGAAAGTATTGAAATTTTAAGCAAGTGCTATGAGGAAGTATGAGAATCTAAATGTTCAGAACATCTTGTCTACAAAGCATGAGTATGCAAAAAAGCATATTGATTTGTTAAAAGGATTTGTCTTTAAAGTACGAACTACCTTTTTTTTCACTCCCTTGATAATTTTTTTAGTTTTTGGACCACTAACAGTGTAAGAATCAACAAATTGTTGTTAGACGATTTCAGGGAAAATTGAAGTACAAGGTCCAGGAAAATACAATTCTTTATATGGAGTACAAGCATTCTAGCATTTAAGTATTCCGTTTCTTGGCTTGACAGATTTCTTCAGCTGCAACACAGTTTTCTCCAGTAATAAGATCATCTTATTGCATCATGTATATGCCTCATTCCTCCTAGGTTGATCCAAATTTTGTAGATATTCTGTCAGAGATGTGATAATCTTCTCTAATGTGGAAGTTGTATTACCTGTTCTGCGGTGATTTTTTTTTTCTATTTGTACAATCACTTAGTAGTACCTTCACACGGTCATTTAGGTATCATCCTGCCTGTGTGGGCATGACCATTGAGGAAGCAAAGAAACTAGATCACTTTGTGTGTTCTGAATGTGCATCTGATGATGATGTCAAAAGATCACATAATGGATTTTCTGCATCACCAGCAGCTGATAGCAAGGTGAGGATCCTTGTTGCTCTGTCTTAGATCAGTTCTAAATGTTTAATGGCTTCAATTACCACTCATAAGCTGTCATCTGATTGTCAATGGAAAGATCTTTGGATGCATATTTTAGAAATTGAAATAAAAATTGTAGCGTAATAGAACTTAAAAATGGAAGGTTTGGTGTTTTGGTAATCTAAATTGCTGCCAGAGTTCCTCCAAACTTTCAGTTTTATATCTAATCTTTTTATATGGAATTATGTTTTTTTGATATGGAATTATATTTTCCCAGATTTTTGGTCAACCAGGAATATTTGTTTTGAAGATTTAAGTTATAATATTTTTGCCGCTAATGTGTTGCTTCAATTTCTGTATTGAATTGACTACCAGATTGAGATGAGTTGGTGTTCCAAGAGCTGTTCTCATGTTTGATTATAATCTCAATGGAGAAGTTGACTCCGTAGGGTCTTAAATTGCAGACTACAACTGCAATTGCAACTCTAATATTGTGGTTGCATCCCTCTCTGTTACTTCAATTTACAGTTGTAGTGGTCCGCAACGATTATGATCTGCAACTGCATTGTAACCCACAATTCACAATTTAAAACCTTGATTTAATGTATAATGAGTTATTCTTTTGGGAAGTATGAGGTTTTGATCCTTTGGTTCCAAATTTTGCTTTTCATGTTAGTTCCCAACCCTTTCCTTTTCTTCTTTTTGTTTTTCTTTGCTACTCTTTTTCTCCTCTTTGCCTAATTGGTGAGTGAAACAAAATTGTAGAAATGTTATAAAAAATGGCTTTGTAGTAATTGCCCATGCTTGTACACAATAAATTTCAGTCTTGCTCTGTTCAGAGTTTCTGAATATAATTGTTTGATACAAATTTCTTCAGACTAACTGATTAATTGTAAAATAAATTTCGTGCTTGGGACTTTCTTTGTAGAAGTTCTTCTTTTAACAATTGCTATTGATTTGGGTAAATAATACCTCCATATTCTCAAGGATAGAATACTTCCAAGTATTAGGCAAGGCCCTTCCGCTTCTTTACTAGAGAGTGTGGTGAATATTTATTGTGGTAGTTTTCTGTGTATAACTTCCTTTCAGGAGTTGAATCTCTTATTCACCATTTGCTTTTATATTCTCTGGTTTCCTAGTATTGCTGAACAACTTCTATTGAACTTAGCAGGTTGAAACAAAGCGCCGGAAGAGATGATTGCAATATAAGAGGCTAAACAAGGAGGCATTGCTCGCCTATCCATATTTACAATGTAGAATGTCTTGGTGTGAGATGTATAGTGCAGAAAATCATCTTTGGTTTGCTCAAACTGTAAGCATCAAGTTAATCTTATGTGTTTATTTGTGAAATATGTAGCTGGACGTTTCTAGTGTAGGGCATTCTGTTAATCAACCTGTCTAAAAGAGAATTTTGAATGCAACTTTCTGATGTTAAACCTGATGCATGCATACATGTTAGATTTTCTGGCATTCAGTTTCACAAACCTATTTTAATTCTTCGGAAGCATATAGTGCAATCAAATCTACTTATGCTCATCGTCCCTTGAGGCATATACTATGCCAACTTCTGAGCTCCATTAGCTTAAAGAATAAATCATTGGAGAGATTAGAAGCACAAAGTGGTCCGGGTTTCATCTTTCATGTAGGTTCTTTTTACTTTTCACCCCTTTTTTGTGTGCTAGCATTATGCCATTAGTATACAACCCTAATTTGGTGATATCAAAAGAAAGACATTCTTTGGTAAAGGAGCTGAAAACTTAGCAGCCCGACATAACATGCGCTAATGCTAATTATTAAGGCAGGTCTGCAGGCAAATTGATACCGGTCAGGGTACATTTCTAGGTGCAAAAGATATGACATGATAATGTGTGTACCCTGAGTTATATTCTAATGAATTGCAATCACTAAATTTCTTTAGAGATCCTAAATATTTCAAATCAAAAAATCAAGTCAAGTTGATATAACCTGGAGGCGACGAAAATTGTTAAATCCGTATCGGCTAGTATTGCTGATCGTGTCCTATAAGTGATGATGATTATCCCAATACTATCAATATTGTAATCAATTTGGCATCTAATTTAGTTATTGTATAATAAGGGTTATTCTGAAGACAATATTTTGAATAATTTTTTAAATTATAAAATAATCTTTTCACATATTTCTCATATAAAGAGTAATCATAAATAATATAAGAAAATGATCATTTAATTCTTATATAGATATAAAATTTTAAAAAATACAAAATATTTAAAATGTTATGATTGATTATATTAGAATATCATATGATAAGAATAATATAAGTTCATAAGCATAATAATAAAGGTTTGTGTCGAGAAAAATAGCAAATTATAAGTGAAACTTGAAATAAAAATATTTATAGTTAGAAGTTTTATATTTATATTGAAATAAAAATATTTATAGTTAGAAGTTTTATATTTATATTGTATATATAAAAGTTAACATATACATTAAATGTAAGTGAAGTTAAAGAGGAAAAAAAAAATAAAACTTCATTCAATGACATCCACTCAAATTGCATTTGCTTCTATTTTTATTTGCTACAAAGTTCTTATTATTGAGGAGAGTTTCATTATCATCATGATTTAAACTCATTGTACCAAATTATATGTCAATAATTTCTCATCCAAGATTATCTTTCAGTCACTCTCATTTATAAAACTTGGTTTTCAAAAATCTAATATGCTAAAAAGATGAATATGGTCAAGTTTAGTTGTTTTATTAAAAGTTCAAGTAAACATATACAATTAAATCGTTAAGAAATTATATTCAATTTAATAATGATAATAATACATTTTTCTCAAAACTTCAAACTGTATCCAACAAATATCAAACCATTAAATCTTTTGTGTTCTAATCAATCTCTCTCTTTTTTTTGTAATGAATGAATTCAAATATGTTGTAATTTCTTTCACATCCAGTTGCACGCATATATTGACTAGGAATTTGGAGTGCAAGCATTTGTAATTTTTGAAACACTATTTCTAAATTGATCTCTTGAAGCATGTGTAAGACAATAAAAAATAATCTTATAAAAAATGAAATAATGATTAATTTTAAACAAATGAAAAAAGTGAAAAAAAAATATATACCTTGGTTAAATTTGTCTCTTTATTACAAGTATATGTCCATTTGTAAGCTAAGGAAATCTTTTATCATCTTATATAAAACAATTATTGTGATAGTCAATTCTAATTACAAACATTTGCAATTTTGGAATACCATTTTTAAACTGGTCCTACCAAGCAACTATAAGACAACAAAAGTAATCTTATAAACAAAAAAAAATGATGATTAATTTTAAATAAATAAAAAGTTAAAAAATATACACTTATATGAAATTTATCTCTTTGACGTATTGCAATGGATATCCCAAAATCACTGCATGTTTCTTTATATAACTCTATTTGTAAGCTAAAGAAATATTGTATCATCTCGTATGAAACAATTGTTGTAATAGTTAAATACCATTCTTGTCTTCCGTTGATGATAGCAAGATAAGATATATACAAGAAAGACTTAGTTTTTTTTTGATTGGCCTTGATTACTTCCTTTGCCCGTTTTATGCAATCAATAAAGTAACTCATTTTTGCCTTCTCATTACCATTATCCATATGAAGTACTCTCACTAATGTATCACAAACTTGAATAACAAATTGATATTGCGACCAAAATTTATGTTTTTCATTGAGCCCCTTCCTATTTGCAGTAGTGATGGATGAGCTCACGAAGAATATTCAAGGAATATATCTTGGTGTATATTGTTTACTGATGACATTATTTTAGTGGACGAAACAAAGGAGGGTGTCAATGTTAAGTTAGAACTTTGGAAGGATATACTAGAGTTAAAAGGATTTAAATCAATCAGGACTAAGACAGAGTAGTTATAATGTAATTTTTCGAGCCATAGGGTGGGATCAGAGGTGGAGATAAAGATTAGTTCAGAAGTTATATTGTATAAAGATTGTTTTAAGTATCTTGAATCCATTATCCAAATTAATGGTGAGATAGATGAAGACATATTTCACCGTATCAAATCAGGGTGACATAAATGGTGTATCAGGAGTTTTATGTGACAAGAAGAAACCACTTAAGCTAAAAGTTAAATTCTATCATTTAGCAAACATATGGTCATAAGTTAATGGTGACGGAGATGAGGATACTTCGTTGAATGTGTAACCTTACAAGGACAGATAAGGTCAGTAATGTAGTGGTGATAGATAAATTAAGGGTTTTTAACATTGATAGTAAATTAAGGGGACAAAACTTAGGTGGTTCGAACATGTTAACAGGAGACATCCTGATGTTCCAATGAAAAGATGTAAAAAGATTATACTTAAGGACTGTAAGGGGGAAAAAAAGAAGAAGAAGAGGAAGACCTGAGAAGAATTAGAGGAAGGTGGTATATAACTATGCTAGAATTTACCGAGTACTTGACTCTTAATAGGAAATTTTAATGAAATAGGATATTGGTAGAGAATCTTTCACAGAGAGGTTCTTTTCTTTTTCAATGGTCTTTTAAACATTTTTCTTAGATTTTTGTGTCTTATATTTATCTTAAATACTTTTACTTGTAGTACTTACCCCTTAGTCATTTTAGTTAAATATTGTTTCTCCTTTTCTCTTTCAATTGCTTGTTTGCTTTATATTTTTTATTCTTTGCCTTTTTTAATCTTT
>JANIHZ010000002.1:30171922-30184261 GCA_027478365.1 Erythroxylum rufum | reverse complement strand
ATTGAAGTGCTATTTGAATGTGAATTGAATGAACTAAGTGTATTGAAGTGATTGCTAAGTGTTTTCTGAATGTGTAACTGCATGCAAGTGAAAGTGTGAATTCTCAACTATATGTTGAATGCCAGACTAGAGTTCGACGATAAGCGAATATGATTGAATAAGAGCATGCAAATGTGAGTGATGCATTCCATTGCATGAACGCATGAAACATAATGGTAGTTGTGACTAGAGTAGCCACCGATTAGAGCTACAAGCTCAACGTGCGAAAAAGAGCCTCGAGCTCAACGTTTAATGAGCCCTATATGGAACAGTTATCAATGAGCCCGGTATCCAATGGATACGAATTGTTTAGGCACTCGGTCACAACAAAATAACAAATGGAAAGAGAGTCTCATGTGCACTGACTGCACATGCATAATGAAAAATGTAAATTCTGATACGTAGTATGAATGCTTAAATGTACTGAATGTGAAATAATGTGAATATGTGAAATAATGTGAAATGTGAAATAAAGTATGATATTTGAATTATTTGTTATGTGATTGAGTGAGCCATCAATGATGGTCACTCATTGAGTTTGCAAAACTCACCCAAAATTTGTAACTATTTTTAGGATAAGAAGAATACCCCGTTAAACCAATGGGGGTATACCTACAACATTCAAGTGAAGGATAGAGGTCAGGATCAGTTCGTGTCTGCATTTGTGTTTTTACTCTTTTGTATTGAATTGTATATTCCGCATCTTTTTGTATAACTTTATGTTTTGAAATGACTCAAGTATTTTGTATTTGTGAAAGGGCCCGAATGGTTATTGAAAATTGTGTTAATTGAAAAGGTTTAAGAATGAAAGTGGGCCCTATTTGATTATTGACTTCCGTATGTGTGCTCATGTTTTCAAATAAAAGAAAAGAAGAAAAGAAAAAAATATTATACCGATTTTATAGGTGAATGTTTTAGCACGCCAACCTCGCGGGGCACGAACTCGGATATCACCATCGATGTCGGGTTCTTGCGAGAGTGGGGTGTTACATTTATGTGGTATTAGAGCCCAAAAGTACTATCTTATATGGGCATTCTGAAATGTGTCAAGTTACATGCATATTAGTCATGTCATAGCAGACTACAGCAACTGATCCCCAGTATGAGTCACATGCATAAGCATTTCGTTAAAAGTTTGCGTGGTTAGAAGCATTGAGAAAATTGATGATATGACAAAATGTGAGGAGATAAAGGTTTATGGACATTTCGGAAATGAGAAATATGGTTTTGTCTGATAAATAACGGTTCACCGCAATGGGGATATGTACCCCTGAAGGTGAGATAGGTGTGAATAGGAATATTGTTGTGGATGGATTGAGGAAAATGAGAATATGAGTAAAAAGGAGACTAAAGTGTACAGGCAGAAGGAAATGAAATCATAAAATTTTTATGATCATAAAATGACGAACTTGGAACCAAAATGGTTATGCGAGTATTGTGATAAGAATTTGTAATTCAGTATAAGGGGTATTAGGGGAAAACTGAGACCGAAAATTCCTAATGATTATGCATCAGAAATCCTAGAGCGGTTGAAGATATGTATATATGGGAAGAGAAATAGTATATAGATGGATATAACAGATAAAGATTCAGTGTATCTGTATTAGTGGATGTATTATTGGATATGAAATGGATATTGCGTTCTGGTAATATGTCCTCGGAGGTGATAAAAATGTGAACACACTGTCATGGATTGTTTGAGGAAAAATCAGGACATAAGTAGAAATAATGAGATTAAAGTGTATAAGCCAATTTGATATGACTTTGAAAGGTTGAATTACTTAAAATGGTTATGTGATCAGCGATATAAGAGTTTACGATTTAGTATGAGAATATATCTGTGGAATGGAGATTTAAGCTTCATAGGGGTTATACCCCTACCATCATAAAAGTTGTATATCTCGAAGTCCTCTTTCAAACAGTCCAAAAATGAAATCAGTCCGACATCTGTAGAAAACGTTATGGCAATCGCGTCAAGACATGTACAATATGAGTAAGAACATAATCATATTGGATTCTTTTGGCCATAACTTCTTCGACCGACCTCCAAATGAAGTGATTCTTGAAGCATTGGATTCCTAACACCTTTTTCTACCTTTCCAAAAAAATTGATAGCTTTTAGTGTTGAATTCAAAATGATTGTTGGAAAGGAATTGAGGGTTCGCAGAAATAACCCTATAGGGAAGCCCGCTCTCGCTTTATGACTCCGGATCAATTGTTGGGCTTCGGGAATGGGGCCCAACATTAAGAAAAAATGCAACGCAATAGAGATAAAAACATAAATAAAAAACACACATGATTTACGTGGTTCGACTAATATGACCTATGTTCATATGCAGGGGGAGGCTAATCTTATTCCATCAGAGAAAACTGTTACAATTAATCAAACTTTAGAACCGAATACATCATATATATACCTATTGGCCCTCGCCCTGCTCGCACCACTGATCTCTTTTTTTTCTCTTTTTAGGTCAAGCTTTCAAATATTCAAGTTGGGTCATCATTCGTTTACAGTTCACCAAAATTCAAGGCACTCAACACTAAGATTAAAGGAATATAATGTTATCTTGACGGTATTGGATCATCTTAGTAGATATGTGTTAGCAAGTGCTTCAAAATAATTAAATTAACTTATTTTCTTAGTTCCTATTTTCTAACATTAGGATGTTAGTGATGTTTACCCACTTTCTTAGATGGTTGCTTTTTTTTTTTTTTTGAGTTTAGTTTGTTTGTAAGCCTATTTAGTAGGCATAACCTTACTTTCATTTTGCAATAGAACATTACATGAGTTAAACTACTAAACTCCTTGCCTTCCTTCTCTATTTTTATTCTTTTTTGCCAACAAATTAGTATCAGAGTTCTAGTTATTCTTGGGCTTGTGATGATTGAATATCAAAACCTTTTTAAAAAATTATAAATGTTCAACCATAACAATGACATCAAACAATTTCTCTATTCAAATTCCTATTTTCAATAAAGAAAATTACCACTGTTAGGCTATCAAAATGAAGTCTTATTTGCAAGCTATTAGTTTATGAGAGGTTATTGAAAGTGAGTTTAAGCCTACACCTCTTCCACAAAATCCAACCTTAATCCAAATCAAGAAGAATGATGAAGAAAGGGAAAAGAAACCAAAAGCTCTATCTTGCCTCCATTCGGCCGTGAAGGAGGGAACTTTCACGAGTATAATGGCATATGAATCTCCTAAAGAAGCATGGGAGAAACTAAAAGAAGAATTTGAGGGCAACACTCAAACTAAGATGATGCAAATCTTTAATCTCAAAATAGAATTTGAGATGCCAAAAATGAAGAATTATGAAGGTGTCAAAGAATATAGGAGCAAACTTATGTCCATTTTCAATCAAATCAAGTTACTTGGTGAAGAATTTCCTACTTAAAGGGTTATAAACAAGCTTTTTGTGACGCTTCCTAAAAGGTACAAATCAAAATTTTCATCACTTGAAATTACTAAAGATCTATCAGATATAACATTTGCAGAGCTACTAAATGCTAAACGCTCTTCAAGTTATGGACCAAAAAAGAATAATGAGGGATAGAGAAAATGGTGATAAGGTTGAAGGAGCGTATATGGTCAAAAGTTCCTTTTCAGAGGGTAAAGGTAAAATTCTCCAATGTACAAATTGGAAGAAGCCAGGCCATAAACAGAAGGATTGTTGGCACAAAGGAAAATTGTAGTGCTTCAAATGCAAGAGGTTTGGGCATTTACAAAAAGACTGCAGATTTTAAAATGAAGAAGAAACAAACATGGCACAAGTGGCATAAGAAGAAACTCTTTTTTAAAGTTGTTGGTAAGAAGTGCACCATAGAGAGATGTGCTCCAATATCTATAAGTTGATGATAATGTGCATCAACAAATTTGAAGACGATGATGAGAAGTGCATTACATTATGAGAGAAGTGCTTCATCCATGAAATTTTGAAGCGAGGGGGAGTGTTAGCAAGTGCTTCAAAATAATTAACTTAATTTATATTCTTAGTTCCTATTTTCTAACATTAGGATGTTAGTCGAGTAAGTAGTCAAATTAACATGTGATATTTTGTTGGTTTTCTCGAGCTGTTAGTGGAGGATTATGTGGGATGATGTTTACCCACTTTCTTATATGGTTGCTTATTTTTTGCTGAGTTTAGTTTGTTTGTAAGCCTATTTAAGTAGGCATAGCCTTGCTTTCATTTTGCAATGGAACATTACATGAGTTAAACTACCAAACTCCTTGCCTTCCTTCTCCATTTTTATTTTTTTTCCAACAATATGGTCTTTTTATTCCTCTTACTCATCCTTTGACAGCTTCTCAAGTGGCTCAGGTTTACATTGATCATGTTCATAAGTTACATGGAATGCCTTTGCGTTTGGTGAGTGATAGGGATCCACTTTTTACCAATCCATTTTGGGTGGAAATTTTTAAACTTCATGGGATTTCTTTACATCATTCTTTGATCTATCATCTCAATAAAGGCTTAAATAGAACCTTAATTAGAAAGATACCTTTGTAGCATGTTCGACAAATATCCTCGCTAGTGGAAGAGAAGGTTATCTTTAGTTGGGTGGTGGTATAACACCACCCATCATTCAACAACTCAGTGTTCTCCCTTTCAGGTGCTCTATGGGTATTTACCTGCAATGCATCTACCATACTTGCTAGGTGATTCCAAAGTGTTGGTAGTTGATCAAACTTTAAAAGCTAGTAAGATCGCGTTGAAATTAATTCAGTTTCATATGCAACAAGCTCAAACCACATAAAGCAGTTAGCAAATAAGCATTATTCTAAATGACAATTTACTGTTGGTGATTCAATTTATGTCAAGTTACAGTCATATAATCAACAAAGTGTAGTTTTGTGTACTAATCAAAAGTTGTCTGCTCTATACTTTAATGTTTTCTCAGATATCAGGCATATAGTGACCATTCTCAATAACCAATTGGTGCATCGATGAAATAGACATACATTACAAGTCTTAGTCTAGTGGTCCATGTTGGGAAACCTGGACAGAATCCAATCCCGACCGTAACTGTTGGACCCCGAACTTTTCTATTAAATGAGAAATTACTGGCGATTATTCATGTGTAAAGAAAAGGGGAATTCTTGAATTTGAAATGAAATAGAAAAGATGGTTTAGGTGCAAGATGGGCTATATATGATATGTTGGAAGTTAAAAGCTGGAAAAATATAAGTGAAACATGTTCATTGAGTATGCTTCAGTGTTTTAGCGATAACTTTTTCTTTAGTTATCCAAATGAGATTATTCTTGATTTGGGTTAAATTAGAGAGTTAGGGTTACAAATTGTCTAATGAAATTAAGTTTTAATTCAGTCTCTAAGAATATCAATTTTTTGATGGAATTTGAGCACAGAATATTGTTTTAGTATAAGAACAGTCCGAAAATTTTGGGGTATAACTTTTAGACTATGAAACCAAATTGAATGATTTTGATGTCATTAGAAAATTGAGACAATGAGGAGCATTTTCTAGAAGGAAGTGTTATCAAATTCCTTCAATTACATGATTAGAAAAAGGTCTTGTTTTTTTTTTGAAGGAGTTAAGCATGATTCGAATAATTTTGAGGTTTTGCTAGATTAATTATTTTATTTGGAGTTAATTATTATGTTAATGTTGGTAGGATTTTAAAATATGGTTTAGTTGAATTAAGTAGCAAGAGAATGCATGTATGAGGGCATTTAGGGAAGAGCACTTAAGCATTAAGGTTACAAGGCTTACATATAAGGGTATTTTGGACTTTGTTCATTCATTAAAGGCATAATGGTAATAAGAGGGGTTTTGGCTTTTAAAGGAAGAAGCAAGCACAAAAATTAGAAGGAAAGAACAAAGAAAAGAGAGAGGAAATGAGAGAGGGTTCGGTGGAGAGAGGAGAGAAAGAAGAAAGAAGAAAGAAGAAAGAAGAAAGAAGAAAAGAAGCTAGGTCTTAATTTTTCTTAATTTTTAAGATGGATTTTGAAGTTGATTCAAGAATGAAAAAGAAAGAGAAGGATGAGAGCTTCCATTAGAGCCAAGAAACTGCTCATTTGGTGAAGAATCAAGGTAAGTTGGATCTTAAGATTTGGATTTTTGAAAGGGTTTTGGTTTATATAACTTAAGAAATGTATGGGTTTAAGTTTTCGAAGATCAATTTTTGTGATTATATGTTATGGGTTGTCCAATTTGAATTCCTACTGATTTGGGAATTTTGCCATTGTGAAGGAAAGTAAGAGAGGCAAAAAGGAGCAAGAGTATATGCTTTTTGAACAAGTATTAAGCAAGAAAAATAAGGTGGGTTTCATGTTTATAATTGAATAATGAGCCGCTAAAGTTTTTCCAAATTAAGAGAAGTAAATGATTTCAATTACTTCATATATTGCTTTTAAATGATTTAAAGAATTTGCTTATGTGTGTATACGCTTAATTGATTGAATTTGAATTATTGTGAATGTGAAAAAATGCATGTGTATTGTATTTTAACTTGCTCGATAATGAAATTATTTTGATTATTAAAAATGCATTTCGATTTATGAACAATGATCAAGTTATGCCATTGAAACATGTCATGGCATTTTATATGAATGAAAAGATAGAAAAGCTCGAAAGTATGAGCATTCGATAAATTGATTTGAGCATGAGTATGTGCTCCTGTTTGGGTGAGAGAGGGACGTTTAGTTAGTCATGTGCACGTCGACATATAGCCTTCTCCCGGCTGCCTGATTGAGGCCACGAGAACCTGAGAAATCAGACTCGTTTTGTTCACGGTATAAACTTCGGTTTATCCGTTTTGTTCCATGGAATTCTCGAGCTATTTGTTTGTGCATTGCATCTTTGAATTGTCAAGAATGTTGCATAAATTGAGTGTTTTGTATTGATAATTAAATGGATATGCTGTGTTGATGTGATGATATTTTAACTATGAGTTTTGAGTTCGAATTGCGAATTTGATTGAGAATTTGAGAATGAAGCATTTTATGAATTCATTATGATTTTTATATGACAAATGAACATTTCAACGGTTTTGCTTATTCTTCGTTATAAACTTGTTACCCACGAGCTTTTAAGCTTACCCCCTTTCCGTCCCCACCTTCAGGTGTTGAGCAAGAGATGGAGTGAAAGAGAGTCAAGGCATCACTTCTAATTTGCTTATGTTGTATTTTGAGTTAGTTTTGGAAAATGCAAGGCTTTAGTCGCGTTTAAGGATTTCTAGTTCTTGTAACTTTTGTTTTTCGAGATTTTGGATTATTGTTGTAATTGTGGCATGGAATGCCAGTATAGTTTGTGAACATTTATCTTCTGTTGTAAATGAATTATGAATTATGTATGGATGATGTTGAGTGGAGATATGAACTAAGTCTATTTGAGGAAGTTATTGATTTGAGATGATAAATCTTGATGTGTTATGGAAAAAGGAATATAGAAATGGTACGAGACTTTAAGCTTCCTGATTTCTTTGGATTATGCTTACGTTTGTATGACGAGCAATAGTACGCATACGTTTTATGGTTCAAGAGGTTGGGTTCCGCAAGCAGGATCCAACATGTTTGGTGTCAGAACAAGAAGAGATTACAAGGAACCACGCTCATTTCTTAGTACCGACATCATCTGTCGCATGTTTCATCTCTAAAGCATCCCAAATTTCCTTACCAATTTTGTACTTGCAGTAGATATCAAACAAAGGGTTGATCATATGGTTGAGTAACACTCCCCTAATGGTACGGTTATCCTTAGTAGTCTTAGGGTCATTATTTTCACTAGGAGTCTCTTGAAATAGTATATAATCAATTTCGTTTTGTTAGAAGTAAAACAGAATTTTCTCATACCATCGTTCAAAATTTCTCTCATCAAAAGACTCTAATCTAGTTAGGTCAGTTGTATTTTTCGGGGCTACGGTGATATGGGATGAACCTACGTGGAGTATAGTAAGTGTAGAACCTACGTTGGTCTCATTTGCAGATGACATATTAAATCCAAAAGCAAAAATGTCTCACACGAAATAATCACGATACGAAGAAAACAACACCGTATTCTGACTTCTACCAAAATAAATACATAGCAGCAAAATTGCAATAATTTCCAACAAACAACTGCAACAAAATATATTTTTGATTTAGATTGTTAGCGAAAATAACAATAATAATTAAATTGGAATGACTTATCTTAAATGTAAAGCACTGTGAAAATCAACGCCTTAAGTCAGAAATCCCCCCTCTACGATGTAGCAGGATAATGGGATCCGATCCTAGGGTTAACGCCTTCTCTAGCAGTTTCGGTGCACTCCAAAGGGCGGAGTAGGAACTGTCTTCGAAAATTAATAAAAGCAGACAAAGGCAGAATAGAAAAGACAAGAAGATATGTGTATAAAAGGAGTTTTTTATGTGAAAGATGTGTGCCTTATATAGGAAAAATGAGCAGAATCATGGCTGTAGGAGAGAGCAAAAAGAACAAAGTGTGAGTCGTAAACAAGATAGGCAAGCTACTTATATAGGAGAAAAAACAAATGGCTGTTTAGTGTATTAAAGAATAATAATATATAAAAACGGGAAACGTTTTAGATGTTTGGATATAATAAAGAGTAATAATATCTGGTTGTTCAAGAGTAACAGCTATATATGCGTTATTGTGTAATAAAAGTGGGGTATAATTGACAAGTTTTTGGAACAATCAATACCAACACTTCTTTCCTTTCAATGCATTTTTTTATATTAAAAAAAAAACAAAACATAAACTGTATATAAAAGGGTATTATAACCAATGTGTAATATCAAGATATTAATTTGAAATTAGTTATTTGCATAAGATTATTTTGTAAAGTCAACATATAGAGAACATGGACGTCGTCCATAGAAACAACCCATATATCTTTCAGTGAGTAAAAGTTAAATTAGTACAATTGTTTGTAATGCATAACACAATTTTTTCAATTGTAAAAGATTCAAATAAAGTTCTCTTTTACGAAATCGACCTATTAAAAAAGAAAAGTGCATCGTATGAATGATGGCGCATTAATCTTACTTTTAACTTTCACAGCAGCAATAAATCGCAAGAAAGGACTTTCAATAAGCTCCTTAGAAGGACTTTCAATAAGCCCCTTGGAGTTGACTACTACTACTAAAGTTGGCTTGCCATAGAACGATCATCTAAAAACTATATATAAACTTCCTCTGAATATCTCTGAGAGAAGAAGTGATTCTCGCAAAGGATGGTCTAAGTGAAGCATCTTGATTCCATGAAAGACATATCAGATTGATTAGTTCACCAAGTTTGTGACCATCGTCCTCAGGAAGTGCTGGCCTCGCGTTACCTTCTGCAACTTCCATGGCAATCTAATTTTGGAACCCAAAATAGGTTAATTGGCAAAACAAATAGATGATTTAATTTTCCAATTATCCTTTTCTTTAATATGAATTAATAATTCACTTAGTGTAACTACACGTGGCTTCGGATATGCCAAAAGGAGTAAGGCATTAAGAAATTTGATTTGATTACCTTGCTGGGACCACTATCGATTTCAATGTATGGATGATCACCAGTTATAAGTTCGTTGAGTATAACACCGAAACTGTAGACATCGCATTTTTCATCATAGGGCTCACAACGAATGACCTCTGGCGCCATGTACACATAAGTTCCTGAAAGCCAGCCAGAAAAAGACATTATAATTGCCCCTCCACAATTCATTATACAGCAAATAGTGCTAAGAATTTGCCGAAAAGGGTCAGGCGTGTTGAAATATAAAGTAGGAGTTTGTCCCATATCGGATAAAGAGAGGAATGAAGATTAATATATAAGTCTAAGGAGCTACTCCACTTATTACCAATTGGTTTTAGGATGGAACCTCACTTGGGCTTGTATGTGGTCAAGCTTTCCTTCTCATGTGAGCCCGTAGGTCCATTATAAATTCTAACATGGTATCAGAGCAGGTTGCTCTTATGTTAGTCGTTAAATCCAAGAAATGATAGATCATTTGTCACGTGTTAGACCCACACGTGAGGAGGGTGTGTTGAAATATAAAGTGGGAGTTTGTCCCATATCGGATAAAGAGAGGAATGAAGATTAATATATAAGTCTAAGGAGCTACTCCACCTATTACCAATTGGTTTTAGGATGGAACCTCACTTGGGCTTGTATGTGGTCGAGCTTTCCTTCTCATGTGAGCCCGTAGGCCCGTTATAAATTCTAACAAGGCGTTAGTGAATTTTGCTGAGAATCACACCTGTTTCTCCCGTAAGTGCCTTCTCTTCATCGCTCAAGAACCTAGCATGCCCGAAATCTGCCACAATCGCATGATTCGCATCATCGAGAAATATGTTACTGGGTTTCAGGTCTCGATGAATGACCTTTGGTTTCTGTTCATGGAGATATTGCATTGCCTGAGCAATCTCCAACGCCTTAGCAATCCTGTCTTTCAATGGCGGGACTGGAACCAACCTCTCTTTTCGCCTTTTCCCTGTTCCATGTAACCAGTGCTTGAGTGTGGTTCCCAAGAACTCCGTGACCAACCACGCATAATTAGGTGGTTCAAGGCACGCCCCCGTTAGTCGCAGCACAAATTTGTGCCGTTGCCGAGACAATGTTTCGACTTCCTGGACGAAGTAGGCAACACCACCTTCATTTGAACGGAAATAATCAGAAGATATGCATTTAACGGCGACATCAAGACCTCGCCAAGTTGCTTTGAAAATCTCTGCTGTGCTTCCCTGCCCTATTTTCTCGTGCAATTCAATCTGTTGCAATTTGCATGATTATGCTATGTACCGTCAACTGATCGAGTGTCTGTAGATGTGCATATACATAAACGAGTGAAGCATTTTTCGATTACCTCTACAGGATCAATGTACCATCCGTTCATCTTAGCTTGATGCACAATGCCCGCAAGGTCTGGATCCTTTTGCACAGAATCTGGTAACTTTGGGGTTGTATCGGTGCCAATTATATTGGAGGGAAGAAGGGCTTCTTCTTGAAGGTGGTCTTTGTTTCCAGTTATGATGTCCAGAAGTCCATTGTCTTGTGCGGTTTGAAGACAGTACTTTAGATAGTCTTGTGTCCTCTCCATCCTCTTTCTGAATGCGACACGTAGTTCCTTCTGCTTGTGAAGTTCCCTTTCGAGATCTGCCACCTTCAAGTCCCAAATATTAAAAACAAACATTTCTTAACATACCGAAGTGTCACTTGAATCGATTTGGTGAAGAACAGGAGTTCTGTTAATATCCTCAAACTAAACTAGAACTGGACCCCGATCATATTCTCTTGATTAAAACCACTATGAGCGTTCTTAGTACAGCTATTACTGCCTATAATGAAAGCTAGAGATGCTAGAAATTACCTGCTGCTCCAACTGAGACACAGACTGATGTCTCTGCTGGTTGTGTTTCTGGGCTGTTGAGACAATTGACCCCATAGTGATGCAGTCATTAAGTCCCCCACAAGAACTAGGCGAAAAGTGCTTGTTCTTTGCCCAAGACTTTCGTAGCTGCACTGGGGCTTGCAATGGCGTGGCGTATTGCTGCTGGGCGCTCTCCGCAGCAGCAATCATGATACGTATATGTTGTTGTCTCAAAATATTTCTTTAACGATGATTTGCTTGGCTCACTTTGCTCATTTTCATCATACGGTTAATACTAAAATTTATAGAAAAGGACCTTGCTTAGCACTTGAAAAGACGACAACTTGGACGGATATATTGATAAGTACAAAATCAAGGGAACTCAAATTTTCATTTTAACGTTGGATATATATAATCCGTTGTCGACACGTACGATTTTATGCCGCCATAATTGTCTGATTGTGAAGGGAACGGCATCATCTATGTTATTTGAGGCGGTAACGACGGCAAAGATATCTTAAATAGATGAGCAAAATGGCCAAAAGAAAAAGAAAAAGAAAAAGTCTTCGGGGAAAAAACTGAGCCTTCTGATCCAAAAGACCAAATAAATAAACAAAATGCTGCTTTTAATGGACTAGTGACTTTCTTTGAGGTTTAATACTATCAAATTTACTTTTGCGTTCGTTTTATATCGAATGTCTTCTTGTTATTGTCGTCAAGCAATTTCCAGATGTTATTGTAGTTTTAGCACAGGCCGGGTATATAAAGAAAGAAAGGATGGATACAAGACAATGATCATCCTACTTTTTGGGTGCTCCAAGATTAATGTCCAACGCATATCCGTTTGAGTACGGTCGGCTAGCAGGAGCTGTGTTTTTTTTTTTCTTGGTTTGGTTACAAGGAAAGTGTTAGGAATTTTATACCTTCCAAACCCACACCCAAGGATATTTAATAGACAAAAATATCAGAAAATAATAACACA
>JANIHZ010000002.1:30161648-30171822 GCA_027478365.1 Erythroxylum rufum | reverse complement strand
TCACGAGGTTGGGATTCGGAAACGGGTCCCAACACTGCCAGTGTAAAATCACATAGGTCATGTGTTTCCAGTGCAGGAGCACACTTTCACCCGAACGTCACACAGGCAGCCCATGTTGGTTTACACGGCCCGTGTTTTTTACCCTCCAAATGATAGAATATCATTTCAGAGTCTTCATGAGAGTTGTAGATCTATAAGTCTTCTTTCAAACCGTCTAAAAATGAAGTCAATCCGACACCTGTAGTGAGTGTTATAGCAATTGCGCCAAGGCATATACAATATGAGTAAAGACATGAACATGTTGGATTCGTTTGGTCATAACTTCTTCGTCCGACCTCCGATTGAGGTGATTCTTGAAGCAATAGATTCCTAACATGTTTTCTAGCTTTTGATGTTGAATTGAAAAAGCTTGATGGACAGAAATTGAGGGTTCGGTTAGGAGAGCTTGATTAGGCCATGAACATACTTTGGTTTCTTAAGCATATCTTGAGCAATAGAGCTCCGATTGGGATGGTTCTTGCTCTAAAATAAACTAGAGTGTAAGAGCTACATTTTTTAAGAACTCAATTGTGATTATTGTGATTTCGTTGTGTGAGCTCACCCTTTTTGGTTTGAGATGTTATAAGAATGTTGATGAACCGATAATGGATAATGAGGGTACTTTGAAGTAACTCTAACAAGAAAACCCAACAGGGTAATACGCTCACATTTTATGATTTCGCAAGAGGTTGGGCTCCGGAATCAAGCAGGGTCCAAGATATTTGGTATCAAGGAACCAAGTGTTGGGCTCCGGAAACAAGCAGGACCCAACATGTATGGTATCATAGCAAGAGTTGGATTCCAGAAACAAGCGGGATCCAACAGTAACAGAATAATTAAGAAACTTTTTCGTATTTTTGATTTCCTGAAAAATCAAGATCTTTTTAATTCTATAAAATAATTAACACATAAACCATAACAAAAGCATGAATATTAATTCATACTTTATTATAAAGCTTGATCATAATCTTTTTGTATCTTTCGAACTATTTTCAAAACCTATCCGTCTCAACCACCATAATCATACAAATGTCTGGCCTTTAACGGTATCCACATAATGAGTTGAGAGAACTATGTAACTCTTACAGAGAAGGTTAAGTAAGAAGTGATAGCTCCATTAGAGCTTAAGCCCATTTATAATAGGTTTTAGACGTTTTAGTAATTTAATTGAAATTAAATTCTAATTTCTATTAAACTTTAATTAGAATTACCAATTATGCCCAAATTAGATTCGATATCTCATATTGACCCTTATTTAGTAAATATTTTATATTTAATCATAAAATTTCTTAAACTTTACAATCAAGTTCAACCTGATTAAAATAACTTTACTCCCTTCAACTCATTCTATATGTGAGACCTATTTGGTTCCCAAATATGTTGGCAATGATTATAAATTATAATTTTTAATTTATAGTTAGAATTAGATAAATTAAAACTACTTTAATTTATCTTTAATTCTTCAATTAAACAATTTATAGTCATAAATCAAGATTAGTGCCTAACAACGCATCATGACCACCCAAATATTTAGGAATGTCAAAGTGATTTTGATTAATCTTTCCATGCATGATTTTTCTGTATAATTCAATCATTTCACCATATAATGTTCTAATCAGACATAGAGCATGGAATTAATGTCTACTCTATTTTGAGTCCAATCATATTAGTTCCCTACTATTAGCTATTGATTCAATTAATGACATTTGTAAACTATTTACAAATTGTTATTTCACCTTAGCCAAGGATTTTACGAATCAATACTAATCGAAAATAACGAAACATTCTCCCTAATTACTTTAAGTTGATTAATCATATCTTAATCACTCAACTACCTCTATATAGTTCAAGCTACATTCAATGATTACTGATTAAACGAATCATGATTAAATATACCATAAGTAGTATCAAAACATAACAATCTATATACAAGATAACTTTGGTGACCTTAAGTCAAAGATCACGTATACAATCATTATAATGAGAATTCCATAGATATAAAAATAATGTTTCAAATAGATTTCTCATGTCGGGTATGTTCAGTAAACTTATTCTTTAACAAGCACCCACACGTTTATTTAATCTCTATAATTTAGCCTATAAGATCGATTACTTCTTTTATAAGAAAAAACATAACGTATGTTAGTCTTTTTACATTCTCTTAATGTTCAATCTTAATAGACCAATGACTCGTAACAATTTAGAGATAATACATAAATACAATATGAATCTCATAATTATAATCTCATTATAATTTCATTTGCAATGTACAATCATCACATAGACTTTATTATACACATCTAAATATGTACAAGATAAATAATATCTTTAAATAATTATCATCAAACTACAATAACAGTCCATTGATAACGCATTGAATGTGTCTTATGAATATTTATATGATCTCCATCCACGTTAACTTTGTAGATAAGATTCAGAAGGACGAAGGTCATGTTAAGACAGGAGCGAGAAGTAAGGCAAGAGAGGAATGGGATACGACAACATTTTGTGCACAGGAAGGCATAAAGAAGACGATGCCGTTGAGTTTAGCAATAATCTTAGCTGATGACAAATATAATAATGCCATTGGTTAAAGTTTAGGGAGTTAGTTAACAGATACTGTAACAGGTGTAAACTACCGACAAAAAACTAATTAACAGACTCTTAACAGGTGTAAACTACCAAAGAATAACTAATTAACTCTTTTACTCTCATCTACCCTCTTCTCTCTTCCCTCTATTCTGTAAAAATACCCAATTATCTTGGCATCTAGGATTTCGCCTTTACAACTGCAAAAAGAACCAAATAATTGATATTAATGGGCGACACATGACAAGGGCATCATCCATTAATCTGTTTCAGTAAAGCACATACACTCCTTGCACCGGGGATACCGGTAAACACTCCTAGCCGTTGGTCTTTCAAACACATGTTTAGTTTGTCGAACAGCCTTCCTAATTCTCTGCTCAAAAACTTTCCACTCTATGGTGTTATTCTTCATGAAGATGGCAGCAAGCCTTCTTTTATTAGGCCGAATAGTTGGCATCCTTCCTCCACCATAGTATATTCGATAACCAGAAACCAAAGATGATAACTGACTTCCCGAGTCTGTCATGGCAAATGCATCAGCAGCAGTGCAGCCTATGAAGTCCAGCACAGCTAACTACACAAGTAAAAGCCCGTTTGGGAGTTACATATCAGTATTATTAAAAAAAAAAAAACAGAGAGTGCACAGTTCAACAACGGAATGGAAAAGGGACAAATTCCTTGTACTAAGTTTCTCGTATGATCATGGAATATATAATCATTTGACGACCTATAACCTGCCTGTTACAAATAGCCTATACTAGGTTCTAGAAGCATATAGTAGGTTGGAGAATGGACAAAAGCCATCCCAACGCCTGTCTAAAGCATGTCCAGTAAGCTTAAGATGTAATGTTTTGGCCAGATAAATAAGCCCTACAAGCGTCCAACAGGCAGTGGTCATTTATCTTTATCTCTGGGAATTTACTGCACCCAACTATATCAAAGTTAATATCTATTCTCCGTAGAACTAAAAACTTCAGGTAGAGCAAGATGCAAATTCCACTGAAATACTTGTAAGATGTGCTAGCTTTCTTCCATACTTCACCTAATGCATTTTTCATGTTGTGTCATTCTTCTTTCCACAGTGCTAGAGTAGAAAGATTCGTTCCTTACATATACTTAGAAATCATATGGCAGTCAAATTGGAGAACTCAAACCAGTTTATGCAAGTGAAAATCCAAAACTGTATCCTCACTGTACATCGTTAATGCTTTGTTACCTGAGATGAGAAGTTCAGAAATGGCTGAAGTTCAGCTGAGGAAAGCAGTTTCTCTTTAGTAACTAGATTAGGATACAAGCCGGTCAGAGCATTTAGTCTTCGTACCCCACCATAGATGTTTGCACCAGCAACAAATATACGTGTCTTTCGATTGAATCCAAGAGCAGCAAGCATAAGTACTGCTTCTTCAGGTGTTAATGGGCATAGCCCTTCAGATCTGAGTGCAGCAGGTGAAGGCAAACTGCAGCAAGACAATCAATTTTCTGATAGAAAATCAAAGCTCTTGCACCGTAGATCATTTGATTCCAATAATAACAAGGAACAAATGTCACAAAAGGAGAATATTTATCCTCAACTTAGTTACATATTATGTGAACTCAATAGTTACATATTATGTTAACTCAAATATACCAACAAGGCAATTGCTGATTCACTAGTTAGTAGAGACCACCTATTAGAAGTCGATGCCAATTGCAGTTTGACATCCTTCAATACAAGACTAACATTTAGGAAACTAATACTCCAACTCTGGCCACAACAACATAATATCACACCTTAGATTGAATAGTTAAAGATGAATTCCTTTTGAAATCCTGAGACTGAGCCTGCATAGAAAATGTGGAAGCCTTGTCTATTTCAATAGTGGGAAAACATAATATGCCCCTCCCCCCTAATATGCTGGAATCATCATCGCTTATTTCTTAGTCCATACACCATTAAGTGGAAACAAATGGAAGAAATCAAAACCCAAGGTCATCTGGGCTTTCACCCAACAAGTACAATCACATGCAGTCCAACATATTTGGTTATGGCAAATGTTTATCAACAATATTGTAATAAATGGATAAAGTAGATACTTCCACGCGACAAGAACACATCATGAAAAAGGCAAAAAGCACTTACTTCTTTGTCTTCTTGAGATGTGTCAATGCAGGGAAATGGATTTCACGATACACTTCCAACTCTTTTCCCTCTTCTTCACCCCCACCATATTCACAGAGAGAATGAGCTACCATGTCAATTTCAAATCTTAAATGTAAAGCTAGATATTTTGAAGCTTTCACAGCACCACCATGTTTCTCTTTTGTATTTGGTTCTGCATAAGAACCAACAAGATGATGATCTAATGGTCCAGGATGAACTGCATGTTTACGTAACCTTTGAAGGAGCAGAGCACCAGTTTGTTGTATTTTGGGAACAAATTGCAGTGCGTGAAAATTACATCTGCATCGAAGTCTCTAGATGAAGTCCCCCATATCAGGACAAGCAAAATACGTATAAGGAGTAAGGATGAAAAAGAAATCCAATGCTAACACTAGTTACAATGAACTAAAGCATTGGAAGTCGGAGATTTACCTGCAAATCAAATGGTATTGGATCAAATGCTAGGCGATTTCCAAATCCAATGAAATGCACAACTCTATTTTTAAGTATAATAGGCAAGATATTTTTCATATAAAAGCTTGGCTTGGCCTCTTTCCTCACATCTGCATCTGTCACCTGCACAATATTTTATGTCATTATCACAATCATACTGCTGACTTTGGAACTCAAATACACTCTGGAATGCAAGAACTCACAATGCTACCAATTGCCTCCAGATCTAGTGACTGCAATTCCTTGGGAAGCTCCTTCACTATCTGAATATCAGGAGACAGCTGCTTTAAAAAATGCTCCTCCTGATAGATATCACCAAATTGACTACAAAAATATGAAATTGTATGACGTTAACGCATTTAAACAAAGATATATTAAGTACGCAAACACAGCTTCTTTTGGTATATAGAAGTAATTAAAAGTTGTTCAAAGTGACCAATAATACACACTACAGGAAGTGGTAATCCTTAACCTCTAATGAAAGCATTACTTCTACGTTTACCAAAAGAAAAATGCGGTTCTCATATCCTATGATGAAGTACAGCAAGTAGTTAGAAAAAGAAGTGTTGACAACTCTTTCAAAAAATATGACGCATAATATACACTATAAGAAGCAGCAAATCTCTACCTAAAACAAAGGTGCAGACAACATTAATTCTTCCTTCCCCATTAGTGAACAAAATGCTGAATACTAAAATGAGCCATAAGAATTTCCATGAAGGATTGAAAAGAGTAGGTTTTGACCATAGAGCACAATCCACCATTACCTATATAAGATATGAAATATCATTATTTATCTAGTTTAATTTGTCAAAAGAGCATAACTTATCCTCTTATATTTGATGATAATGAATGATATAGAACTATGGAACATTAAGGTAGATAGAACTAACTTTCTCACACTGTCACACATATCTGGCTACCTTAATATTATCAAAATATAGATGTCTCATGTATAAGCTTACTTTAGAGAGAAATTAATCCAAAATTTCTCAATTCAAATAAAAAATAATAACTACAACAATAAACAAAGAACTTTTAACGAAAGCATCATATTTTATTTTGATCTTCTATTTGTCTTAGTACTTCAAAGAAAAATAAGATATCCAAAAAATCAGTTTTTATTGTATGTAACGTATGTCAGTTATGCCATAGCATACATTCGAACATATTCTATTCAACTTTACAGGAAAACTCATACAATCAAGATTCATTTCAATTATATTGTGTTTGTTGTTATACTAAAAAGAATATGAATTTGGAAATTGAATAGAAATTCCTTTCTCAAGACTATAGAGCTAGCTCAATAGTCCCAATAACTTTATACTTCTTATAGTATAACTGTAAACAAAAACCAAATAAATACAGTCAATAAATCATTCAATCCAAAAGCTGAAATTGTTTGGTAAGAGACAAAATGTGATGATATCTAAGGCACCTCACATGATCATAAAGCCTGTTTGGTTAGGCGGCAAGTGGAAATATTCACCATATAGACTACGATAACGTGATTCAAGCTACAGACTTCCTATGTCCAAAACCACTGAGCTAAAGAACTTAGGCTATTGGCTTAGACACAAAATGATAATATATTAAGGCCAACAATACAAATAATTAGTCTAAGACAGACCTATTAGTGTAAGATAAACAGAGAGAATAATACATACTTGTATCATGTCTACTTTATAGTTCACAAGTACTAGACTTAACCCAAAAAAAACTTATGATCACATACATGACTAAATTCAAGTAAAATCAAATAGATGGATAAAGATCTACCTCACATCCTTCCAAACACTGCTATACATAAATGTGGGAATGACAAGAGTTGAGTTCAACAATCTCGCAACGACAACAGCATTACAGACCTGGTTCAAAAAGTGTAAAGAAGAAAATAATAATCAAAATAATGTCATGCAAACCATCATCAATTGGTCAGTCGAGACCAATCATGAACTTTAGAACTAATCACAAGCAATGCTTACAGCTACTCTCTGCTGGTTTATCCCACCATTTGCAGTGACCATAATGTAACCATTATTTCCCCCTATCAAGTTACGACAGAAAATGGTGCATTAGAACCACCAACAGACTATTGATAAGAGGCATGCTTGATTTAATTTTTAATACTTTATATGATCATATCAACATGCAGTGGAGATAAAGATGGAAAGATAGAAATCAAGCAGAAAAGGAAAAGATTCACCATTAGGTGCCCAGTTGCGCAGATCAGCACAAGGTTTCCATGCAGAGGCAGGAACAAAAGGCTCTTCCCACAAGTCCTTTGGCGCAGGTTTATTCTGTCCCATGCATGAAGAATCAGACACTAGGTTCATAAGATTGGAATTAAACAGTTTCACCACACGGGGAAATTACTTCAATAAGAAATGAAATTTAGATACCTCAGCTAAAGTATGTGCAGCCAGAGCAAGCATCCTTTCATAACCTTTTAACTGGCGTTTACCTTTTCCTATTTTTTTCCATTTTCTCTGCAAGCATATAGAAAAATGAGAAAGGAAAATAGAAAATCCTAGTAGAAACTGCACCCTTAGATCCAGAAATAGTTATCCTTTACAAATGACATCACATCATGTAAATGAATGAATATACATCTACGGACTCTGGTTTAGCCTATAGTTCCAAGAATAAATTTTTTTTAATGCAAAAATAAGATAATCTCAATCCCTCCCCTAGTTGGAATACCGAGGATTGCAGGAAATTGTCAAATCTAAATATGGAATCAAGACAGAAGGATGGCACTTGAATGCAACTAAGGTTAAACTGCTTCAATGTCGCAATTTTCATCTCTTGAACCAATGTATTCATTGATGATTTTATAAATTAGAAAGAGTAAATACATTAGTCCCTTCCATCTCTATATCTAGCACGCATTCATGAAATTCTCTTGCGAATGAAGACCCATCAATAAAGCTTCTTCAAAAATAAATCCTCATTATACCTATAAATATAGAAATACCAGAATTCCGTTCAAAACAAATAACCTTTTTCTTGAATTGAGAAATCTCGCGTCAAAATGCATGTGTTTTCATTATTCATGAGTTTACAATAGCCATTGGCAATAATCTAGCTGCTGGCAACAGTCAGGTTAGAAACCATGCGTTCCTCTCCCCTCTCGAACAAAAGCACTCGGTGTGTGTTCCGGAATAAGGGAAATTGTTGACATACCTTAACTGAAACCGTGACAGAAGATGAATTCTGCGAAGAATGATCTTGGAAGCTGACGACTTGATCATCTTGAAGCCGCAAAAGCATAAACCAATTAACCAAAAAGAACAAACCCACCAAAGCAATCACAACCACCACTCCTTTCACTCTCTTTCTTTGATACCATACCCTCACAGCACCTCCTTTTCTTTTTACCCCTCTCTTTACCTGACTTTGTTTCTGATCCAAAAACAAACCCACCAAACTAGACCAAGGAGATGACACGCCATTAGGAGTATCTGAACACCCATCTTCACTCGCAAAACGTGAAGAACCAAGTCGAGGAGATGGGCCCGGAGACGATTGGCGGCCAATTGAAGCAGCTGAATTGGACCGAACGTGGAAAGAACTGGTGGTCTCAGACCGATCCAGGACCAAAATGTTTAGACTTTCAGGTTGATCTTGAACGTAGTCAGGAGGGGAGGCCATAAGTGAGTTTCTGGTTTTGTCGTGCCTGAAAAGGGTATTGGTCGGTTTTAGCCTTTTAGGACAAGACGAGCTAGAAAAGCGGGAAGTAACTTTGCTAAAAATGGAAGCTTTCGGTCTTGTCTGAAATGCCGTTGATTGTCCAGGCGTTGTTTCCGGTTGCTGACTTTAAAAAATTAATTAAAAAGAAAAGAAGTAATCGGCTTGGAGTTGGATATTGGTTTGACCATGGTGAGAGTTTGAAAGCCACCTTTTGCTGCTTAGTATTCCGGACCCACCCACCATATCACAACAGTTCCTACTTCCTACTTCCATCCATTTTGCCTTTTGCTTCCCGAGAGCAGAGATGAAATTCAACGACTGTTGAACAATGTGTGTTTGTTTTCTTCAATGTTTCTGCAATCGTAAGGTGGAAATAGGAATTGGTAGAAGGAAAACTTAATGTGGGCTACTACTATGTGAATGCCTTTTGCTTGCTCCAAGATCTATGTAGTTTTCTTGCTTTTAAAACAAACAACAATGTAGTTTGAGTTAAAGTTGTATCAATTGCTCATTTGCTTATTCCTCTTTGAGCTTAATTACCAACTTTTAAAAGACTTAGATTTTAAAAATTAATTATGAGTTAGATTTGAATTTAAAATTTAAGATCAAAAAATTAAGAACCCAATTTGAAAATTCAATTCAATTCATAAATCAAATGGAATATAAACTTAAATCTTCGTGCTTTGAAGGACTTAGTTAGAATCAATAAGCCTTGCATTTTATTTTTAAGTGAAATTCACTGTCTATCTTTCAAGCGACATTTTCTTCACTTGTCCTTCCAATGGACGCGTAGGATTGTCAATAAGACGGCTCATTCACTAGTTAGGGTAGCCTTGTTACATGCAAACCCACAATACTGGAATACTCGTCCCTCTTGTTTAGATTCTATTTTAAATTCCGATAATTCTGTTACTCTTGTCGTTGATGGGGAAAGGCTAGTAGGTTCTAGGTGTACGGGGTAACCTGTTAGCTTAGGTTAGTTTCGATGCCTTTCAAATCAATGTTTTGCTTTACGTTAGTAACGTTTATTTTCAAAAAAAAAACTTAAATCTTTTTAAAAAAATTAAATTGATCTTTAATTTAACCCAACCCAACCCAACATATACATAAGTTTAATGGAGACAAATATACTAATGCAATGCGAGCTAAAACCATGTTTACTCAAACCCTCCTTTAACATATTGTTATAGGATAAACAATTAAAGTTTAATTATATAAACAATAAAATTATTAAGTTCTTATAGTTCAAATAAAAAAAAT
>JANIHZ010000002.1:30079734-30093972 GCA_027478365.1 Erythroxylum rufum | reverse complement strand
ATGTTGTTGGACAACTGAGTGACATAGGAATTTATGTTCTCTGCCTTGGTCTCCCATTGTTCCATTCTCTTCTCCAAAGCATTGAACCTAGCAGCAGTCTTCGAAGAATCCTGTTGAATAAGAGAAGCAATGGCATTAAATTGGTTAGCATTAGAATTCCTCTCTTCTTTCATTAGAGTCATCATGCTATGCAGCAACTGGTTTGTGTCTTCCTTTGCAGGCACCGTCAGAGCTTGTTGATCTGGGAACTGGTTGGTTGAAGGTCCAGCTTCGCTCCCTTATTGGAATCTGTTAGGTCCTCTGCCCTCATCATTTCTCCAACTAAACCTTGGGTGTGCTTTCCATCCTTCATTGTAAGTGTTGGAGTATGGGTCCCACTTCTGGTTCTGCCTTCCTGGATATATTGCCGACACTTCCTCATATCTACCAGGGCAGACACTAGAAATGTGCATCACCGACCCACAAGTTTCACAACTAGGTGCAGTAAGATCCATTGAAGCAGAGGGGCGATGCACATTCAGGTTCTTCAGCTCAGCGGTGATAAAGGACAACTGTGAAGTTATTCTGTTCTCCAGGGAATCTACTTTGGATTCTAAACTTTCCATCCGTTTTGCTTGAGCCGTTAAGGCTCCCATTTCATGTACTCCTCTAAAATCTCGGACACTATATTGCTGGTGGTTCAGGGCCATCTTCTTGATAAGGTCCCAAGCTTCCGATGCGGTAAGGTCAATTAGGGATCCTCCTGATGCGGCATCCAACATTCCTTTCTCTTGGTTCTTCACCCCATCATAAAAATATTGCACCAACTGTTCATCTGGAATCTGATGATGAGGGCATCTCGAGAGTAAATCCTAAAATCTATTCCAGTAGTCATACAATGACTCATCATAATCTTGTTTGGCTGAATAAATCTCCTTCCTCATTGATGATGTTCTGGAGGCAGGGAAATACTTCTCTAAGAAAGCCTTCCGCAAGTTGGTCCAGCTGTGGTAAGCATTAGCCACATGCCTCGGGAGGCTCATGTACCACTCCCGTGCCTTCCCTTCCAGGGATAGATGAAAAACCTTCCAAAGGACTTGATCCAAATGTGCTCCTACCGGTTTCATGCTTTGACAAATCATTGACAGCGCTTGTAGGTGCGTATAAGGATCCTCTCCTGCCAAACCATGAAATTTTGGAAGTGAGTTAATCAGCAAACCTTTAACTTCAAAATTAACATCAAAATTAGGGCAAGCAGCAGTAAATGGGTCATAATTAACATCTGAAGTTGTTGCTTCCCTAATAGTCCTACGTCTATGGTTGCCATTATTACCGCCTACTCTCTCCTACTCACCATTTAATCCATGATCTCCATTCCTAGGTTGGTTAACAGAAAAGTTCTGGTGTTCTGCCATGTTCTCTTCTCACTTTTCTATTCTCAGTCTCTCTTGTTCTTTCCTTTCTCTTGTAAGCTTCCTAAGATGTCTTTCTATTTCAGGTTTGAATTGAACAAGCCTAAGTCTTCTGGGCATACACAAGAGCAATTCACAAAGGCAAAAATTGGAACTAAAGCAAAATTGACTCACAAATACACACAATCAAGCAAAAAGTGAAGTATAATGGATGTGAGTGTATGAAAGTATGGGTGTATGTATGAAAGTGAGTATAAAAGTATGCTTGTGTAAAAGAAATAAAAACCTATACTATCAACAAGTATGAAATGCAATACAAAAAATGCAATGCAAAAACAAAAGTTCCTATTACCAACGACTTTGGCTAAGCTATGGAAAACCAATTTCTTGGTTCCCCGGCAATGGCGCCATTTTGATCACAGCTCTGTCGTTCGATCCTAAAATCGATCCTTAGAAACCAGTCAAAAATATTTAATTCCAATGCAGTATAATATGCAACCACGAGTCGTCTCACTTAATCAGAACTGACGAAAGAGGTTTAAGCTAGCCTAAAGTTGAAAATGCAATTAAAGCTGATAAAAAAGGGGTTTTGCTTGTTGCTCAAAATTGAGAGAATTAAACGAAAAGAAAGAAAATTGTATGAAAGTATATTTTGGGATTTTGGGATTTTGGGAATTTTAAAGCAAACAAAATTCAAACGATGATCAAATTGGATAAAGTCCTCTTGAAAATGTGCTCAGGCTATCACGGTTCAAATCAAATTTTCGGAGATAAAATCCACTAAGTTTTCAAAAGATCAACCCTAAAGGACTCTTTAGGTCCAAAGATTCAATTAATGAACTCCATTATTTAAACCCTTGTTAAAAACCTTAGTGTGTGAAATGGACAAATTCATGCAAGTGGTCTATCGGATCAAACACAATCTTCTATATCAAACACAACTAGGCAGATAATGAGGATTAATGCAATCACCAAAGACATATATGAGACTTCATATATTCAAGCACAAAGTTCTACATCAATTAATCCATAACACAAATCATTGTTCAACACCCGATTAAACTATAACCAAGCTAATTTAATTATATAACCGTAAACTCTAACTAAGAGTTTTACAATAATATAACTAAACTTCAGACAATGAATGATTACTCCCCTTTGAAGCCCGTGAACTCAAGCCGATGCTACATCTTCAAGAGGTCGGAGTGCCTAGCCACGCATGACGGTCGTAGTCCTCAACACTGTAGCGACTCCGACGGCATCCATGGTGAAGATGATCCTGTAGTGTAGATGATGCTGAGGTGGTTGACGGTGAATGATGGTCGCGATGGAGAATGGTGATGAGGAACTGTTCGGATCGTCTCTAGGTTTCCGAATATGGATATGTTGTGTATATGATGTCTATTTATCGCCTCCCTTTGTGTAGCCTCCTTTTTTTGTATGACCTAATTCGTAATATTATAGGTGATGGATCGGGCCGGGTAAGTACAGTGAGGGAAATTTCCATTTGGAGTTCGGGTTTCTATCTGTACGTCACGACGCAGGAATTGTTTGACGTCGCGACGTACAGCTCTTGCTTGCTCGTCGCAGCGTGTTGAATTGTTGACGTTGCGACGTGCGGTTGTCTGTTGACATGCCGCGACTTGAAATTTGGCATACGTCGCGATGTGCTGAAAGGCTCACCACCTGTTGACTTTCTGATAAGTTGACTCCCTTGTGTTCCTACAACATAAAATCACAATTTCGCAGCATCAATTGTCTTTGAAAAAATTATAATGCAATTAATATCAATTTGGAACAATTTCACTAACAAATTGCAAATAACGTGAGCTCATTATAAGGAACTAATTTAAGCAAAAAAATCACCATTTTGGAGTCAAAAAGTACATTATGAATTATGAAAGTGCAGCCAATTTATAAGATAACTTGGGCTCAATCACTAAGGCAATCTAGTAGCATTTTAGTATTGTCAATTTTGGAATCAGGAATGGCTCAAAGGTCTGGTCAGCTGATGTTTGAGGAGTTTAGATAGATTGATTCTATTAGCATCTCATTTCATGTTAGATATTTTGTAAAGAACAGTAAACTCTCAGATGTTTTTGTAATGTACATATATGGATTATGAGATGTAATGACAATGTAAATGATGTTTGAGAAATGAAATGAGAAATGTTGAACTTATGATTACTTATGTTCTGTATAATGCCATAATAGTGAATATGATTGCTCAAACATGCCATTCTCATAGGATATGTTCTTGAATGTCCTCTAGATGTTCGGATATATGCTCTATAGTAGTGGTGTGTTACAAGTCACCACCATGCAAATTTATGGACACTAACTTTTAGTCTGACATGTGTAAGTTGACGACGTACTACCCTAAACTTAGAGTGTGGTTATAAAAGGCAAGAGAGGGTGGCAGCTGGGATGATATTTTTCATTGACTGTTTAATTCATTCACTCATATAGAGACACAAATAGGGGAGGCATAGAGAGATAGAGAAAAAGAAGATAAACAGAGACAAGAAACAGAGATAGTCTGAGAAGGAGAAGAAGAGAGCAATAACAGAGAAGTGGGAGCCAAGAAGAGAGGCCGAAAGCCAAAGCCGGAGTTGATTTTGAGCAAACATTCGGTTGGAGGAGAGCAACTAAAGCAGAAGGTGAGAGCCAAATCTGAAAGTTGAGAGTGCAGAAGACCTCCAATATCTCATTAGCTGGCCCTCTGTTTGATTATCTCATTCCTCATATGTTGCTTGTTTCTTTAAGTTTACTGTTCTGTTGGTATTAATTGATTCATACTCTTGTTAGCTTAACGACTATTGCTTGTTATCTTGTCATAGTTCATTTAAGTAGTTACTGGGTTATTGTTTTCAAACTTCTGTCGACAATAATATAGGATTGAAGTATTTGAGTATGATGAACTGTGTGTATGATATGATGGGCTGATCTCTTTTCTTAAGAATTAATGTAGCTATTTAGTTGAATATGCATGATAGGGTTATGGATATGTTGTCTTATTTATTGTTATAGTTTCTAAACTGAATGGATGTAATAGAATGGCCAAACTTTGCATCATTTTAGTGTTAAATGAAGATTTAAGAGATGAAGTTTAATATGAATCGTGAAACTATGGACACTTAGGTTAAGAACTAGAAATATATTCACTTAAGTGGTAATTGGTAGTCGAGTTTTCATTATTAATTCGGATAGTAATTTGTTGAATACAAAAGTTAGGCTAGTTCATTATTCGAATCAATTTAGAACCTAACTATTAATTTTAGTAAGATAATAATCCAATCATTTTCCCTTAATCTTGCATAGGAGATTAAATTAGTGAAATTTATTCTTAAGAGTTTTTTCACTTCGATTAATCTATTTTTCTTTGTTTCTAATTGATTCCGTCTACTTTTCAATTTAATTTCATAATTTTCCTTAAAAGCTTTCACTCAACAATCGGGATATAATGTTTAGGAATGCATTTTTTTATTTTTAATTCAAACTTAATTTAAGTTGACCAATTTCACCTCTGTGGGAGACGACCCTGGGTTATCAACTACAACTATCTCGTATATTTACGAGTAGGATAGCCTAGGTCTTTTTAGAACTTTTTGGGCAAAACAAGTTTTTGGTGTCATTGCCGGGGAGGTGTTTAATGTTTTGAACTTGAATTAATTTTGATTGTTTTTGTTTGCTAAAGTGATTTTGATTGTTTTGTTTATTTATGCATAAATTTTTGTCATGTTATTTCATTGAGTTGTTTTAGTAATTTTCTTATTAATTCACTGTTGTTTTTATTTGGTTTATCTGAGGAAGGAGGTCTCAGGAAGGTGAACTTGCTCCCTTTATTGAAAACGTACGTCGGATAAGAGAACTTCCAAAGAACTTTGAAGATAATCTCGAGGGATTCGAACCAGAAGATCAAGAGATGGGTGAAAGGCAACCAATAATGAAGGAGTATGCCAGACTAGTAACTGGTACTGCTACTTCATACATTCGTCTAGGAGAGGCAGCTAAAAACTATGAGTTAAAGAGTATCCACTACAATATGATGCCATCTTTCTATGGGTTCCCAACAAAGACCTTTTAAACTTCATTCGGGAATTCTATACCACTCTCCAGACGTTCCTGTTGGATGGCCTAAATGAAGATCAATTCAAGATGAGGTGCTTCCCATACACATTGAAGGATCGGGCCAAGATATGGCTGATGACCCTTCCATCTGGTTCATTAATTATGTGGGAAGAGGTGTATAACAAGTTCATGGGAAAGTTCTATTCCCACCAGAAGACTTCTGAGTTGCAGACAAAGATAGCTACCTTTACGTAGATGGAGGGAGAGCCATTCTATGAGGCATGGGAACGCTTCAAACTCCTACTCATTTAGTTTCCACACCATCATTTTCCACTCCACATGCAGAACCAGTTCTTTTATGATGGATTGACACAACAATGTCAGTATACGGTAGACAATGCAACAGGAGGAGCTGTGGGAGAGAAGACAGCCAAAGACACATATGAGAGCTTCAAAATGTTGGGGGCCAATTCTCAATAAAAACGCGTGTATAACATACCACTCTTATAGAACATATGCCCGACGTACCAGAGGATATTCGAGAACATACCCTATGAGAATGACATGTTAGGACAATCACATTAACACAGCCAAGCCCTCACGGTTTTGCTTTTCCTAAGGCCTTCCCAGGAGGTCACTCATCCCAGAACTACTCTCAGCCAAGCACATTTAACCTCGGAGTTCTGATGGGATCTGGTCCATTAGGCCATGGAAAATGCGTCTGTAAGGGAGGCCTAGCCTCCTGCCGGTCCAACTGGCCCGAGTACTGGCTCTGATACCACTTGTAACATCCCAGATCACCTGCTTACAGATATTGTCCGCTTTGGGCCTTGGCCTCTAGGGCCTCGTACCCGCAGGACCTCGACCTCTCTCTTCTCCTTTCTTTTAATAAAACTAAGTATTTTTAATGCCCATTTAATGGGTTGCACGGTTACCACATGTAGAAGAGTCTAGAATTTGACTCTTCTTTGACCAAACAAGATGAATTTACCAATTTGCCCTTAGTTATGTGAAATTACCATTATACCCTCCAAACTTTTCCCAAATTTGCAATTTAGTCCAAAATTTGAGAATGACCAAAAATTTTATTTTCAAAAGTCCAAGGACCAAAATGAAAATAAAATTTTTGGTCATTCTAAAATTTTGAGTCATCTCCTCTATAAATGTATCGTGTTTCATGTGGGATTCTTTTAGATTTTTATAAAAGGCATTCATATCTTTCATTATATGTTTGGCTACTGTTAAGCTGGCTAGCCATAAAGTACATGATTTAATTTAAAAATATAATGAGATACATATATAAAGCAAATGTTGATACTATAAAGGTGTATCTTTTTAGGCTCGCTATAACCACGAGCGAAGTGGTCCTTATTGGCACAATTATAGCAATTCAACCTTTTCATGTTTTTTTTTCTTCAAAGTATATATTTCGTTGTCATGTAGTTCCATTCTTCTTGGATTCCTAAGCATTATGGTTATTCGTCTTACCTTCTTTCCACTTACACCCATTATAATGATTATGCTTTCTGTTCGCAGCTCAATATAGGCTAGAACTAACTGCATATAACAAAAAACTAATTTTGGAATCTTCAAGGTATTCTTCTTCTAGTACAAGATTCCTCATAGCATCTCTCATCATCTTGATGCTCTTATTATAAATTAAATTCATTTTCATAAGCTCGATGCATTTTCAAAAGCTCTTAAATTTGAGGTAGAGAATGGATAACTGCTTGCACTTAATACTTATTAGATAACTCATGACAAATATCTTATAAATCACATATCATATTTGATATATGGCTTAAATGCTTATGCATTGTATCATAAAGTATCTTCTTAGACTTGTCAATCATGATAGTGAGTGACCTTAATTTAATCATTGAGATACCTCCAAAATGAGTAGTCAAAGCTGACCACGTGTCTTTAATAGTTTCATGCCTTTTAAATTCGTGCCAAATATCATTGTTCGTACTACTTAGTAACATGATATAAGCCAATAAGTTCTTGTTTTTCCGTATCCCATATGCTTCACAATCCCTTTTGTATTGGGATGTATTACCTTCTTTAGGAACATTTAAGGCTATGTTTAGTATTCCTAAAGCCTCTTGCTTTTCTAGCACATATTATACTTTTTTACTCTAAATTTCATAACTTTTGTTGTTTAAAATTTCACCTTTGTTGATTTTAACAACTGATAGATGCATATTTGACTATAATTATACACCTATAATTGATTTATTTTGCTTGATATTTTATATTTTTTTATATATTTGGCACTTAATTCGTTCCAAGTATATTTATAAGTTATAATTACCTTCATGGATTAAAAGGAGAAGAAATTGAATGAAAACATGGCATAAAATGAAAATTTGAAGAAAATTAGAGATACAAAGATGTGTCTGTGTCTGTGTCTGTGTGAGTTTTTAAATATACACAGTCTCTCACATGCCAGTGTATTAGATCGTGTATATCCTAGAAACCCTAAAATTTACTATAAAAGGATATGAATGGGCGCGAATTAAAAGGAACCAACTTACAACATATTTAAGGCATGAAACATCTAGAGAGGCGATGATTTTGGTCCAGAGACAAGGAAAACACGAAGTTAACATCAAAAAACATTTGATAGAAGCTACATCCAATCCAAACTTGCAAGAATATTTGATAGAAGGGAAATAGAGACTTAGAATTATGAACTCTTTATTTTCTATTAGTTTTTTTGCATGTTATATTTGATTTCATTTTTTATGATTAATAACTAAACGTGTTTAGTGTCAAGGTGTGATGAACTGTAGTTTTTGATAATACTATGTTTTGATCTTTTATTTAATGCAATTATATTGATTGATTATTGAGATTTGATTATGTGTTTTATGAGTGTTCTAATATATCCAAAATATTAATGCCTTATTTGATTTCGTATGATTGTGAATTCCTTTTGTATAAATAGATCTACCATAATTGAAAGAAGTTGATTGAAAACCTAAAGATAGGTCGACATTAATCCTCTCGATTAGGATCAAACCTAATAACAGAATTCATAAATCAATAATGCAATCCTAGGGTTTTTAACTAGAAAGATTTCTATTAATTAGTCGATGGATTAATTATTAGTAGTCTTGAGATATTTATAACATAAGATAGGAATTTTCATGGTCTAATAATCAATAGTTAAGTATTTAATGATTCTTAGGTGACCAAGTTATGACCAAAACAATGGGACCAGTTCAAATGAACCGAGAACCTAAGACAGAATTTCACTAAACTTGATTCTCTCTCTTATCATATTCAACCAATTCTATGCAAAGTAACACCAAAATAGACTTTTGTATCATATCATACTAAAAACCCTAGCTATGGAAAATATTCTCTAGCTTGATTACTTCTTTGTTTTTCTTGTTTTCAAACCTTAAATGCTTTCAAACTTATTATCTACTCTATGGAAAGTCAAAAATTACCAACAAAAATTAGAAATTTAAGCTAGGAAAACTTACAACTTTTGTTGGCCCCTAGAAATTTTTTTTCTCTATTTAAGCATGATTTAAAAGAATTTTGAGGTTTTGATAGATTAATTTTTTTAGAGTTAACTATTATGTCAAGGTTAGTAGGATTTTATTGTATGGATTTATGGAATTAAAGTGTTAAGGTTATAGGAATGTTCAAGGGTGTTTTTGGTAAGACACTTAAGGTTAAAAGAACTTAAGCCTATAAGGAAGGGTGCAATGGACTTTCTGGACTCATTAAGGGTAGAAATGGAAGAAGAAATGTTGTCTTGTTACTTTAAGAAGGGAAAAACGTGATTTTAGAGAGAAGAACAAAAATAGAAGAGAGTTTCAGTGGAGAAGAGAGAAAGAAGAGAAAATAAGCTAGGGTTTCAATTTTCTTAAATTTCAAGAGAGATTTTGAAGTTGATCAAGAAGGGAAAAAGGTAGAAGAAGAGAAGAGCTTCCATTTGAGCCAAAGATCTCTTAATTTGGTGAAGAATCAAAGTAAGATCATTTTGAATCTTTTGAATTTTTGGAAGGATTTTAATTCATGGAGTTTAGAAAATGCATGGGTTTAAGTATTCTAGAACATATTTTAGTAATTGTACATTGTGGGATTTTCAATTGAAAACCCTATTGAGTGGGATTTTTGTTATTCTATAAGAGGATCAAAAGAGGCAAGAGGAACAAGAGGAGAGGCACATTTTGGGCAAGTCTTTAAATAAGAAAATCAAGGTGGGTTACATGTTTATAATAGAGTTATGAGCTACTAATGTTTTCTTTTAATTCAAGAAAATGAAATGATTTCAATTGTTTTATAAAGGTGCATGACATGATTGCTATTTGAATGATTTGAGAAATCTTCATGTGTTCGGTATATAAATTTTGTTGATGAATTTCAAAATAAAGATGGAAATGCATTAAAACATTTTTGTTATGCCTTGAAAATGTCATGGCATTTTGTATATTCGAAAAGAAGAAAAAGCATGAAAGTATGAGTATTTGATGAAATGATTTGAGCATAAATATGTGCTTTGTTTAGGCAAAAGAGGAACCCGTTTCATTAGTCATATGCATGTTGACTTATAGCCTTCTCCTGGCTGCCCGCTAGAGGCCACGAGATCCTGAGAAATCGGACTCATTTTGTTCACGAAGTAAACTTTGGTTTCTCTATTTCGTTCCACGGAACTCTCGAGTCATTTATTTGTGTATTGCATTTTTGCACAGTCGTGAATGGTGCATAATTGAGTGTTATGTGATGATATTTGAACTATGAGTTTAAGTTAAAATTGCCATTTGTTGAAAATTTGAGAACTATGCGCCTTATAAATTTTCTATGACAAATAAACTTTTCAACGATTTTACTTATTCTCGTTATAAACTGTTACCCACGAGCTTTCAAGCTCACCCCCTTTTTGTCCCATCTTTAGGTGATAGTTAAGAGATCAAGTGAGCAAGAGCCTAAGGGAATTACTTCAAGTTTGCTATTTTGTATTTTGAGTTGGTTTTGGGAAAGCACAATGTTTTAGTCACTTTTCAAGTTATTTGTTCATGAAACTTTTGTAATTTGAGATTTGAGATGATGATGTAATGTGGCTTGGAATGCCATAAAAGATTTGTAAAAACTTTATTCTTTTGATGTTAATGAAATATAAATTGTGTGCGAATGATGTTGAGTTGGAATCAGATATACTTGAAAAAGTTGTCAACTTGAGATGATTATCAACTTGAGTTGATGATTTTGAACATGGCTTGTTGATATATATATATATATATATATATATTAGTGAGATGTTATGGAAGAGAAAGATGGGAATTATAAACGATGAGATGTTGAATGGGATGAGTCAGATGAGTTGAGATTTGAGAGTTTAATGAAGTCAATTTGGTGGTTGAATGGTTATGCTCAGGACATCCCAAGTTTGTACAGTGCAAACTTCAAGTCTTCCATAGGGGCAAAATTCGTATTTTGACTTCAAGAGATAAACTATACTAATCTAGGCTAAATTAGACAAAATTATCTTCTGAAAAGTTGTAGCTTATCTTTCTAGCTTTCCAATGATATATAGTATGAAATTTTTAGACATCTGAGTTGAAAGTTATAATCCTTATAAGTGGAGATGCCCAAGAGAATAATATGCTTCTTCTTAGGTTAACCTTTTGCTTCTTCTTAGGTTGACCTTTTGTCTAGCCTATCGTCTGGTCTAATTTTGACTCTTAAGATGACAGAATCTCTCTTTGAGGCCTTCATGAAAGTTGTAGATCTCAAAGTTGTCTTTGAAACCGTCCTAAGAAATCTTAATCCGACATCTATAGTGAAAGTTATGCTAATTATCCCAAGACAGGTGCTATATGATTGAGGGCAAAAACTCATGTTTGATTTTATGGGCCATAACTTCATCATCTGACCTTTAAACAAAGTGATTCTTGGACCAATAGTTCCTTAACACATTTCCTTATCTCTCCATAGAATTTGATAGCTTTTTGTAGGGATTCAAAAAAGATTGTTTGAATCAAAGTAAGGGTATCGGTTGGAAGAGTATGAAATAGATGTTTTACTGAACATACTTCGGTATTTGGATGATGTCTTGATCGGTAGAGCTCTGAATGAGATGATTCTTGTTTCAACATAACCTAGAGATATAGAGCTACAAGTGATCTGAAGGAATTGAATTTTAATTTAGTCCCTAAGACTTTCAAGTTTTGGATGGCAGTTGGGTAGAGTGTACTATCTCAGTTTAAGAATAGATTGAAAATGTTTGGGCCCTAACTTTCAGATTTTTGAACCAAATTGAATGAGTTTGGTGTCACTAGAAACTTAAGACAATGGGAAATAAATGTTTTGAAAAAGTCAAATTGTAATTCCAGTTTGAGATTTCCCAAAATATGTTCATAAATAGGAGAAATGAGTTTTGATTATGGAGCTACAATTAAAAAAAAAGTCAAGTGGTGATTTAGGTGTCTGACTGGTATGGGCTCGCTCCTTGTGGTTTGAGATGTTATGAGAATGAGGATGAACTGATGATGGCTAACGAGGGTTCATGGAAATAACCCTATAGAATAATATGCTCACACTTTATGACTCCGAATGTTGAGCTCCAGAAGCAGGGTCCAACATTGTTTGGTATCAGAGCAAGAGTTGGGTTCCAGAAACGGGATCCAACATTTATGATATCAAAGCAAGAGTTGGGTTCTGAAAACGGGATCCAATACTGAGGCTATAGCCATTTCTCAGGCTAAATAGATAGTTTTAACCATAAGCAAACAATTCCTTTACATTATGAAATTTGCATAGATAAGTTGAGTTCAACATAGGTCTTGTAGATTTAGGACACCATAAAGTACTACCGTTATCAAAAACCTTAGTTTTAGCAAGGAATTGTAATACAACATGCTTAAAGCATATATAAATTGTAACCTAGAATGGGAAATTATGAAGGAAAATCTTGGTTTTGTGGATTAAAGTTGGAGACCGCATATCGGACTATGTTTAAAGAGGATACTTACATTAATTAATAATGTCTTTGTAAGATTTAGACCTTAAGACAAATTCACCAAGAATTTGCTACTTGAAAAATATATTTATATATTCCATAGCATAATCCGATCACGACAATACCTTGAGATGAGAATTTAACTAAATGAAAATCAAGTCTTATTCAACTTGACAAAATTTGTCAGTTGGGCCACACTATGAATTCTTATCCTGTTTACTCAAAATATTAGAAGTACCAACAAAGTTTTTGGAAAATACAGTTAACCTATTGCCTTTTAGAGTATAAAAAACAATTGGAGGTGATGGTCAGACAATGTATGAAAATCCTAAGCCATAGTCATAAATTTAACAAATCATAATCATAAATTTAATTGAGAATCCCAAATCATAGTCATCCCCACACTGAAAACCAGTAGTAAACATATAATCAAAGCCAAATTATACAATTTAGAAAGGATGATACATTACTTAGATAAGAGATGATGGTGAAACAGAGGAAGGAAAACAAACCCTGATGAAGCATCTAGGAACGCTTGGAATTGGAATGAAAACTAAAGATTAGGGATTTCAACCTAAAATTGAGAAGAATGGACAACAAAATTAGGGAGGAAGATAGTTGTGTCTACTTTGAACTAAAGAAAGTCCCAAACGACAATGAAGTAGGATAATAAAGGAAGCCCTAAGAGCTGTCTACTTTTGACTAGAGAAAGCATCAAAACGACATCGTCGTTGCCTATTTTTAGTCTAATCGACATGGCAACATTTGGACTATCCCAAAATGTTGCTATCTTAATAATATTTTTTCAATTTCATCAGTCTTTCGCCATATAGGATAAATATGTCCACACAAAAATTAGTAAAATTTGCCGGTAGAATTTTTTTGTGATAGATGGTTAATGAAAATGGTTAGTCAAGGTTATTTGGATACATTTGAAAAATCTTAAGGTTCTTTTTGAACAAATTGAAACAATAAGGTTTAATTTGAATTTTGATGTAAATGCTATGGTTCTTATCGACCCTTTTGCCCAAAGATTTTATGTTACATAAATCATTTAACTTAAATTTCAAATTTACAAAATTTTAAACTTTTATTTGAATTTTATAAAAAAAGACAGACATGACGTTTTTTATATAAAAAATGAGACCAACATTATATATTAGAGCGTGGAATGTGAATCCACCACTTTAGTTGAGTCTTTGTTTTTGTGATTTAAACCATTATTAAATGAGTTTGATGCTATCTTCTTGCTTTTGTCAAGGTCACTTGGAGTGTAAGTGTGGTAGAATGAACAAAGGGCTTCCAGTGGTAAACCAGAAGGGATCATCATTGTCTCCATTGCCATTTCCTGTGGCGACAACAACATTGCATCGACTCTACCAAGTACTTTGCTCCTGTTAATCAAGCTAATCAGCTCTTGAAGACAAGTACGTTCACAGGAACAAAATCCATGAGGTCACAATACCTACCAATACTGAAGCATTAACAATTTTCTTATGGAGCAAGATCGAAAACCATAACACAAAGTCAAAAGCAGGCATAAACAATATATTGAGAGTCCGCCATCCTGTGAACTTACGTCCAATAATGGACTCGTCTCTCTCCAATAAACCACATAAGGGAGGCTCAGCCAGATTGTCAGCTGCAATGCTCAAGCCCCTTTTAACATAACAATGTCAAATATATAAAATAGGTTATTTCATTAATTTGAAAATTTTAACCGTATAATATTAAAATTCTTTCTAATGCTATTAAATATAAAATATTAATTAAATTTTAGTATAAATTGGCCAATAG
>JANIHZ010000002.1:30032105-30043243 GCA_027478365.1 Erythroxylum rufum | reverse complement strand
TTTAGAAACTAATTTTCTAAAATTAATTAGGAATCAATATAATTATTAATCTTAATCAAATTAAGAAAAATAATTATCTTAATTTTAGAATTGAATAGACAAATTAATTTAATTTAATATTCTAACCCTTTAAAAAATTAAACTAAAATTTAAAACATTCTTAAACCTATATCCAAAGAACTCTTCTTCTTCAATAAGAAACCTAATCTTTTTATATTTTGTGTTGACATAAATCTTCAAAGCAAGAGAGTGGAGGCGTCGGAGTTGGGCATTGAAGATGGCGAAGTCAATGAGATCGAAGAGACAAAACTATAAGGAGAGATCTAATACAGCCCTTCTACGACAAGAAAGACGCAGCCAAGCTTGCTGCCCAAGAGGCTGCTCTTGCCGCCCCCAAGGTGCCCGTAAAACTTTCTCCTTTCGCTTCTTCTTCTTCTGCTATGGACGTCACTGCCGATTCTAATATTGTCTCCAATACCAACATGGGTATGTCTTTCTTCGTCGTACTATTTTTGATTTATGGCCAATTGCTTGATATCCACTTATGTCTTCCAGTCATTATAGTTTTTTTAGTCACCGAGGGTGGTATGTGAGGATTCCTTTTTTGCCTTGATTTTGATTCCTGAAATTTACTGTTAGTTCCTTCGATGATCGGTTTTGATTTTTCTTTACCGGTTGTTCCTTGAGTTTTCTTTTCATGACTGGGTTGTAGGTTTGGTTGGTAGTTTAGATTTGAGTCCTAAATTTTCGAACCTTTTAAAGTTTTTAAACCCAAAATTCTTTTTGTGATTGTTCTTGAGTATTGCAGATGCCCTCACGAAGGAATGAAGATGGCCCCTCCACAGCACAACCTATCGGGCATGAATGGTGGGTGAATCAATTGGTCGAACACCTGGTCTGCTTCAATACAAAAGGTAAGTTTGCTGTAAATTGTTTTAAACTCCTCCTCAATTCCAACTTTGTAGTCTGAATGTACAATGTATGTGAGTTGCAACTTCCTCCATGTATCTGTATTTGTAAGGTTGAGGAATGTATGTGGAAATGATATATTGGCTCTTGAATTCGATAAATGAACTTCTAGAATATCACTCACTGGTTTGTGTATGTGTTTTGGTTTTGTGTATGTATGTAGTGTATGAATTTTTTCCCTCACTCTCTCGTGCAAAACAGAAACAAACTAAAAGAAACAACTACTATCATTTAATGAACTCTTTAAGAACAGAAATCTGGAAAATGACTTTGAATCTTTGTATTGATGATTGTTTTTTTTCTCTCTTACATACGAAAATGATGAGAATGAGCTTTATATTAGCTCTACAACTTGGTGCTTCAACTAAGAACTAGTGAACAAAAACATAGTCTGATGAGTAAAAAACTAGGCTAGTACAATCTTTCCTGATTTAGCACAAACATAAAAGCAACTTTCTTTTGTTCTTTTCATAACTGAAACTGACAGTGGCACACAATTAAAACTTGCTGTAGCATATACTAAGGGATAAACACTAGCATAGGACAAAAACTTCTTCATTTGGCAAAACACAAAAGTGAAACAAATTGTCTTTTAGTGAAAATAGGATCTGAATTCTTCAGTTGTTGCTTGATTCTTCAAGGAACAAAGCTGATACTCCAAATCCGATTGTCAGCTGTAGGATTAAAATGCTCCAACTTCATGCCCCTTAATTAGCTTTATCTAAACTTGATTTGCTGATTTAATCTTCTTGAAACTTCTGTTTGGTTCTAACTTTGCACTTCCTTGCTCTGCATTTCTTCTTTTCTTTGGTCTTCTTCCTTCTGCAATTTCTGTCTGAGCTCTTCATTTGGCACAATCTGAATTCATCAAGGCTACTTCTCTCTTCTCTTCTTCTTCTTCTTTGCACTGAATTCACTCATTAGGTTTCGGTCTTTATTGCTTTGAGCCATACACCCTTGTAAACTCTCCTCTTAGTGTTGATGCTGAGGGCCTTGTACTTCAAGGATATTTTAGTCTTCCTACTGAAAAAAGTCGCAAGTTACTGGTTATACTCACTAAAGGGTACGATCTAAACGGGCAGAAAAATGTACCTTCTGTCCGAGCATTAGACTTCTACTTGAAGGAGAAACTCATCACATGGCTTAGTCCTGCTGCCTTGGAGCTTCACCAGATTACATGGGATGATCCTGCTTCTTTGCTAGAAAAAATTGTGGCTTATGAGGCATGCTTTTTCATTTTTTTCTCCTGTTTACGAATCTTATAAAGTGTTTAGTACAAGTTCACTAAGCAGCTGTCTTTTTCATAGGCCGTGCATCCTATCAGCAATCTTTTAGATCTGAAAAGGAGGTTGGGCATTGGTCGCCACTGTTTCGCATATTTACATCCAGCAGTACCTGGTGAGCATCTCTTTTGCGTCTTGCAAATTCTTATCTGTATATTTCATACTACTAATGGATGGGCAAGACATTGAATTTGTCTTAACAGAAGCCTAGAACCACTTTTTATTACACTTGGCTGTGCATTGTGTAAATCCAACGACTATCTGCTTGTGGAACTTTACTTCTTGGCATTATGTCCAGTCTTAGGTTTCAAACTACAATGAAAAAAATTTAGTTGGATCTCTTTGTTGCTCTTTTGTTTTCTTTACTAATTATTCTGGCTCTTGCTTTTATATTTCTTTCAGGTGAGCCCCTCATCTTCATAGAAGTTGCCCTTCTTAAGGATGTGGCCCAAACAATACAGGTTATTTCGTATTACCATATTTGTAAAAGTAGATAACACAGGCTAATTTCTCATACCATTCCTGTTGTTCCACTTACAAGACTTTTAAATTGTTTTTAACCTTATAACAGGAAGTTTTAGAGGATGACCATCCTATACCTGAATCTGAGGCAACATGTGCATTATTTTATTCTATATCGTCATCGCAGGTAAGAAAAGATACTGTTAATACTCTCTTTGGTTTTATACATTTACAGAGTGGTGCTTTTAACTAGGTTTGTTTGATCTATCTAGCAAATAATTATTTCTTCTCTTATTGTGTGGTTTGAACAGATTTATACTTTTAGATGAATTAGATATGTCCCAAATACAGTACATACGCATGTAGACATGATATTTAGTATGCAATGTGATTTTCCTTTGTATATGCTAGTCAATATCTAATTTTAGTGGTTTCCTATTTTTTAGTCACTATCTTTCACATTAGCTTCTCTGTACCTGGTTACATACTTACAGAATAATTTATCAGCCTGGCTTGGCAGGGATCAACCTAGGAAAGTTTCTTATTAAGCGTGTGATCACACTTGTCAAAAAGGACATGCCTCATGTAACAGTAAGTAGTTCTGAAACCTGAAACCATTTCTCTTGAAACATATATTCCTATTACACTTCTCATGAATTCTTCTGTGTGTTTGAATTCGCAATGTTTATCAATTGCTAAGCCTTCCTTCCATTTTTGTGTTCCAAATTTGAATTTAGTGACCTTTTTGGGATGACAGAAGTCATGATTATCTCATGTAAGGTCTTTGCATTTCAGTTCCTTAACAGAACTGTTAATTAAAAACTGATTGTTACTTCCCTCAGAGTATTTATCCTTAATTTTAATTTTTTTTTTTTTTGGCTAAGATAGTGAATGATAACATCAATGCTCAACCTTGGAAAAGAAAAGAGCAATGTATTTGTGTCCATGTTGTAGTGGATGAAGTCGAACCTACATGTGGCTTCTTGACATTATATTTCATCAGGACATCATTTTAGGTTTCATTTACAAGCTGATAAGCATATAACTATGTGGGACTAAGGAATTGAAACAGATCAGGTGACAACAAATGATGCATTCTAAAATAACTGCTGAATCCAATCCTATGACAGATGATTGCACAAATAACAAATTTCTTTAGCTGTAGACACAAGGTTACCTGCACCTAGTCCTAACGTAGAGTTGTTGCACTGTAAACAATTTTCTTTTATGGTCGGATTAATCAGTAGATTGTATATGCAAAGAATAACAAGGAATGGTCCTTACAGTTTTGTTAAACTCATTCTGTTTATACGGTTGAAGACTGCTAAAATCTCGCTTCTGTAGTTTTTCACTGACATTCTTTTATCCTTTGCAAAGACGTTTGCAACTCTGAGCCCGATTCCTGGATACATGCAATGGCTACTAGCGAAATTGGCCTCTCAATCAATACTTTCTGAAGTAGATAAATTTTCACAATCCACAACTGGTGGATCCAATTCCACTTTTCAGGAAAACTTACTTGAACCAGATGAAGAGAGGCTACTTATGAATTGTCCCAAGTAAGTTTGAAGTTGAATACATCACATCGTAGTTCTGTTTCTAGATTCTGTTATTCTATGCATCTTCTCATTCTTAAGAGGATGTACAGTATATTTCCTTCTACTTTTTCAATTTTTGTGTGCTTGTTTTGGTAATGGAATCAACAACATAATTTTTTTTAAAAATAGTTGACTCTCATTACAAGAACCTAGGGTTGTACATCGACAAATATTCCTCCACATTATGGTGATGATGGTGCTGGTAAGTGAGAGAACTTTAATAGATTTGCCTACTACTTATGAAAACCTGAAGGTCCAACAGATATGCACCATCAAATTGCCAGCAGTATGAATGACCATGTCTGTAGTCTCTCCTTTCTTTGAAAGAATGAGAAATATGTAGTTTTGTTGGTAATTAGAAGAAATTTGTTTCTTTCAGATCACTTGATATTTAAAGGTCTACAAGCTTTTCTAGATTCTTTGGCATAACCACTAACAACATGCTTACTATTTTTGGGAAATTATAGAAACTAGAATTATCCCTTGTACATCCCTTACATTGGCAGTTATTTACTGGCTTGCTATATCTCTATAGTAACATTAGTATCATTTTAATTTATAGCATTCCTGCTGGGAAAAATGGCATGGAGATAATGCTGAAGTTGTTGACTTCAAACAGCTTTGAGTGGACCAAATCATCTGAATTCATTTTAGCACTGAAGCCCCCTCTGATGAGACTTTGTGCCAGGTATGTACTAAGGTTAGCTATCTCAATGTGAAATAGGGAATTAGCAAACGTTGTTTGTGAAAAGCTTATTGCAAGTTACAGTAATTATAAATTCTTTTCCATGAAAAGGTTGTTAGTGCGCGTTTTATAATTGTAATTATCTCAATGAATGTGTTCAGAAGAGTTCTCTCAATGAACATTATTTCCTTTGCTTCTTGGATATCATGTGTCTTGCATGGTAAGTGGCAAAGATTTCATATGCACACTACTAAAATGACGCTAGCCTTTGTTTTGGAAGTAGTTTACTGATGTTCGTTCTATGAATAGGTACCTTCTGCAAGAGAAAAAGAGAGGAAAAGCTTTAGATTCTGTGGCAAACTTTCACTTGCAAAATGGAGCGGTATGTTGTGCAACACCTGATTACTTCTAGTATTATCCTAATACTTTCTAACAAATTGAATTATTTGATGTATCTTTTGTTTATTAGTAATATTTTCATAATATGACAATCAAGAGTTGCTTCTCTAGATACTATGGTTGAACATAATGAGTCATCTTTGTAGCTTATGGACTAGGAGGTATGTTTAAATATGATGTTTGCATGTGAAACAGATGATCGAAAGAATAAATTGGATGGCAGACCAATCAGAGAAAGGCCTTCGTCAGAGTGGAGCTATCATGGTGAACTATGTTTACAGGTAACTATTTGGTCAAAACCAAACTTTGTATCCAGATTGTCTTGTAATTCATCAATGAAGAAAGCTAAGGATTCCACATTCAGCATTGTTGTATGGATTAGACCCGACTTGACTCTTTCCTTTAGGAAGACCTATCCCACATGTCATAATAGGAGTTAAATCTACCGAGTTTCCATCTTTGTTGAATTTGAATAAAAGAATGGATGGATTATCCTTTCTATCTTTTGGATATCTGGGGTTAAATAATCTCTAAATTCCACAAAAATTTGACCTTTACAACTGACACCCTTGACCATAACTTGCAGGGTGGAGCACATTGAAGAGTATGCTCAGTCATATTTTAGCACTGGCCATATAAATGCTTCATGTGATGTCTATCGATACATTATGGTAATTCTGGTGCTTAGAATAGTTACTTGGACTTTTTTGCATTGAACAAACTTATGTTAAGATATCTTTGCACATGAACCCTATCATGGAAATTGATGTAGGACAAATAGAAGAAATATCAACTAGTATCTAAAATCACAAAATTAAGAAATATGATTGATATTAGGCTGCTGGAATATCAAGTTTTAGGTCTAGGAATGTTGAAATTTCAGAATTGGTATAGTTCAATTTTTAGGGTTTGATTGCTGGAAATTTAGGCTTAGAATTTCAAGGTTTAATATGACCAGAATTTAGGATTAAAATAACTGAAATTTAGGTTAAGTTTGCTGGAATTTAGTGAGGAACGCAAACAATGGAGAGTAGGAAACTAGGAATCACTTCTAGGGTCTAGGAATCACTCTTAGAAGAAAGCATCATACCTTGTAGTTGAAAGCTCAAGTATGTATAGAAATTTTAGATTGCTTGTCACTGAAGGGTTGAATATACACTTATTTATATAGAAGTTTTTAGAACCCTTATTCTAGTAAGAAAGAGTTCCTAACAAATTTAAATCCTATTATAATAAAAATTCTGTAAGTTCTAAACAACTAAGATAACATATCTAAAATAGAATAACATATTTAACTTACTACTACTTCCTATCTAATAAGAAATCCTAGCATAATCTAAATTTCAGTCCTTATTTTTAATGTCAACTCAATTTTCAATCCTAATCTTACCAAATTAAAGATTGTGGTTGACTAATCTTTTCTCTTTTATTTCTTTTATAGACTTTAAATTCTTTTGCATCAATTCTCCCTCGGATTGTCTAAAGTCATCCTTGATGTAGAATGTAATAATATTGATCATATTAGTCTAGATTGAACTTCTGAAGTTCAAATTCTAAAATTCAAGTACTGTCAGAAATTAATCTTCCTTTTCACTTGATAAGAAATTGTAGGTATCTTTCATCTCTTATGGCTATAATTTGTTCATTAAGAACATTCTCCATCACCTCTGGAGAATGTTTGGAATTTTCACAAGTGCAGTAGGAGATTGCATATTATCATATCTATGATAAATAGTTAAGTCCGCAACATTAAAAGTATGACTAATTCCTATGTCACTTGGTAATTCCAAAACAGAAGCATTAGCACTTATCTTCTTGATGATCTTATAACGTCCAACATTCCATTAATGAGGTTTCTTATATTTCCTTAGACAAATCATAACCATCGCCATATCCCCTTCATTGAATTCTACCAATCGACGATGTTGATCAGCATGCTCTTTACAAAACAAGTTGCTGATTGTTATCTTTTGTCTTATCTCATCAAAGATGTCCTTCATGTGTTATGCAAAACCTTCAGCTTCAACACTAACTCGTGCTGTTTGTAGTAAAGGAATCAAATCAATATGCTTTCTTAATTGAACTCTTGAAACTATCTCAAAAGGGCTTTTACAAGTAGACCTATTTATAAAAATGTTGTATGCAAATTTTGCCATAGGAAGAATTAGGTCTCAATTTTTTATATTGTCTTCAACCAATCATCTTAACAAATCTCCCAAGCTTCTATTTACCACTTCTGTTTATCCATCAGTTTGGGGATGGAAAGAACTTGAAAATTGAAATTTAGTGTTTAATGTTTTTCATAAAGTTCTCCAAAAATAACTCATAAACTTCACATTACGATCAAAGACGATGGTTAAAGGTAATCTATATAGACGTACAACCTCTTTTAAGAATAGTTTAGCAATGTGGACAACATCATAAGTCTTAAATATATGTGCAAATGGTTTCATAATTAAACCATAGGGCTTCTCTACAACATAGGAATCAAGAACATACGTATTGTTGCTTCTTGTAGTCAGATGCACTAACTTGCCATCATTCTTGAATTTTGACTTTGCAAGTGCACTCACAGCTTGTCATTTATTCCTATGTTGTACTAATTGTGCATCTTCATTCAAGTCTACTTCTCCTTCATCGGTTACTACAGCACAATCTTCATTAACTACACAAATGATGTCATCATGTTTTGAACCAATAAGCTCTGAAACCTCAAGTAGTTGCTAGTTAATCTTTTTCAGCTCCATGTTCTGTTATTTTAGCTTGCTGTCCTATTCTTTCAACCTTTTGCACTATTGTTTCAGCTTGCTGTTTAAGTGTTTGAACTTGTTGTTCAATTGTTTCAACTTTAGGGTTTACCAAAGAATTCACTTGGTTCTATTTTTCTTCATCTTTAACGCATTGATCATCTCCTACTGTCAAACTCTCCATGTTATGATCATCTTCTATTGCCAAACTCTCCATATCATCAAGTATTTGAGCTCCTTTTACATGTAGGCTTGAAGATTCGAATTGATCTACTAAATGTAAGGAATCAAAGTCAGTCTTTGATTTTTCAGCAATGATTTTCCTGTATGTTGTGTGTTGTTGATCAATATCAGTCCCTTCTTGCTTATTACCATGTTCTCCATGTTCAACATCAACTATAGGTTGTTGGTTGGTATACTTTTTTCTTGTGGGAGTTTTAACTTTTAGGGAATGTATGTCAAGGTTGTCTAGCCTCTTCAAAATTTGTCGAACATGTTTTTTGATGAGAGTTGTTACATGTAAGTTAGTTTTTTGGGTGCCTTGTGAACGAGGATCATCAATGTCCATTTTTTCGCAATATTTAGAAGTATTTCATCTTGCTCTAAGTCTCTAAATATTCTTCTATATGCCCTTCTGTTATGTGTAGTCATTGTGAACCAAAGCTCTAATATCAAATTGATGTAAGACAAATAGAAGAAATATTAACTAGTAGCTAAAATCACAAAATTAAGAAATATGACTGATATTAGTCTGCTAGAATATCAAGTTTTAGGTTTGTATTTTGGCTAGGAATGTTAAATTTTCAGATTTGCTATAGTTAGATTTTTAGGATTTGAATGCTGGAAATTTAGGCTTAGGATTTCAGTGTTTAATATGATTAAAATTTAGGATTAAGATAACTGAAATTTATGTTAGGTTTGCTGAAATTTAGTGAGGAACACAAACAAAAGAGGGTAAGAAACTAGGAAACACTGTTAGGGTCTAAGAATCACTCTTAGAAGAAAGCATCACTGTTTCTAATTGAAAGCTCAGTTTGTAGAGAATTTTTTAGAACCTTTATTGTCGAGATACTAAACAGCTGTAAATAGATTATATTGAGATATAGATAGGCTGTAAATAGATAAGATAGAATAAGTTTGAAATCTCTTAAATTAAGGGTTTAGATTAGATAGCTTTAGATAACTTTCCAGATTTAAATTCCTACTTATAATGTCCTATATATATATGGCTTTATACTTCCTATTCAATATATGAGAATATATGAAATTCTTTCCGACATTTATTCTAGTAGAAAAAGTTCCTAACAAATTTAAATCCTATTTTAATAAAAATTTTATCAGTCTTAAACAATTAAGATAATATATCTAAAATAAAATAATATATTGAACTTACTTTTTCCAAAAAAAAATTGAATTTACTACTACTTGTTTATAAGGAATTCTAACATGATCTAAATTTTAGCGCTTATTTGTTATGTCTGCTCAATTCTTAATCCCCACCTCACCGAATTAAAGCTTGTGGTTGTCTTTTTTATTTTTTTTATAGACTTTAAATTCTTTTGCATCAGAAACAATAAACTTCACCTTGATAATGGATTAGTTTGTGAACTGTGTATTATTGTTGCAGGCATGAAAGGAAAATGATAAGACTGAAGGTTATGCTTGCAAGAGAAACACGTTAGGAACTGATTTTGCTTCCAGTTTTTACAGGCATTGGCACAAGAATCAGTTAAGGCGCTTGCTAATTGATGCACGACTGGTAGAGGAATATAGGATAAGTGTAACGTTCTCTGCCTCAAGCAAATCCAACATTGAGCTTGTGCTGGGTGAATTTTCAACTTTTATTTAACTGACATTTCACATTCCTCAAATTTTCATAATTTTTAAGGGTATTTAGAAATTAATTTTCTGTGAGTTTTTTTGTTTATTATTTTAAAAAAACCAGTACTTAGTCTCCTATATTAAAATCTAGATCTAGTGAATGATGATGTTTGAAAATTAGTCTTTTAGAGGTTACCTTCTGCCTCACCTAACTTCTTCTACTTGTCTTTAACAATTTATTTATACCACTTCCAATTGATTTACGAGGTTTTAGATAAATGCCAACTCTAAGAGGCTCTTCATTATTGAGGATGATTGATGGAGGTTATATGAAAATCGTGGAATATCTAGTAACTTGAACTAGTTTTATTGGCTTGTACTCACATAATGCCTTTGATAATCTTTTAGTAACACATCTTTTTTACTTCGTCCATCTATTTAGAGATGACTTATTATTAAAAATTTTAGTCCAACATTCATTATATTGAATAGTAGGTCAAGATCATCTAGTAAATGTTTGTCCCTCATAATGATAATTAGAACATTGAGATATTTTTATCACATTTCAACATAATAGTTCAATAGATGTTTTTGTCAATCATCCAAGGTTTTGTTTAAATAGGCATAAGCTGAAGTAGGTCACATTTCAACATAACAATTCAATAGATGTTTTTGTCAATCATCCAAGTTTTTTCTAAAATAGGCATAAGCTGAAGTAGTCCAACTTTCTTTTAACTCTTAATTTGATTTTGTTAACACACAAAACATGTTTGATAATATGACATATGTAGCTATACATATGTTCTATACAAAAGTGTCAACATCTATTCCCATCTAGAAAGTTTACATGGATCATAAGACTCTCATGAGTTATTTACAAAATTATGTGACTCTAAGAACATATAACCTACTACCATTGGTGATAGGGAGCTCATTTTTTATTCAGTATTGTTTGGTAATACAATCTTGTACTTTCTGTACCAAATGATAATAATTAATATCAAACTTACCATATTGTCAAATTTTGTACATTAAGGGGCGTTTGGTTTGAGAGTTTAGGAATGAAGGAATGGAATCATTGTAAAAAGTAGTGTTTGCTTTGGGGTTTTCAATTCCAAGGGAATGGATTCATTCCATTAAATTTGGGAATCTACTAAACCCTCCAAAGGGGGTG
>JANIHZ010000002.1:30016364-30026451 GCA_027478365.1 Erythroxylum rufum | reverse complement strand
CCCTCCCTCTCTGAACATCACAACCAACAAATTCTCTCTGCTCCTCAACGATCCACCGAGGGATCAAGTTAGAGAACTTAGAATTATTGAGGCAGAGCACAAGAGTTAAACAGGTTGCAGATCTAGCCAAAGACAAACAGAAAACAGGTAAATGCTTCAAACAACAATTAGTATCAAGTATTCATCAATTTCGTCGATTAGAAATGGAAAAGGCCCAAAACGTGGGAATCCGGGTCGGTCTTTTCCGTTGAATTGTTCATATCTTTGACTTTACCATCTTAACAAAGTTACACGTTTTTGGGTTCGGAACAGAGATAAGAGGCGATTAAGAGGAAGAAAAAACCTCTTTCAAAAATGATCCCATTCTCCTCCAAAAGCCCTCCAATGAACCTCATTTTCTATGCACTTCTTCTTTGTGAAGTTCACAAAGGCCTAGCCAAGTGCAGCACAGGCTGCGGCCTTGCGTTGGCCTCTTACTACCTATGGGAAGGATCAAACCTGACGTACATCAGTAATATCTTCGGTCAAAGCTTTGATCAAATCCTTCTCTACAACCCAAGTGTCCCAAACAAGGACAGCATAATCAGTGGCAACAGAATCAACGTACCCTTCTCGTGCGACTGCTTGAACCGTGACTTCTTGGGCCACACCTTTTCCTACACGACTCAGGTTGGCGACACCTACTACAAAATCGCCAATAATTCCTTCTCTAACCTCACCACCGAGGATTGGGTGCGCAGGGTTAACACGTACGAAGATACTAGGATACCTGACCACGTCCCTATCAACGTCACCGTGAATTGCTCGTGTGGAGATAAAGACGTGTCCAAGGATTACGGGCTGTTTGAAACATACCCACTTCGCTCCGGCGAGAATTTGTCGACACTCGCGTCGCAATCCGGTGTTCCGGTTGATTTGCTGGAGAGGTATAACCGGGGATCCAATTACAGCACAGGCTCCGGTATTGTTTATGTTCCGGCTAAAGGTTAGTTACCAACTTAATCCTTAAGTTCATTCATTGAATAGCAAAGTTAAAAGAGGCAAATACAAGTTTTAAGATTAATCAGTTTCCGACATATGTTCACAATTAAGTTGAAATTGCAAATTGGAATTGCTGTCCAATAGATTAAGAATTTCCAATGTACGCGAAAAATTAGTTTCGATATGGTAAGTCTAAAAGTCAACTCTGATATTGAACGTCAAGTCTTGTCAACACGGCATTGGAGAGGTTTTGACACGTTCCATTCCACGGAAAATTAAGTCTACCGTTTTAAATTGGTTGTCTGCTTAACTTTCAACAACCTTAAATAGCATTCTGAAAATTATCTGAAGATCAATCATTCATCTATTTGGAAAAACTTACAAATAGATTATGTTTCAACACTAGCAAGCTTACGTCGAACTTGGCAGAAAGAACAAAGGAGGATAAATCATACGTTCGTGGACGTTTGTCGATTACGTATCATTCGATAACTAAAATTATGGATGCAAAATGTTTGTTAAATGCTTCTTCTTGTCTTTTTTGTTAGCGCCTCTGCACTTCCAGTGTTGGCGGTCCATATGCATAGTATTTTATATATATAATACAATTTTGTTAGGTTCCTTTAAAAAGCTTATCTACCAAACTGTGACTTCTATCACTAAAATAGAGCGTCAGGATCGGCTAAGAAACTGTAGGTTTATAATAACGTTTTCAGTAGGTAATTGGAGTTGAAAACGTAAGTGAATATAGAAAATCTCACCTGTGGTGTCTTGTTATTTGGCACTATTAGTTGACGTTGTCTGAAGCCCTGGACGTTTCACAATTGTGTTACTGACGGTTGTTGTGTCGCACCTTTCCGCTACCCCCTTAAGAAGTATATCAATTCAATCATCAAGTTCAGGACTTTGGCCTATACCTAGGAAATGAAATTTGCAGCATGTTCTCCAACTCATTTTGGTGGTTAAAAGACCGTTATTTAATCAACATGCTATATGCAATGTCCAGGATAGAGGAAGGGATCAGTACAAATTACAAGGAACTACGGGGACCTCCCTAATCAATAATTTTGATGTTCTTTTCTCTTAACATTTTTCAGTGTGAGATTATGCCATTTACTCAACTGATTGAAATGGGAAACTTCATACAGCACATTGCAATGCTTTTAGCTTTTGTTATAACTTGTTTCATGAATCTGCAGATGAAACTGGGAACTTCCCTCCACTAAAGACAAGGTATATAAAACCCACCTTAACCATGTCAAGTCTTGTTCTTTTTAAGTTGTCAAATTAATATGTTGGGTTATTGTTTCTTTGTCTTATTGTTGCAGTGCAGCAGGTAGGCTTATTCTTCCTACTTCCTCAACGCTTGTATCTCAATTTCCTAGTATGCAAGATCAACATGAATGTCAAGAAGAGCCTTGACATTGATTTGGGGTTATGCCTTTCTGGCTTTTCTAAGCAGGAATTTCTGGCGGAGTCATTGCTGGCATATCAGTTGCAGCTGTTGTTGGCACTCTAATTTTGGCATTTTCACTATATTTTGGTCTACATAGGAGGAAGAAAGATCAGCATTTATTCCTCCCAGAAACATACGAAGACCAATATCTTCGAAATGAAAATGGTAACTGTTTACTTAATTGGTTCGTTCATTGTTCAGTAAGCGTGTTTTATACATGATTCTTACTTTCAGTTATTCTGTTGGTGAATGCTCTTAAACTTGATGTGGGCTGTTTATAATGGTTGATGCTTCTATGTTCATGCATTTAGGTTCTGGAAGAAACTTGGAGAAGGAGGAAGCATCAGCACATGCCCCTTCTTCAGGACTAACTGGTATTACAGTGGATAAATCTGTGGAGTTCTCCTATGAAGAGCTTGCCAAGGCCACCGATGACTTCAGCATTGCCAATAAAATTGGTCAAGGTGGCTTTGGATCAGTTTATTTCGCTGAACTAAGAGGAGAGGTTGGCATCAGTGCGCTTTCCGTTATCTTAAACAAATTAGAATTTGGAGAAAAAAGCACCAACTTAACTTTCATAATTAATATTCAGTTGCATGGTTTCCAATTAGGCTATTGAATAATGCTGATCATGGTCTGTTAGATTCAGGCTACCAGCCAAACTATTTCTATTTTATGGTGATTCTTCTGCAGTTTATAAACTGATGTTTCTTTTGTGAATTTATGAGTTAGTTGATGTTGTCAAAATTAAACTGTCACTCAGAAGTCCTATTGTGTCGATAGACTGATATCTTTTCCTCTGAGAATTTTGCAGAAAGCTGCAATCAAGAAGATGGATATGCAAGCAACAAAAGAATTTCTTGCTGAGTTGAAAGTTCTAACACACGTTCATCACTTGAACCTGGTATGATTTTTTTCTTTTGGTGGCCTTTGTTACACTGGATAAATGTGAAGTTACACGGTCAACTCGAAGTTGAGATATTACTTACTGCTAAGCCAACTTGTTTGAAAGAAGTCAACTTCCAAAGACTGTATTTCTAAAATGCACAATTTTTATCTTATCGGATCCTCTAGCCAAATGAAGTAATTATGAGGATTTGGTAAACCTGGAAGGACTAATTTTGCTGAGGATGGGTGGATTTCACTTTCTATACCTGAAAGAGATAATTTGTAAGATATTCACTTTTAGGATGAATAGGTTTTTCAATTACTTATCCCAAGGTTAGACTGAGGAATCAAGTCATAAGTGGTGCTTCCAAGTCAGTTGGATAACATATTGTAATGCGCAAGCCAGTAGAAGATGGATTTATTTTCCTTCTGCTTATATTTTTGATACTTGATTGTACATGGAGCTTAGATGCCTGAACCGTTTTTTCTTTGGATTGTCCGTTACATCATAATCTTAGAGCTCTTCTGGTTGTTTCTGTGTCATGTTCATTTTGCATCTCTAAGCTACTTATAAAAATGTCCTGCTGATTAGCTATCTAATCAATTACTATTTACTTATGATCCTTAACATGCCTAAAAACTTGTGGCAGGTGCGTTTAATAGGTTATTGTGTTGAAGGTTCCTTATTCTTGGTCTACGAGTTCATTGAAAATGGGAACTTAAGTCAGCATTTACGTGGATCAGGTAAGAATATACATTTGCTCAATGAAAATATTATCTTTTGTATGTGAATGTCTATCAAGTCTTATCTGTATACTTCTCCTTTGTCTCTAGAAAGAGATCCACTGCCATGGGCGACTAGAGTGCAAATTGCCTTAGACTCAGCCAGAGGACTCGAATATATCCATGAACATACCGTTCCTGTTTATATCCACCGTGATATAAAATCAGCAAATATTTTAATTGACAAAAACTTCCGTGGAAAGGTTGTGAATATCTCCACATTTTGTCAGACTCTGTATCTTCCAATTCATGTAGATTATCAACTAATTCTTTTTCATACAGGTTGCTGATTTTGGCTTGACAAAGCTGACTGAATATGGAAGTGCTTCATTGCAGACTCATCTTGTTGGTACATTTGGATACATGCCTCCGGAGTAAGTTTTGGGGCTATGATAGTATTATTTCTGATATGCATCATTAACCATTTCTCATTTTCTCATTTTCGCATATTCCAGTTCCAATTTGGATGCTTCCTTCCACCCAAATTCAATATCAGAAACCTTGATGGATAAAGGACAAACTGATTCTGATTAGAGTTATTTCCCAGTCCATATTGTGATCAATTTATTTATTGAGGTTTTGATTGCCATGTTGATTTTTTTTATTGGGAAAATGTGGGAAATTCTTCATGATTTTCAGTTGTGAAAAAAAAATGGTTGTTAAAAGATCAGAAAATGTGGGAAATAATACTATCATTTTTCTTTCATGATAGCATGAATTGCCAGCAGATAAACGTCATGATTCAACTTGCAAAATCCGAATTAAGCTGTGTCAGGCCTTGTGAAATTTTAACTGTCTTTTGGCATTGTGGTTCAGGTATGCGCAGTTTGGTGATGTTTCACCAAAAGTAGATGTATATGCTTTTGGCGTTGTGCTATATGAACTTATATCTGCCAAGGAAGCTGTTGTCAAGACAAATGAAATAACCACTGAATCCAAGGGGCTCGTCGCTTTGGTTGTTATCCTTGCCGTTCTCTTTGTTTTTATACATAACCCTCTATATCATTTTTCTATTAGTCATGAACTATATTAACTGGTGTAATGCAGTTTGAGGATGTCCTTGGCCTGCCTGATTCAAGGGAAGATCTTCGAAGACTTGTCGACCCTAGGCTTGGAGAGAACTACCAACTTGACTCTGTTCACAAGGTGAATTTTGATCCCTGGAATGTTAACATGTGAATGAGAGGAGTAATACTGAGCATCATGGTTGTTTTCCTTGCAGATGGCCCAGCTTGCCAGAGCTTGCACACAAGAAAATCCTCAGCTGAGGCCATCCATGAGGTCAATTGTTGTTGCACTGATGACACTTTCCTCCTCTACTGAAGACTGGGATGTTGGCACATTGTACGAAAATCAAGCTCTTTTTAATCTAATGTCTGGAAGATAGCTTCCTGGAACGGGAAGCATGTTCTAATCGTCTGAACAGTGCAAGCAGCCCTTGATCAGATCCTCCTTGACCTCAGCTCTCAACCTGTGAAAACAAAAACATTTGTATCTCCCTGGAACTTGATTGTTGTTGTTGTTTTTGTTAGGTTCATATGTCTGTTTCTGGGGGTTTATTATTCTGTTGTAAAGCTCTCTACTACCAACAGGAATATTTTTGAGAAGGTTAGTTGTCTGCGCGAAAAGCTCATGCTGTACATACATAGTCGCAAATAATTCCAATTGGAACGACTTCATTTACGCCCAGGTGGAAATTTGATCCTATTTTAAGCACATTTTATGGGTTGTTTGTTATTCTTAACATCTAAACCAGCGACCAAGAGAGATAGTCATGGAGTTTCTTTCCCGCAAAGCAGATGAAATGAAGACTATAAAAGCTAGAGTGCATAAATTTGCAGAAAACCAAACGTACCGTGTTTTCCTTGGCGTCCAAGCTACCGATATGCTTTGGTTAGCCGAATTTACATCACCGCAATTAACTAAGTGTGGGTTTCACGTTGCCGATCATTCATAGTTGTAACAATTTGCAGAAAAACCAAACGTACCGTGTTTTCCTTGGTGTCCAAGCTACCGATATGCTTTGGTTAGCCAAATTAACATCACCGCAATTAACTGTGGGTTTCACGTAGCCGATCATTCATAGTTGTAACAATTTGTCCTTTTGGACTCCCAACTCTCTTATCATGTTCATTTTTCTTCAAGCTGGCATGTAAAGTGGATGTCAATGGGAACCATATCAAACCCTGCGTGGTATTTGATCATGTACCACGAGTAAGCTCCTATCCCATTCCAGTCAGCAGCTACTCCAAGATAATCCTAAGGCGAGTGTAGTCTGCGCGATCCAAATAACTTTTTTTAGAAGTTAAATAAATATATATAAATAAGAGAAATATCAAAATTTACATAACAGTTCCCTGCTTAGCCCTTGAAAACAAGCTCGTAATGAGCTAGGTTTCAAGGTTCTGTACTAAGATAACTTATGTCAATCCATACAAGATTTGAAACACTCTCCCTTAAGGTGTCATGGAAGATAAGAGCTTGAGTTTGGAAACGAGATTGGCACCGAAGTGAATGTGACTTTGCGAAGATAACTATAATTTGAGACTGAACAAGTTGTATGATGCCTTGGAGAATATGATGTCAAACAAAATAATAATCGATCTTGATGTTCTTGGTCCGTTTATGGAAGACATTGTTATGATAAATTTACATGGCAATATAGTTATTGCAATTGAGAGGAACTGCAGAAGAGAAATGTACACAAGATCATGGAGTAAGCATCGTAACTAGAGGAGTTTAGAGGTAGTATCAGCAAGAGCTTGATATTTAGCTTTTGTACTAGAACATGAGATAATTGTTTGTTTTTTGTTGCACCGTGAAATAAGAGATATCTCCAGAAAGAAACAGTAAATAGTTATAGATCGACAATCTGTTGGGTTCTCAGCCTAATCAGTATTAGAGTAGGCTTGTAGCTCTAATGGGATGAGTAGCAAAAATGAAGGTCACAAAACATAATACCTCTAATGTATCTTAATATACCTCTTATGTATCTTAATATACAAAGAATAACAAAAAAGTGAGCGGTACAAAGTGTAGGCAAAAATTAGCTCAGGATGTGAACAATATGAGCAATATCTTGAGTAAATCATTCAATAACAAAGTAGACTTTGTATCTTTCTACCTATCCATCTGCTCAAGTCTTCATTTTATAAATCCATTTCCATCCACCAATTGATTTATTTGGAATGAGTTAACCAAGTTACAAGTATCAGTGCGAGTAAGTGTCTATAGTTCTTCTGCCATTGCTTGCTGTTATAAAAGATCAAAACTGACCTCGCAATAGGTATGAGGTTTATAAAGAGAGACCATAGTGGAGTAAATATGAAAATCACGAAGACAGATAGAAGGTTGGCTTACACAATTAGTACAACAAAGCATTGCTCGTAGGGAGATATGTTCTAATGAGGGATGGTCATTTAGAGGATTTGGTGGATCCACAATTTAATAAGATGCAGTAAGATTAGGTGTAGGTGGAGTCAAACCGCATGGGCTACTAGAAGGACCTACAAGAGAAATTAAAAAAAAAGAGATATGGCAGGATCAGAGAGATAGGGTAGCATTAGAGAAGAATTGATGTGGGGATTCACTTAATCATAACTTTGAAAGAGTTGAAAACATCTTATTTTCTTAGAAGGTTACATGACAAGAAATATGAAGCCTTTATGATAAGGGATCCTAACATCTATACCTTTTGTGTTCTATATTATACCCTAATAAGCAACATAGTTGTGCTAGTTCTAGTTTGGTGTACTCATGGGGTTGTAAAAGAACAAAACAAGCATAACCAAAAACTTTAAGAGTTTGATAGTCAAAAGTACAATTAAATAGGTGTTTATATAGAGAGGTGTTACCTATGACCGGAGAAGGGATATGATTTACAGTGCATACAGTAGTAAGAGTTGTTTCTCTCTAAAAGGTTTCTAGAAAAAAAAAAAGAAGATATAAGGAGGCCTTGAATAGTATCAATGATGTGTTTGTGTTTTAGTTATGCTCGGTCATTGAGTTAAGAGGTACCTAGATAAGATCTCTGGATAATAATACCTTGTTAAGCAAGAAATTGGATGAATTTTATATCTTTGTATTCCATGGAATTATAGTGTGAAATATTTTAATCTTGTAAGAAAACTAAGTCTAAATTATGTTGTCAAAACGAGAGTAGGAAATAATTAAGATCTATGACGTATGAGATAAATTCATATATAATTAGGTCCATAAAGTGCTTTACGAAGATGACAAACATGATTAGGGAGCTTTAGATCTTTGTATCCTAGTGGTTGAGACATATATATATACATTCATTTAAATCCCCATGCAAGAAGGTATTATTTATGTCAAGTTGTCGAATGGACCAACCATTTGAAACAACAAGAGCCAAAATTAAATGTACCGTAGTTGGCTTAACCACCGGACTGAAAGTATCAAAAAAAGTCAACACCAGGTTTCTGTGTGATTCCTTGAACAACCAAATGAGCTTTAGAGCACTTTGTAGTGCCATCTACACGTCGCTTAACCCTTTAAACCCACTTAAAATCAATAATGTTAGCATTAGGAGGAGGAGGCATGAGATTCTAGGTTTTATTGGAGATAAGAGCTTGATATTCTTTATCTATAGCCTCTCGCCATTCAGAATGACGAGCTGCTCATTTATAGGTGGTGGGCTTAAAGAATGCAAGGCTAGAATTTGGGAGAGGATGTTTGGTGATCGTGAAGGCCTTAGGTTTGAGGTTATTGGTGCGGGCTCTTTTCATCGTAAAGTGAGTGAATGTAGCAGTGGGTCATAAATGACTCAAAGTTGATGGGTGTGGTGGAGCGAAAACATCCTGGACTAATGAGATGGTAGGTGCTGCCAGTTGGGTACCACGGGGGGCTGCGAAGTCTCAATAAAAGGAGTTGTTGGTGTAGGAGATATTGAAGCTGCATTATGTAATAGTTGAAGGGTGATTTTTGTAGATGGAGATTCAGTAGTAGAAGTGGTAGACGAACAAGCAAAAGAGAGATAATGAAACTTTGTTTCATCAAAGACTACATGACAAGTTATGTATAGCCTATTTGTCTCAACATAAAGACACATGTAGCCTTTGTGTTTGGAATTATAGCCTAGAAAAACACACAGTTTGGAACGATATTCCAATTTATTCTTATTATATGGCCGAAGGAAAGGATAACATAGATAACCAAAAGTCTTAAGAAGTGTGTATTCAGGACTACGATGATAGAGACATTCATAAGGTGACTTATATGCCAAAATTGGTGTGAGTGTTCGGTTAATAAGTTTACAGCTGTAGGAAAGGCATATTCCTAATATTTAATAGGAAGAGAATCATGGGAGAGAAGGGCTAACCCCTTTGCCACAATGGCTTTATGTCTATGCTCAGGAGCCCCATTCTGTTGTTAAGTATGTGGACAAGATTGTCAATGATGAACAAAAAACCTAAAGACGAAAGTTGATAGAAGTGATAAGAGCTGGCCCCCAAACATCACTGTAACTAATTCAAAAGGACTTTTAGAAGGAATATGAGTATAAGACAAGTACAATCTAAGATTTTTGCCTATTTGACGAGGACCGCACACGGAGTTCTCGAAACTGAAATTTGGAAACTATTTTCCTAACAATCTTGTCATTAGGATGTCCTAGGCGATTATGCCAGTCAGAGACAGTGGTACGTTCACCAACAAAGACAGAAGGAAAGGTAGTGGAACTATGGATAGCCTGTGGTGATGATCTAAAGGCGATTGGCGGCATGTAGAGTCCAAGATCAAGGCTCCCCTGCAAAAGTGTTTTCCCCTGCATATCCTTGTTAGTGTAAGTCGACTTGTACTCTTAGGTAAGTCGACTTACGCATGCACAGTACTATAAGTTGACTTGTATCTCCTGTGACTCGACTTATACTTGCACAGCACTGTAAGATTGTTAGAGTAGTGCCCTAAAGGCAATCGCCTTCAGCGCGTTTTGTTCAGACTTTATGAATAAATAAA
>JANIHZ010000002.1:29871676-29884243 GCA_027478365.1 Erythroxylum rufum | reverse complement strand
TATAATATTATTAATTTTAAAATAATTATGAATGATTTTTATGATAAGAATAAAAGTATCAATAAAACTAAATAAAATAATTATTAAAGAAATTAATATAAAATATTGTAATATGTGATTGTGATGATAATATGCTGATAAGGATCAATATTTTGATAATTTTATAATATTTTGATAATAACTTGATAACATTCTAATATTATCTTTTATCTCTAATTCTCGATTTTGGATGCCAACTTATATCCACACTCTCCTTAGGAATAAAAGTCCAGGATTATTTAGGATTTATTTCAGTTCCTTATTTTATCTATTACCAGTAACCAAATAACTAAAAGGTAGGGAATAAAGGTTGCATTCTTATTTCTACCTCTTTATTACTGGTCATCAAACAAGACCTCATTGTTTTGGTGATACCTTCTCTACAACTTAAACTGAATTGTCATTGTAATTCATCAATACTATTTCCTTCTTGAATAAGCTGTTTTTGGTGTTGAAGTTGCTTGGTTCACTGAATAGTTGTGTACATGTATAATGATATGCTGAGATCCTTACTGTAACTATTGCAGACTCAAGATATTCGTTCCAATAGCATTGCTTGCATGGGCTGTCCTAGTACCAGTTAATTTTACAAATCATACTTTAGAGCTAGCCAAGCTGAAAAATGTGACTTCTAGCGATATTGACAAGCTTTCAATTTCAAATATCCCACTTCACTCTCAAAGGTACGGACCATGCTTGCCTGTTAACCTGTACCTTTGTAATGTCTAGCATCTGCTGAACTTCACATATTCAGATGCATTGGATCAAATAATTTACCATGCAGTGCAACTTAACAACTATTGCTTAATAGTCAGCCATATTCTCTAAGTCACATCCTTTGTATAATCTTTGGTTATTAAAAGTATCTTATTCATCATTTTAATTCTTGCATTGCAGATTTTGGACGCACATTGTGATGGCTTATGCCTTTACCTTTTGGACGCTTTATGTGCTACTAAAGGAATATGAGAAAGTTGCTTCAATGAGATTACAGTTTCTTGCATCAGAGAAACGTCGCCCCGATCAGTTTACTGTAAGATAGAAATGTTCTTATTTGATAATTCTAGAACTGTTTTGTCCTTGATAAAATGTATGTAAACCATGCTATGGGAGTTTGATCGTTTATATCAGTTACAGATGATACTGTACTCTATTGCTGGAATTTGTTTCACTTCTAATCTCAAAATGCTCCAGTTTCATCACTTCAAAATTTCAGATACATATGTGGGAACAGTTTTCTGATGTCATTACTCTTATAAGGCATTTTGTGCCTTGGAATTTAATCTTGCAGGTTCTTGTTAGGAATGTACCTCCAGATCCAGATGAATCTGTCAGTGAGCTTGTGGAGCACTTTTTTCTGGTCAATCATCCAGATCATTATCTTACACATCAGGTATCATCACATTTAAACCAATATTTGTTGGAAATCCATTGTTCATTTATAAGTTCTTGAGAGTATGTCACACAGTTGTAGATTTGAATATGTGGGAATGAACACTTAAAACATTCGATGTATCATTTTGTGCGGGTAACAGTTTCTATCTGCAACACATTTTGCTAGATTCTCAACCATTATGACCCATACAGGTGCTTATTCTTGTGGACAATTTGCTTCCTATACATCCTTGGTTTATTTCAAGAGGCTTATTTTTGCTATTTTCAATTTGAGAATCATATTTATTTGTGGAGTGTGTGAGGCATTACTAAGAACATTTGTAAATGGAAAGGGGGTTTATATGTTCTTAGATGTCATACTGATGTGGCATTGCCTTAATTTCCTTGCTTCTAATTTGTGGTTACATCAATTTCTTCTGAGATTTTCTCCAAAATTGTGCAAATTTTTCTCATTTTGGAATAAAGAATTTATTCTTCTCTTGGAGTTTCTATTATTTCAAGTAATGGGGAAAAGGAAGGATAGATCTTTAGCAAATTTAAAAAGTCCACTTAGGTTGTCTAGTACGACTATGTTGGCATGATGAGGTGAGTACTTTTGTGCTGTTACCTTTTTCCATCTTTGTTACCCGGGGCTCTCTTAAATTTTCAGGTGGTTTATGATGCAAACAAATTGGCCAAAATGGTCAAGAAGAAGAAAAGTCTGCAGAATTGGCTGGACTACTATCAACTCAAGTATGATAGGAATCAATCACAGAGGCCTATTATGAAGGTAATCATGTGTCTGGAATATCTTTTGAAAAATGCTGATGCATCTGGAAGTGCCTGTGTTAAGTTCTTTCATCTCAACTACTAGCAATGTATTTACCTTCCCTATTCTTTCAGACTGGTTTTCTTGGACTTAGGGGAGAAAAAGTAGATGCAATAGACCATCACATATCAGAGATTGACAAGATATCAAAAGAAGTAAGTTCCTCTTGAAGATTTCCTCTTTTGCATTCCATTGACTTGGTATTTTTGAACCAACGTTACCATTTTGTTATTAAATGGGAAGCTTTGAGTGATGCTGTTGGAATATCTTTTTGATTGTACTCTACTCACATACCTGGACCTGTTTCAATAACAGTGACTTCTATACATACCTAAACTCTTCCTGACATATGTGTGCAACTGGCACCATAAGGATTGGACACAGAGACAGAGTCTCTGTTTCCTCTAGGATACAGTGATGAGTTTTGTGTAGCACTGTTCAATTTATGTGAAACCAAAATTCTCATTTTATTGTGCTCAGATAAGCACATGTTGAAGTTAGTCAAGTCAATACATGTTATTACCAATGAAGAAAGTTTGTTTTGGTTACTTCGTGTTGCGCGCTCATCTCTCAATAACAAGTTGATGCATTTATTTGCCTTCTTCTTTTCTGATTGACTATGTGCACTCGAGATCTAATCTTAGTGATGGATGGTCTGCTATTTGTTCAGATTGCAGCAGAGAGGGAAAGGGTTGAGAAGGATCCGAGTTCCATTATGCCAGCGGCATTTGTGTCATTTAAAACACGATGGGGTTCTGCAGTCTGTGCACAAACCCATCAATCAAGAGATCCAACTTTGTGGTTAACAGAGTGGGCTCCAGAACCACGTGATGTGTATTGGCAAAACTTGGCCATTCCTTATGTGTCACTCTCAGTTAGGAGACTGATAATGTCAGTGACATTCTTTTTCCTGACCTTCTTTTTCATGATCCCAATTGCGTTTGTTCAGTCTCTTGCAACTATTGAGGGAATTGAGAAAGCCGCCTCCTTTCTAAAGCCCATTATTGAAAAGTTAGTGCTTTCATTTTCTGGCGTCTATTGTTAGTCATATTATTATATATTTGTAAGTTACTAATTGCTTTAATTTCCCCCTTTTTCTATTTGTTATATAGGAAATTTATCAAATCGGTCATCCAAGGTTTTCTTCCAGGGATTGCACTCAAGCTTTTTCTTATCTTCCTGCCAACAATTTTGATGATCATGGCTAAATTTGAAGGCTTCACATCCCTTTCAGCTCTAGAAAGGAGAGCAGCAACAAAATATTACATTTTCAACATAGTAAATGTATTCTTTGGGAGCATAATCGCTGGAAGCGCATTTGAGCAGCTTAATTATTTCATAAAGCAATCTGCCAATGAGTACGTCAATCAAACTAATGGGCTATGCAATCTCGTTCTATGACAATCCTTCTTGCTGTCACTTAAGGGAATTTGGCGGGCATTGGGTTTAGCAGTATATGAAAGCTTAGTTTTATATTTCTTGTGCTCATCTGTTTGTGACTTTACATGTTATAATGTTCTGTTCATAGTTGGAACAATTTGATATGATCAACCTTGTGTGTTTGCATGTGGTATCTCTACATTTTGTGCTGAGTGGCCTTACGTGTATGTGCAGTTGAGTTGTTATTCTGTATTTGTACATGTTGCAGTATTCCGAAGATGATTGGCGTAGCTATTCCTATGAAAGCAACTTTCTTCGTAACCTATATAATGGTTGATGGATGGGCTGGAATAGCTGCAGAAATTTTAATGTTGAAACCTCTGATAATCTACCACTTAAAGAATTTCTTTTTGGTGAAGACTGAAAAAGATAGGGAGGAAGCCATGGATCCTGGGAGTATTGGTTTCAACACTGGAGAACCTCAAATACAGTTCTATTTTCTTTTAGGGCTTGTATATGCGACAGTGACACCTGCCCTCCTGCCCTTCATATTAATATTCTTTGGCTTTGCCTTCTTGGTGTACCGCCATCAGGTAAAACATTCATTTATTTTTTTGGAAATATTCAATCGTGCAGATGCTTTAGTGTTGATTGATGCAGAGTAAAAGACAATTGATGAAGATTTAGGATTTCTTTAAATTAGCTTATTTTTCTGGTTTAAGACTTATTTGGTTTGTTTCTCAAGTTCTTTTTCCTGATTAAGTTTTTTGGCTACTTTTTCTATGTAGTGTATCTTTTCCGAATAAATACTTGATGTAGCTATTGATACAGAGTTTGGAGTATCTGACTAATCAGAGATTCCTGTTGCCTTTTCTTTTCGTTTCTTGCCCTTTCCCCTGCCCTCCTCTATTCTGTTCACTTCTCCTATTTCTCTTTAGTGGTGGAAATTTAAATCATTAAGAACCTGCAATTTTAGTCTAACTTGGTAGATATGCTAGGGAAAATTCAGCTCGTGGAAGTATCTGGCAGCAATGAGTCTTTCTTAGTTGTTTGTTTTGGCCCTTCATAGAATTATGACATTTCAGTAGTCTTGCCTTTTCCTAGTAATGAATAAAACAGCAATATGAATAAAACAGCAATATGAATAAAACAGCAATACCACGCATTGATTTTAAATGCTTTGAGGTGCATAGCAACGTTGCAACTGGAGAAATTGCTACACTAGATATATGTCATTAGCAGCTGAATATGGCGTCTCAGGAGAGCCCTTGTATTTAGGTCATTTGGCTACTCTTTTCAGGGATTTTATTTAATGTAGATGGAATTAAAAGTTTTTTAAAAAAACCTGATCATAAGGATATTACTTTTAGACGGCATTTGGAAAACAAGATTTGTAGTCCTTGTATACAAAACGTAAATTCAGATGCCACATTGCATTAAGAAGCGATATGGAGAAGTCAAGAGTTTTCTTTCCATGTATCCTGCATGTCAATGTGAATAAGATTTGTTTGATTTTTATTGGACTACTTTTTGTTATTTTCTTTCTGCAAGTTAATGCTTTTTTCTTCTTAATTGCAGATCATCAACGTTTATAACCAAGAATATGAAAGTGCTGCAGCTTTCTGGCCTGCTGTTCATTTCCGTGTTATTATAGCATTGCTAATCTCTCAGGTGGTTATGATAGGACTATTGAGTACCAAACAAGCTGCTCAGTCAACACCATTTCTACTTGTTCTGCCCATAATCACTATATGGTTTCATCTGTTCTGTAAGGGCCGTTATGAACCTGCATTTGTTAGATATCCATTGCAGGTAAAAATTGTACCATGCTCAGATTGTTTTGGCTAGCGGTTTTTCTTATCATCATTTCTTATTTTTCGTATACCTATTTACTGATAACACAGCCAAAGTTGGTGGTTGTGGTTCTGCTTGATTATTTACAATCTGATATATTCTGGTCATTTCAGGAAGCAATGATGAAAGATACTCTAGAACGTGCGAAGGAGCCACGTTTTAATCTCAAATCCTACCTTCAATATGCATATGCGCACCCAGTTTTCAGGAGTTGTGATGATGATGATGATGATGATGATGGTAGTGGTGAGTATATATATCGGAAGTTAGAAACTGAGAGTGTACTAGTGCCCACAAAGCGCCAATCAAGAAAGAATACTCCAGTTCCCAGCAAGATCAGTGGTGCATCCAATCCATCTTTGCTGGAAGATGATGTCAAAGAACAGGAGCATTGACCTCTCAATGCAGCATCAGTTCCATGTCAATGTAAATTTGGCACTGGGTAGTGCTGGGTGTTGTAATTATAGACAGGTGAAAGTTGTTCAATGTATAGTTAAGGGTCAAAAACCAGTAATTTGGAAACAGTTTTAGTTGTAACTTGGAAACATTTTATCATCAAATGAATTGGCTTTGCATCAGCTCAAAGACCAGCTGGTAAAGAACTTTTATTACTTGATAATATATACCCAGTGTGTTACTTTTAATTAAAGGCAACCAAATCCACAGGAATCATTGGCAGTTATAAAGCCTTGAGTACAAGCAGGTTCTTTATTTTATTTTTTTTGCATAAAAGGAAAATTACAACAAATTACATAATAAGTCGGGGATGCGGTCCCCAATAGATCCTCTTCTAGGAGGATACAAGCAGGTTCTTTAATCCTTTCTAACGGAAGGCTTATTCATTTGAAGTTAATTACTCAACAAACCTCTACTTTCTATATTCATTTGCTTCGAAAGAAGCTACTCTACTCGAAACATCAAAGCCTCTGATAATATAGGGCATTTTGATTGTTGTCTTGCTAGGTCCTTGCAAAATGCAATTCCGTGAGAGAGAAAAAAAGAGGAATAGAGTTCTCAAAATTGGATATATTGAAACAGCTCAGCATTACGGGTGAGGCTTTAAAAGGTAATAATAACATCTCATTGTTGCGCTAAATTAGGGGAGATTTAATAGTATGCAACCTTATCATTAAATATTTAACAATATTCATGAGTGAGGCTTTAAATGGTAATAACAATTGTAACGCCCCAAAAATCTCAATTTCATGAATATTTTAGAGTTGTAAATAGCACATCCCAAGTGAATAGTGACCCTTAGGATCTAAACTGCACTTTATTTTATTTGGCATTGGATAGTAGTATTCAAGGACAATCCGATGATTAAATTTAGGTCAAAACGAGTTCATTTTGAGGTTTGACTAAGAGTTGACCAGTGGTCAAAATTTGACTCAAAAAATTGGTAAAAGTCAAACTCCAAATAAATGTATTATGGATGCATTTGTTGGACGAACTATCAGAGAAAGGGCTAGGCAGGGAAAAGATTAGTTGCAACAGCAGATTCGGTGAAGGAGACATATTGGGAAGCAAATCAAGTTTGAATGGGAGATCTTAATTAGTTAGGATTCTTTTAAGTTTGAATAGGAGTTATAGGAGGTCTTACTTGGTTAGCATTCTTGCGTTTAAATAAGTCTGAATAAGCTTCCTTAGTCAAAAGGGAACCTTATCTTCGGCTACGTTATTTAGTTGTAGTCCTCCTCCTTTATAAAGATGTTTTGCTTTAACAAAGGATCATTAGCAATATTTCAGTCAAAAAAAGTTTACGAGATCTGGGGTTCTCTCAGACGAGCCCTAACATACACAAGCAACCATAGGTTCAGTAAATAAAGGCAGAAACAGTAACAATGAGAAATCTATCAATCCAGTGGCAATGAGATCCTCAATACAGGCACATACCAAATTGGTATTAGAGCAGGCCGTTATGGGTGAATCTGGAGGACTTGAAGGAAGACGCATTCCTACAATGGTCCGAGCAGAGGCAGAACCCTTGGGAAGAAAGACAGCAAGCCTCGGATGATAGAATGGAGGATTAGGCTTGACAAATGAGAGAACTAACTCATAAGGTAGGAAAGGAACCATTTCGGGAGGAACCAGAAGGTGGAGGGAGCAGCTCCAGCCGAGTAGGGGATCGCCAAGGTAGTCAGGTGGTCCTCTGCTATGCGAAGCTCGATTTCCCAACCTTTGATGGAGCTAACAACCTTTTAGGACGGCTACACCGCTATGAACAGTTCTTCTACAATTAGAAGACAGAGATGGAGATAAGGTAAGCTTGCGCGCTTTTCATATAACTGGTGAAGTTCAATTGTGATTTTATAAGATGGAGCAAGAGGAGCCTAGAATGTCCTGGGAAACCTTCAAAACCTATTGTCACCTTCATTTTCGACCACCAATAAGTAGCAATCCGTTGGGAGAATTGGTAAATCTCACGCAGACAAGGACGGTGGAGGAGTATCAAAAAAATTTCCAAGCCCTATTGGTGAGAGCCATTTCAGTTCGAGCAGAGCAGCAGGTGAATATTTTCACCACCAGATTGGAGGAAACTTTGAAGATGGATGTGGAGATGTAAAATCCATCAAACTTGATAATCGCAATGAACTGGGCACATGCATTTGAGAAGAAACAACTGTTGAATCGAGGGGAAGGGAATAGACGAACAACCTCCACTTGGCTAGCCTTGAGACCTACGGCAACTGTACTAGCCAGTATAGCTAGTCATGGTTTCAAAGATACTACTCTAGCAAGTAGCAGTGAGGGAAGTGCAGTTACACCTATTAAACGCTTATCGCGAGTTAAATTAGCAGAAAGGAGGCCTAAGGGCCTTTGTTTCAATTGTGATGAGTTATACTCCCCAAAACACTGCTGCAAGCATCTTTTTTAGTTAGAGGGTGAAGAGTTAGATTTGGATGGGGAACCTGATGAAGCAGTTGAACCAGAAATCTCCTTAAATGCTGTTACAGGAATAAGAAACTCACAGATGATGCAGCTTCAGGCATTAGTAGATGGTTGTGTCAACTTCATTAGTGTAGTTCAATGTTTAGGGCTATCAATTCAGCAGCAATGAAGGATAAAGGTGGCAGTAGCCAACGGGGAAAACATTCCTAGTATTGGGCTTTGTGAAGCGGTAAATTTAATGATTAATTCTAATTTATATGCTGCTGACTTTTTTTTTTGTGCTACCCTTGGATGGTTTTGACATTGTTTTAGGAGTGATATGATTACGGACCTTGGGGCCAATTGTATGGGACTTTTTAGCCCTTACTATGAGCTTTGGATTAAAGGGAAGGAAATTGGTATGGCACTGGCAACAGTAGGAGAAACAACCAAGTTTTCAATTGATTCAGGTACCAACACCGCAGGAAATCATGTTAGATAGATTGCTTGCTGGCTTTTTTGACTTATTAGAAGAACCAAAAGGGCTGCCACCAAGGAGAGAGTGTGACCACCGGATTCATTTGCTGCCCGAAACAACCCCAATTGCGATACAACCTTAGAGGTACTTGTATCTGCAGAAAGAGGAAATTGAGAAACAATGTGCCACCATGATGAAACAAGGAATCATAAGGCCTAGACATTCTCCAATTTCCTCTCTTGTTTTGCTAGTGAAGAAGTAGGATCGAACAAGGCAGTTTTGCATTGACTACAAGGAATTGAATCGTAAAGCGGTCAAGGATAAATTCCCAATCCCTGTGGTGGAGGAGTTGTTGGATGAGCTTTATGGTACTCAATACTTTACTAAACTAGACCTTAGGTCTAGTTATCATCAAGTGCGGATGGCCCAAGAGGATATTGAGAAGACAACTTTCAGAACCACCACGGGCACTTCGAATTTTTGGTTACACCTTTTGGCTTAACCAATGCCCTGTCAATATTTCAAGCACTTATGAATGAGGTATTCCAACCCTACCTACATAAGTTTGTCTTGGTTTTCTTTAACAACATATTAATCTACAGTAAAATATGGGTGGAACATGATCAACATATTCGACTTATGTCTCATTTACTACGTTCTTACCGGAGACCCAAATAGCATATCTGGGTAATATGATCAATGGTGGTGACGTATCGGCTGATGTTAGCAAGATAGAAGCAGTGAAAGAATGGGCCCAACAGCAATCAGCTAAAGGAGTAAAGGCTTTTTTGGGGTTAACGGGTTATTACAGGAAATTTATCTAGGACTATGGAGTCATAGTTGCACCCCTCACCAATCTTCTTCAGAAAAACTCCTTCTAATGGAGTGAGGCAGCCACACGATCCTTTACTCAGCTAAAGGAGGCCTTGGCAATAGCTCTGGTATTACAATTATCGAATTTTGAAGCAGAATTTGTAATGGAGTGTGATGCTTTTGGGGAAGGAATTGGGGCGATTCTACAACAAAGGGATCATTTAGTGGCTTTCTTTAGCAAAAAACTTGCGGATAGACACATGAAACTACCAACATATGAACGAGAACTTATTGGCCTAGCTAAGGCAGTGCAACATTGGAGACCCTATTTATGGGGATGGTCTTTTCTTATTAAAACAGATCATTTCAGCTTTAAGTACTTGCTTGAGCAACAACTTACAACTTCACCTTAGCAATATTGACTAAGCAAATTGATAGGTTCGACTTTTGGGTAGAATATTGGTCTGGTCAGCTTAATAAAGTGGCAAATGCACTCTCATGGAGGGACGACGAAGAGGGCCTGATTTGTGCAATTTCACAACCTACAGTGCTGTTTTTTGATGAAATAAGACTTGAAATTGTAAATTCAAATGAGTTAGAAAGAGCTTTGTTCAAGGGCTAAACAAGGAGAAGCAGGGATGAATACGTAGTACAGAATGGCTTAATTCTACATAAGGGACGTGTATTTTTGCTTCCCACTTCACCTTTAATTTATTTTATTGTTGCAAGAGTACATAACCAAACTCATGAAGGGGTGCAAAAAATGTTGCAACGCCTCCGAGCTGATTTTTTCTAGAAGGGAATGAAGGGCGCTATTAAGGAATTCATGGCTGATTGCACCACCTGTCAATGCCATAAGAGTGAGCATTTACACCTAAGAGGGCTCCTTTAACTCCTCCCCATTCTTACACAAATATGGGCTGACATCTCCATTGATTTTGTGGAAGGATTACCAAAAGTCTATGGCAAATCAGTTTTATTTGTTGTAGTTGACATATTTCAAAATCTGCATATTTTATCCCAATTGCTCACCCCTAGATTGCTATGAATGTTGCCATTGTATTTTTTGAGTAGCTTTTTTGACTACACGGTCTCCTAGAATCTATTGTGAGTGATAGGGATATGGTTTTTACAAGCAAGTTTTGGAAAGAGATCTTTCGTTTGTGCGGCACAAAGTTGGCATTCTCCTCCGCTTACCACCCACAATCTGATGGATAAACAGAAGTTGTCAACTGCATAGTGGAGATGTACCTAAGGTGTTTGGTGGGGGATCATCCCAGGAAGTGGGTGGAATGGATTCTGTGGGCAGAGTACTAAAACCCCATTCAAAGTTGTGTACGGCTGTGACCCCCTTGCTTGCTTTTCTATGTTCCAGGGATTGTCAAGGTGGATACAATCGACTAAACCTTGCTGGAGCGCGACAAAGTACTACTAGATATTCGATTTCGGCTTCAACAAGCACAATAATAGATGAAGACAATTTATGATAAAGGCCATAGGGATGTTTCATTTGAACCAGGAGCTTTAGTTTGGTTAAGGTTGCAGCCCTACCAACGGTCCTCCCTAGCTAAGCAGCGTAATTCCAAGTTAGCTCCTAAATTTTATGGTCCCTACAAGGTCTTCCGATACATTGGATTTGTTACTTACTGCTTGGAGCTCCCTGAAAATGGTCACCTACATGATGTTTTCCATGTATCTCTACTCAAGCCTTTTGAGAACTCGAACTTTTAGTTCAATGGCTCGATCTCCCTCCTTCCAATGCCACTTGGGAGTCTCTTCACCAATTTCAGGAGGCTTATCCTAATTTTGAGCTTGGGGATAAGCTCGTTGTCCAAGAGGGAAGTGATGTTCTGGATGCATTTGTTGGAAGAACTTATCAGAGAAACAGTCAGGCAGGAAAAAGATTAAATGCAACAAAAGATTCAGTGAAGGAGACAAATCAGGAAGGAAATCAAGTTTGAATATAAGATCTTAATTAGTTAAGATTCTTTATGTTTAAATAAGTTTTGAATAGGAGATATAGGAGGTCTTACTTGGTTAGGATTCTTGCATTTCTTAGTTAAAAGGGAACCTTATCTTCAGCTATGTTATTTAGTTTTAATCCTCCTCCTTTATAAGGAGGCTTTTGCTTCAATAAAGGATCATCAGAAATATTACAGTCAAAAAAAGTTTAGGAGATTTGGGGTTCTCTCAGACGAGCCCTAACACACACAAGCAACCATAGGTTCAGCAAAGAAAGGTAGAAACAATAACAAGGAGAAATCTATCAACACAATGGGTGATTTTCCAAAAAACAGGCCTGTAACGAGATCCTCAATACGGGCACATACCAAAATGATATTAGTTAAGGTATTTATGTAAGGTTGATATTTTAATGGGATTAAATCCAACTAATGGGTTAAAATTAAAAGTTAATTTTGGATCTTAAAAAAATATTGGCTTTAAGAGACCACATTATATTATTTACCACTAGGTTTAGATCCTCTATTCCCATTAGCATGTTTTAACCTTGCTTCCCCCCCAATACGACATCGTTTAAGTAGTAGAGCAAAAATAGGGATTTCATGTCTTCACCACCTATCAACTCTCTTCTTCCCCAAAAATTGTTGAAAATCAGCCCTCCCTCTTTCTTCCCCACTTTCTTTCATTTTTCTTCGATTTTTAAGCCAACTTTCTCTATTTTTAACCCCTAAATCAACTATTAAACATTAAATCATCAATCTAGGGTTCCTAAACTCACCATATCAACAAGAATCTTGGGAACAAGATGAAGAAAAAGTAGATGGGTTTTTATGAATAGTACCTGAAACGAACAAGATAAGCTAATGGAGTTTTGGTTGTTTTAGTACATGATTTTAGTGCAGTTGCATGCATTAATGAATAAAATACATGAAATTGAATTTTCATGCAATATTATGAAGATAAAGAAGAG
>JANIHZ010000002.1:29768909-29792959 GCA_027478365.1 Erythroxylum rufum | reverse complement strand
AAAATAACTTATGCTTAAATTTTATATAATATATAATTATTATCAGTACTAAAAATACAACCATATTTGCATTAACAACCAAATAGGTTTTTATTTTTATTTAAGAAAAACAGATACTAAAATCAGAAGACAAAAACTAAAAACTACAGTAGAAAAACAGAAGTGAAACAAAACGATCTCTAAATTTCTATGTTCATTCCTAGGAATGAGGGTATGTATTAAATTGTTAAATTCCATATTTATCAAGAGCAAAAATTAATAAGGATTTAAGTACAAAAAATGCCCATAATGCAATGCTTTAAGATTTCAGGTGAAAATATGAGTCACTTTGTATATAAGCTACTTCTCGTTTGAAATGGTGGTTTATGAAAAATTTAACATTCTTTATGCTACACAATACTAAAAAATATTTAATTTGGCTCGTCCTTTTTAAAAGGAAAAATGATTGGCAGCTCTCACCTATCTATACCTTTAATTGACAATTGTTTTGTCCTATTATGATGTATCCAAAGCATCCCAAAGCCAAATCCTTGTAATGAAGATGTGAGATCTTCAATTTTTGAATTGTTTTCTAATTTTTAATTGCTATATAAAACCATGTAAAGAATCAACATTTAATGATGAAGCATATTGTTATAGTTAATTGGTCAAATCGTGAATTAACTATCTAGATTGTGAGAGCAACGAAGGAAGAAGAATTAGAGAAGGAGATGAGGAGAGAGTAAGAGAGAGAATTCAAAAATTTCCAAAATAAGAGTAACAAGGAAGAAAAACAAATATGTTATTGCTTGAGTAGCTATTCGTTACACAATGACTATATGAAACGGTAAAAAAAATGTTTGCCAATAGACATGAGCCACATATAAGTCTACTACAATAGTATTTAAATAAAACAATACATTTCTTGTTTCCTTGAGGCTTCTTTTGTAGCATCATTCTTTGTTTATTTAGTTATCATTGTTGTTCCCACATTTCATCTTTCAGTTTTTGCAACATTGCTCCTTCCTTCCTTCAAGAACCTTGTCCACAAGGTTAGCTATCTTTTATATAGCTCAGAAAAGAACTCTAGGTTCCATTTCTTTATTGAGCCTTTTGTTCACCAAACCAGAAGTTGTGTTATAGGTTTATTGTTGTGTTTGACTATCCTTCTATCCAATATTGACGTTGGAGCTTCGATCTATAATATTGGGTGTCGTTGGAAGGTCAAATGATACTGACTTATGCCTTTACATGTACCTCTTGAGTTGAGATATGTGAAATGTGGGATGAATTGAAGATTCAGCTAGCAATTGGAGCTTGTAGGCTACCCTTCCCATCTTCTATATTGTATGGTCCATGGTATAATGGGGATAATTTGTGATTAATCCTCTTCTAAGGTGAATATTGTTTATAGGGTTGAAACTTTAGGAACACTCATTCCCCCAACCTCGAACTATTTATTTGTTTTCTTTTTATCTACTTCTTGTTTCATTAGATGCTAGGCTCTTCTGAGATGGAATTTAGCGATTAGTAATGATTCTCGGTCTCATAGCTTGATTCACCAATAAAATTTTGGAATCATCGAAGAAATGTGGTCTGTACACTGGGGGTGGATAACCATACTGAATTTCAAAGGGTGTTAAATTGATAGTTGTGTGATAGGTGGTATTTATACCACCACTCGGCTAGAGTATCCAATCGGACTACTTGTTCGAAAAATCACATAGCAAATAGGTAACTGATATTTTATTTATAGCTTATGTTTGTCCATTAGACTGGGGATGGTAGGTAGTGGAAAAGTTTAAGCTTACCCCTTGTAGTTTGAAGGTTTTTTACCAAAAAAGCACTCAATAATGATGAGTCTATATCAGTCACAATTGCTTCGATCATTCAAGTAGTTTAAAAATGCAATTGATGAACATTTGAGTTATCTTTGGTGTTAAGTAGGGATGCTTAGTAGCAATAAAATGAGAAAACTTGCATGTGAGAACTTGATCGAGATAACTAGGAACAAGAGACTGAACTAGAGTTGGATAGAGCAAGAGAACAAGAAACATATAAAAATTTAGAATTGTGGCTCTCATACCATGTCAAACTTAGAGAACTTGGAGAACCGAAAATCCCTTGTATTAGAAGAGAGCATTCATATATATGCAGAAAAGTCCTACCTCAATAAGGGATATAAAGGAGAAGACCTATTTAAATAAGGAAGAACTAGAATCTTCTCCTTTAATTTAGAGTTGACTACCTAAATAGGAAAATACATTAATTACATCAACAAATCATTTAATTAAATTAGCAGCTAAATCTTCTGATTAAATTAGTGGCTAAATCTTTTGACAGGTCGAAAGCTTGTTGCTCCTTCTCCCTCCAATTCTAGTTCATAAGCAGTTCAGTCAATGGTTTGGCCGTCTCCCTATAATATTTGATATATCCTTTGTAGTAATTGTGAGTCAAGAATCCCCTCAGCTCCTTGAGGCATCATGTTATGGCCACCTTTTTATAGTTTCTGGCTTCTTAATGTCGGTTGCCACTCTATAATCAGAAATTGTGTGACCCATATAGTTTATCTGTCTTGCTCCAAAAATACATTTGCTTCCCTTCACTAACAACCGATTGTTTTGTTTTATTCGCATGGTTATCTGTACATGCTTGAGATGTTGGAAGGACTTACTATAGATTATGATGTTGTCAAAGAAGACCACGATGAATTTTCTCAAGAAGGGCTTGAAGATCTAATTCATAAGGCTTTAGAAAGTGGATGTACCGTTGGTTAAGCCGAAAGGCATGATCAAGAATTTGTAGTGTCCTTCATAGGTTTTGAAGGCTGTCTTTGGAATGTCTTCAAAATTTATTCGAATTTGGTGTCTTGTTTAAGTGTCTTGTTTTAGAGCCTTCCATTCTTTTATGGCAAAACATGAAGATATAATAATTTGAAGTCTGTTGTTGAGAATCAGTTGGAGATTTTAATAGGAAAGGGTTTCTGTCAGGTTGCTTGATATTAAGCGTTGTTAACCTTTTCTTTTTTGTAATTGTTGGGTGTAAAGGGCAGTCATGGTTCTTCGATAAATTAACTGTTGTTAGGACACACTTGAGTTTCTTAAAATTGAATTCTTGTTGTTTCCCATTTCCGAAGTGTTTTTGATGGTCTGAGTTTTGATGCTTTTGGTTCTCAAATTCTGATATGATAATAATGGATACTTGAAATTTCATTCTTATATTTTACTTTTGAATCATTGTCAGGTATTACTTGAGATATATGGACCCAAAGAACTCTAAAGAATTAGTTGATAAGAAGAAGGAGATGTAAGTGCAATTTTATTTCTTATATAAAAGTAACCCTGTTCTGTAGGTGCAAATACATGTTTATTATTCCGTTCAATAATCTTTTAGCTACTTTTAGTAATCTTTTCACCTTCAGTTATTGGAGCCCAGTTGATGTCTACGTGGGTGGTGCTGAGCATGCTGTTCTCCACTTACTTTATGCAAGATTCTGGCATAAGGTTTATGGCCCCCATCTGTTGAATTTGTAGGGAACCTTCATAACTTTTGTAATAGCTAATTGAATTTCTATCCTCCTCCTTAACTTACTATCGGGTTCCTATTATTTTTGGCTTTCATATTGCCTATTCATGTTTTGTGCGTCTCTTGTTAAATGAAATTCCAAAAGCTCTTTTTTTCCCTCTATTTTTGTGATTGAAGGCATAGGTTGTTGGTCATGTTTATGCTAATCAAACTAACATGAATTTTATAGCTTATTGAGTAAAATGGGGCTGTTTATGCTGCTGTTTCGATGACATTCAACTTTCATGGATATAGAGTTCAGTAGATAATAATACTTAAATTGGCTGTGAGCTGTCTTCATTCAAATAGATTATTCAATCTTATTTTGTTTCTTTCTGCAAGAAGTAACTTCTGATTGAAATTCTTTTGCAGGTTCTCTATGATATTGGTGTTGTGTCAACCAAAGAGCCATTCAAGCGTGTCATAAACCAGGGAATTATCCTTGGGGAAGTAAGTACGATTTTCCAGCAACAATAAGCAATATTATGAACTTGTAATAACTAGTGTGGCAGGTTCAATACATGGCTTATAAAGACTCGGAAGGAAACTATGTATCTGCTGACTCAGTTAATACGTCAGAAGAAATTCATCAAGAAATAATTCCTGAGGAGAAGGTAAGACCTATACGTATCTGTATTTTACCACATTTGATGCTGATACATTTGTGCAAGAGGAAGGGAATGTTTCATTGTTCTGAGGAGGGCTTTTGTTTTGGTGTTTCACATAATTGATTCTAACGGTAAACTGTCTATATAGGTGATGAAATCCGGGGATGCATTTGTACTAAAAACTGATCCTGATATTCTTCTGATTGCTCGAGCTCACAAAATGAGTAAAAGTAGGGGAAATGTTGTCAATCCAGATGATGTTGTTTCTGAGTATGGTGCAGATTCCCTTAGGTTATATGAGATGTTTATGGGACCATTTAGGTATACTTCTTAATCATAAGTCTATAGAAGGTGCATGTAGAGGTGCTTGCTTACGTGTTGGCTTCTTCCAATTTTGCTTTTAGAGATTCAAAAACTTGGAGTACTAGTGGAATTGAAGGTGTATATCGGTTTTTGGGTAGAACTTGGAGGCTGATTGTTGGTTCACCTTTACCTGATGGTTCTTTCATAGATGGAACAGTGACAATTGATGAGGAACCGACTTCTGAGCAGCTAAAGTCTCTCCATAGATGCATAGCTAAGGTTGTTTATCAGTCTATTAGTGCATTCTCTCTGTTTTAATGATTAGCTTGTCGTTCTCCTGGATTCTTCTTTATGTTTCACTCATTTAGCTATATGGTGCCAGTGCATTTGGGTTTCCATGATACCTTTTGAAGTTGGCTGGAAAGCTTGCTTCAACTTCTTGTTAATGCAGGCAGAAGTCAATAATGGCATGTAGCACTCCATAATGAATCTTCTTGCTATTTAATTTTGGATGACAGGTAACCGAGGAAATTGAAGGAACAAGATTCAACACAGGAATATCTGCAATGATGGAATTCATCAATGCAGCATACAAGGTTTTTCGAGATAACTATTATTTCTTAGCTTCCAAAGACTGGATACTTGGTGCTTGATTTCCTTCCATGCCCAAATAATCTTACCCCTCTCCATATTTCGTATAGTTACTTTTGTTTATCAGCCTTAATTTTCTAGTTGACTTAATGTGCTCTATTGCAATTTTTACATGTGAAAGTGGGACAAACTTCCGAGATCAGTTTTTGAAGATTTTGTTTTATTACTGTCCCCATATGCACCTCATATTGCCGAGGAACTTTGGTTTCGGTTGGGGAACTCAGCTTCATTGGCTTATGAACCTTTTCCTGAGGTTATATCTTGTTTCTTTCCTGAGGTTATTCATTGGAATGTTTATTATTTGGTTTCCTCCTCACTTTTATGTTGTTTTATTCATAATCATTGTCGTATTCCTGTTTCTCAACAATCTATGACTTACCGATGTTTTCCATGTCTATACATTATGCAATGGAAACTGCCCTACTTCTGTATTATGTGCTAGCCCTTGTGATAAAAAATAGATGTGTTATTACTATGGAATCGTTCTATATTCTGGTTCTAAAATCCATATGTTGACTTCTGATTTGCGGCTAGAACTTGATAGGTACGGTACCTCTTCTAGCTTGGAAGAATGTTGAAGTAGAAAACAAAAAGTAGAATGATGACACCGTCTGCATTCCCAAGTTTGTTAAATTTCTACAAACGCAAATTCTTATGTTTGTCACTGAATTGCAGGCCAATGCTTTTTTCCTGAAAGACTCCAGCATAGTTCTACCAGTTCAGATCAATGGCAAGACAAGGGGTACCATACAGGTTGAAGAAGGATGTTCAGAGGACGATGCTTTTAGTTTGGCTACACAGGACGAGAAGCTATCCAAGTATCTTGTTGGAAAATCTGTCAAGAAAAGAATTTTCGTGCCTGGAAAGATTTTAAACGTAATTTTGGGCCCTCAAAATGTCAAGGCAGGTGTCAGATAATCAATTTTACCGCATACCTGAACTAATGTTGTGGATGCATCTTAAGTGGAAGAATTGTAAAGCCTGTTGAAAATCTTTACTAGTATACTTCTGGCAGCTGAACTTAAAATGAAAGTTGAAAGAAGCATTCAGAAATAGAAGAGCTGAAAGTTTACCATTTCGAGGATGTGTATAAAATTCTTCTTGAGAGGCATATACCATACTTTTAGTATAGAAAAGAAAATTTTTGTAGATACAAGCACCTGAAGAAAGGTTCTTGAGTGCATGTATTTATCTTGAACCTTAAATTGAGTTAACAAATGCTTCTGTTACGAATTTTCTTGTAAACAAGGGTTGAGTACCGTGGTTGCTGCATGATGTGAAGTCTTTCCAAAGAAACTTTGCTTGTCCATTCACACCGGCATTGCAACTGTCAAAAGATTTACCAAGAGAATGTAATCAGAACTAGAGTGAAACTTAGTTGCAGGTCCTTGAGCATGATTTGAAGCTAAGGGTGACAAAATCGTAAAATTTCATGATCAGATTGGCTATACATCCAAAGCCTTTTCCTTTAACAGCAACCTCTCAACTACAAGTCTAACAACTCGTCGTATGGACGTACAAATGTCACCTTATGTTTGTTTTCATTCGACGGCACGCCGAGATCCTGACCTTCTTTTCAAAAGAATCCATTTTTTTAATTCGAATTATAATCTCCAAAACACATCTCACTTCACTTATTCCACAGTACCAAATTGTGAAATGTGAACATATTCTACCAAACGTAAACGTCTGATTTTTTACAATTTACAGATTATCGACTGTAGTCTTGTCTTCGCTTCACGGAGAGAGCGAGATATGTGAGACATCACTTCAACGCCACTTTAATCTGCCACCTCATAAATTTGCCCTCTTTTCCCATATGTTCGTCTCTTTGAACCTGTTCATGCATCAATGTACTATTCTCCATCTCAGGTTTTCTTGTGTCTTCCATATTTAGATAAAAGCAAACTGAACTAGTGCCTTTGTCGTTTGTTTATCAAAGTTTTGGGATTTGGGTATTGGATTTTGATGAAAAAGATTGCGACGTTTGCAGGAAGAACCATGAACAAGAAAGCCCCAGCACTACCCGTACGACATCTCTTTTGGTTTGGTTGGAAGCTGCTTGTTATTCTCTCTGTCACTCTCTGTTTGATCGCTCTGCTCAGACTCCGTTCTCAATCCAATTTATCGTCTTCAGATTCATTTTCTCCTGCAAGATCTCGTCTTTCTGGTGTTGCATTCGAGGGTCTTCCTAAAATCGCCTTTCTTTTTCTCGTTCGCGGTAACCTCCCTCTGGATTTTCTATGGGGCAGCTTTTTCGAGGTACTATTTTTTATAGCTTTGAGTACGAATTTTTCGTCAGTTTCTTGAGAAAAAGGACAAAGAGAATGATGAGAGGTGGTATTGAAACGGAGTGGTTTCCAGAACGCTGACGTGTCGAAATTCTCGATTTATATTCACTCGACGCCTGGGTTTGAGTTCGATGAGTCAACCACAAGGTCGCATTTCTTTTACGGTCGGCAGTTGAAGAATAGTATACAGGTGATTCTCTTATAGCACCAAACAAACTTGCAGGTTCTGCCCTCTTTTTCTTTTCTTTTTTTTAAAGTTCGTGATTAGGTATATGGTCTTTTTTATTTGATTTGCTATGGTTTTTTAATTGCCGCATGGAAGGTTTGATAAATTCCTTCTTCTGCCTGGGAAACTGAAACTTAACTAAGAGTATCTGCAGTTAGTATTTTATCATAGCAGTTTGATTAAATTTGATTCAACTTCTTACCTTTCCTAAAATCTCTTTGAACGAAATCTTAGGTGACTTGGGGAGAATCGAGTATGATTGAAGCAGAGCGGTTGCTGCTTGCAGCTGCTTTGGAAGATCCTGCTAATCAGAGATTTATCCTTCTCTCTGACAGGTTGCTTCTCTTTTGCTATGTCATCAATCTATCTCTTTACTTGTTGAGGGGCTTTTCCCTGGATTAGTAAGTGGATTTCGAGTGTCTGAGTAGGTGACGTGGAGAAGTTATTTGGTTTCGAAATTAGGACATCCTCTGCAAGTCAGAATAAATCTTCTTACTTTTTTGGGGGTGGGGGTTTAAATGCTGAATTAGTATGGTCATTGGTTATAATTGAATTAAGAGATTTTCTGCGTTGCAGTTGTGTGCCTTTGTACAACTTTAGTTACATATACGACTATCTGATGGCTTCTCCAAGGAGTTTTGTTGACAGGTAGCTAGGACGCTTAACTCTTTACTATTATTTTTGGTGTCTTACCAACAGTTGCACGAAAATTTGAAGTCTTAAGATTTAGCAGTTGCTTTATCCTGCAGCTTTCTTGATGCAAAAGAAGGTCGCTATAATCCAAAGATGTCCCCTATTATACCTAAGAAAAAATGGAGAAAAGGCTCCCAGGTACTTCTTCACTGATTTGTATACTAAAGAATGGCTAATGGATTATGTTACTTGAACTCTGAGTTGATTACCGATGAGGGTTGTTTAGCCTTATAACTGAAGAAATTTACGGCTTGTGGCCTCACTGATATCAATTTTATAGAAAGCTATTTCTTATGAAATTGGTGCTCATTTTAAACAAGAAATGAAGTGCTATCATGATATGAGAATGCTTTACACTCAGTCAAAATTGTGATTATTGGATTTCTCTACAATGAGACATTCCAACAAGTTAATTACAGTTAAACAAGTTCTATCAGTTGACACCATAGAATAAAACCTTAAACTGATTTATGCAGATCATTATCTTGTCAGAACATGGTAAAAAGGGATGAGTGAACATTGCAAAACTATAGTAGTGCATTTGATCGCTTACATTAACATTGCAAAACTATAGTAGTGCATTTGATCGCTTACATTTGCTAGAACAATTTCCATGGCATTTTTTTTTCCTCTTCTCAAAACTGGCATTTAGTATTGAAAGTATCAAATGCCAGACTGATAATTTTTAGTTTAGCAGTATTTGTTGAACCTTACAACTTAAAGATGTGATCCTACAGTTGTCTGCTTAGGCTTAAGTTGATCTTTCTTATTTTTTGTATTAGCAATCCGTCAACTAACATAAAGCTTGATATCAGTGGATCACATTGGTGCGAAGTCATGCAGAAGTAATTGCTGATGATGGAGTTGTATTTCCCATCTTTAATAACCTTTGCAAGGTAAGCTGTTGCATCTGGGGCATGATACATTATTTTGAGATGAATTTACACATCTTCCTGTTCATTGAAGACAACAGTATTCTTGTGTCTTTGAATATGAAACAGTATTAACATTTCATTAGCAATCTGAGCATTCATATGATAACATTTCTCTGCAATTTTATCAGAGGATGTTAGACTGTAGATAACTTGCATAATGTGAAATTACTGACGAAATTATCTGCATCTTATGGCAACATTATCTATCTCTGCAGCGGCGCCCGCCCCTTGACGTTGGAAAGGGAAAGCTAAATATTGTAAGTTTTACTCAATTACTTACCTGCATAATGAAGATTTAAGTAATCTAATTGAAGAAAAACTAATATCAGATATTCGAAAATTTGATGTTGTTGGCTGATCGTTTATGGGACTTGCTCTGTTGAACCCTTACTGTCATTCCCTTTAGTTTTGCTAAGTGATTTCTCATTCTCCCGAAATGTTCTGTCTTGTGGGCCTATTATTTAAAATCAACAAGACTGTTTAAGTGCTTGTATAACCAAATTAATGAGATGCATGCTACAAAAGGAACATAAAGTTCACATGTTTACCAGCCGTAAATTTTCACAGAAAGGTAAACTGAGATAGGACCTCTAGTCACGACTTCTATATAGTATTTTCTTTATTATTTGTTTTTCTTAGAAGGAACTGATCTATTAATCTAACCATGCATAATTAAATGCAGAAACTTCAGAAGCAGCATAACTGCATCCCTGATGAGCACTATGTTCAAACGTTGCTAACTGTAAGTCCTTTTTAGATTTCTTATTTCTCAAGTTGAACACTTCCCGCAACTCTGTAACTGGTATTGACCTTTTCTCTTGTTAATGCAGTCCTTAGGAGCTCATTATGTTGTTGTCTTAACTGGGACTTTTCTTTCTCTTGAACTTGTTTATTTTTAGATGAGTGGGCTGGAGGGTGAACTGGAAAGAAGAACCTTGACTTATACAGAATGGAACATGTCTGCAGCTAAAATGGATAACAAAGGCTGGCACCCTTTCACATTCACCTATGGAGATGCAGGCCCTAAGAAGATCAAACAGATAAAGGTTATTATTTTGGCTCCTTTCTTCTCTTATTACTAAGACTAATGGGTTATATGTGTAATATAACGCTTTCATCTCCATAAGAAGGGAATGTAAAGAATTCATTTTGAACAACCTGGAGAGTTGAGCTGTCTGGCTTCTTCACCCTTGCTCTTCTGATTGCTTTCATTTTGTGTACATGAGAAAGTAGATAACGCCCATCATAAGTGTTTTTTTATTCACATCATTGGACATTTTGATGTTTTTGCAGTTCCTTTACAATTTTCTGTTGATTTCTGGATTTGGTGTCATTTTTTTGAGCTTTCTGGTACTGTTCTGGATTCAGTTCCAAACCTATAAGCTTGGTTCATACCTCTGAATTCTTATGCTTATTGATTCAACAGGACATCAATCATGTATACTATGAGACCGAGGACAGAACAGAATGGTGTCATACTAATTCAACGTCTGTTCGCTGCTTTCTATTTGCGAGGAAGTTCTCTCGAGGAGCGGCCATGCGCCTTTTGAGTGAGGGTGTTATTGGTCCCTTTGATGCATCTGCATTATTAGGCACACCTGCATAACATAATACGCAGCACTATCTGATCAAATCCTAGCCATCAACTGATCAATATAATAGCAAGTGAGGGCATTCCTAGGTCGGTTACACGGTTACAATTATACACATATCTTACAGAAGTCAGAAGATAAGGGCGTAGAGCAGCGATTCGTTCAAATTTTGATGAGAATGAAATCGGAGATCATTTATTTTATAATCCTCGATACCATTAGTATTTAGCCTAGAGTTTATCTGATGTCTCAATGTAATTAAAGCAGAATTAGTTTCATGGGAGGTCTATTCTATGTATCCCCTGCCTATGGCGGTGGTTTTTGTTAAAATTTTCTCTTGTAGACTTTCTAGGTTGTGAATATGCTTATATTATTTGATGTCCATCTACATGGGGCGCGAGATCGATGTTAGGTCCATTGGCAGATTGGCTTTTAGTACAACCTCGCAGAATCTCTCATTTCTCTTTTAGCTAGCCCCTTCTTTTTAACTACATGACCTAGCTGGAGTTCCACTTGCTCTAGTTTAAACTAAACTAATGGTCAGGTTAATCTGAAGAGCCTCCAAATGTTATTAATTTTTTGTAATTTACATCCCACAACTCTTTCTTTTCCTTCACAGAGCGATACAGAATCTTATTATTGGAAAAACAGCATAAAATTTTCTCCGAGGTGAGTGAGATTTGGGAGCAATGAACTCCTTCATTTGCGTTCGAACTCAAGTGGCAGAGTAAAAGTTGCTGTGAAGCGGCATTTGCTGCAGGTGAGATTTGTTCTTCACACGTCTAAAGATTTCCAAAGCTAAAGCACTGAAAAATAGGAATACAAGGAACCCTACATAAGCCCATTTCCATTTTTCTGCATGACCTTGTAGGCCTACCCCAATGAAAATGTTTGTTATGATCATAACAATCAACGCATAGCCTAAAACTTGGTGGCATATCTCCCACACCCTTCTGAATTCGTCCTCTCTCTTTGGTTGCAAGCAAAGTCCAAGCATCTGTAGATGTATATGTACAATCAGACATGTAATAGATGATGAAAGATTTATGCAAATATTAGCAAAATGCCGGAAAGCTTACCTGTACAGTTGCGAACGTAAATATTACAATGTCAAGAATCCGGTGAGCTTTCGAGTTGTGCTGCTTGGAAGAGCTTCCAAGCAAGATTCCAGTGGCCCAGCCAAGTGCACCCACGACATATCCCAGAGTCTGGCACGAAATGTGAATGTTGTACCACTCCTCGCATTTCAGGGGAAACTTTCGAAAGGATCTTGCAACAATTGCCCCCAAAGGCAACAGAGTTCCCCATCCTATGATCTTTAGCAGCAAAGGAACCTGTTTTTGTTCATGACTCATTCTTCAATCCAAAAAAAAAAAAAAAAAAAAAAACTTTGCTATCGTGAAAATGCACAAGAAAATCAAAGTTGTTTTTCTTACACTCTTGAGGGGATGCTTGGGGTGCCTACCACGTTGACGCTTTGGAGATCTTAGGTTAGTTGTTACTCCGTTCTCCATTTCGTGAACAAAAATATTATCCCCAACTTGACGTGCATGATTTTGTGTGTTTGCTTCCAATACAGAGACATCCACATTGCATGAACTTGAATCTGCAGTAATAACAGGCGAACAAAATGTAAGGCTGACCAGGATTACTTGCCAATAAACATTCATAGTCTTTGGGAGCAAACCTTGCGTAAATTGAGGACCACATAATGCAACAACATATATGACTCTGTCAGGAGTTCATGGTTATCTCACAATTTGTTTCATAAACTAGGTTTCCAGCCCCCAATTACTATGTGTACTGGTTGTTTAGAATATGTTCTTTTCTTGTCAGCTTAAAGAATCCTGTCTGACTTGCTTGAACCGCACAAATCAAATCAGATATTATTCTGATCTTTATAATGTACCTGTCTGCTGCTAATTATTCTAAACCTCTTTTTAACCTTGCGTTTTGGCCCTAAAGGAGTTCAAAATGATCATTAGCCAATAAACATGTGATGATAGGAACATATCAAAGTTAATTAAAATCAATTCCAGGTGCATTAAGCAGGACATTTTGATCTATAAATGGCAAAATAAGAGTTTAAAAGAAGCATACGATCATTTTTGTGGCCTTAAAATCGTGGCTGAGAGATTGCCATGAATGGCATGAGAATAATTACTCTGCAATATATTTCATATTAAATGTTATCTGCAACCTACTAGTTAAAATATCAGACCAAAAGTAGAGTGGTGAGGTTTTCTATGCTCTTCCTACTAGAAGCAGAAACTTTTAACATTTTTCCTAGTCAATAATGATTTTAGATTATTGCATATATGGCCTAATTGGTCCCTTATGGTTGCTTGGTTCATAAAAAAAAATTATAATACAATTTTAAAATTCTATATATAAGTATGTATGCACCCCAGTCAATTTATAACAATGCAACCTTTGGTTGGCAGAAAACTTGTCGAAAGTATTGGCCTAGTTTTGTTGGTAGCCCAACTTTCCTTTGCATCTAATCAAGTTATTTCATCTTTCAGTAATATGCAAGTAGTTAACAACTGGATGTCCAGCCCAGTTATACTTAAGGGGGAGTGTTAGAGTGTCTCATATTGCCTAGATATGAAAATGTTAAAAAGTTTATAAGTGATAAAGATCAACTATCCAAACAACTAGTTCTAGTTATTTGGACAATGGTTGACCCAAGCCCAATTCTTGTTAATGGACTCTACACTCTACCCATATTAAAAATTCAATAAGGTGACTACTGGAGTAGAGGTAAAGATTAGATCAGAAGTTATACCACGAAAAGAGTGTTTTAAATACTTAGGGTCTATTATCCAAAGCAATAGAGAGATCGATGAAGATATAGTCCATCGTATTAAATCAAGATGACTCAAATAGAGCAGTGCTTTAGGAGTTTTATGTGACAAGAAGATACCACTCAAGCTCAAAGGTAAATTATATCGATTAATGATTAAGCCAACCATGCTATATGGAGCAGAATGTTGGCCCATCAAACAAATACATAATAATAAGCTTTTGATGACTAAGATGAGGATGCTCCGGTAGATGTGTAACCTTACTAGAAGAAATAAAATAAAAAAATCTAATGGTCAGAGACAAATTAAAAGTGGTTGGTATAAATGAAAAATTGAGAGAGGCATGTCTTAGATGGTTCGGAAATGTTAAGCAGAGACATCTCGATGTTCCAGTGAGAAGATTCGAGAAATAGTACTTAGAGATTGTAAGAGGAGAAAGGAAGCCCTTAAAAGAACTAGGAGGAAGTGATCAAGAATGATATGGATAAGTTAAATCTTACCAAGGACTTGACCTGAAATAGAAAACTTTGGCGTACTAGGATATAGGTTAAGGGTCTTTACTGAAAGAGGACATTCGCTTTCGTGTAGGTTACCAAAAACCTGCGTCGTTTGCATTTATTATGTAGTATGTTACTTCTAGGGTGTATAACTTATATTGGTTCTTATGTAGCGTAACTGTTGACAAGCATGATCAGAGTTTTTCATGTACGGGTATTTCGTGATCGATACGGGTCTCTTCTGATATGTATTTTACTTAACGTTTATTGCAATTCTTAGATATATTCTACAGTTACGTTATTTTGTGTTATATTTATTACTCTTGTTCGAGGTTTCTCTTTAGTATTTGTTTTCATTATGTTGTATTTTTTATTTAGTTGTTTTTCATACCTTTTATGTTTATTTGATTTATTTTACCTTACTTATATTATATGTATACACATCCATGTTTATTGTAAGTTCTTCATAACACATTGCATGTGGGTCTACCGAAAACAGCCTCTATACTACGTAGGAGTAAGGCTGCGTACTATCAGACCTTCTCAAACCCCGCACCTTAGTGAAACTTCAACTAGTTGTTGTTGTTGTTGTTGATGATGATGATGATAGTTAAGTAGATACAATTATGGATATCTGTGACTAATATAATAAAAGGGATATAATTATATATACATTATTTTTATTTAGTTAGTATATACTACATGACTGTATATTTTTAAGGAATCAAAGTGTACAACAAAAGCATAAGAACCTAAATCGATTTTGAGCAAAAACTCATACATCTCAATTAAAGGGTTTTTAAATGGAGAGATAATCATGGTCCCCAAATTTTTCCATTGAATTATGTAGCTTAGCAGATTGTAAGTCTAAACTTGATGATGAGACTTGAAAAGTTAGATCTTACTATTGAATGATATTCCACCACAAATTCAACTAAATTGACTCACATTTGAGATGTGATAACTTTTCTCTCGAGGCTCTCTTATTTAAATTTATAGCACATCTAAAGTTAGTTTTTATGAAAAAGCACCAATCAATCACTTGAGGTAAAAGTTTCAATAATTTGTTGAAAATGATTCATCCAAAGATAAAAGGAAACATAGACTTAAAACTGAAACAAAAATAACAACTTAAAAATAGTACATGTTGGATGAGACTGAAGCTAATTATATTAGTTTATGATAACTTGTTCTTTTGTCTTTTCTAACATATGGACATACATCAAATTTCTATATTAGCTAAAGAAATGTGGTAAAAGTATACCATGGCATAAGGTAATGCAAATTCTGTTTTTGGTTCTACTTGTTGAGATGCAACACTTACTTATAGAAACTATATTGCATATGTTCTTTGTTTAACGTATTCTTTAGTTATTTGTTAAGATATTTTATGTGTTCAATTTAGATTTTAACTTGTTAAGTTTTTTTTTTAATCTATTTTCTATTCATTAGTTGTTAGTTGAGTCACGTAAGTTTACATAAAAACTACTTAATTTCATTTTTAAAATGAGCTTTTTATACATTAAAGTTCAACATTGTGGTATCAAAGCAGGTTGTGAGAGCATTTCTTTAAAAAGGTGAATAATCTCCAAGTTGTTGGTGGAATAAAAAAGCTTAACAATCAAAATTACAATTCCTGCTTTACCAGTATAAGCTTATACATGCATGGCCAAGACTTATGGGAAGTTATGGACGCCAATGAAGTTATACAACCAAAAGAAGAAGATGTAAATGGTATGATGTGAATATGAAAGACTAAAGTTGGCAAAACAATGTTTGCTCTAAAGACGAAAGTTAAAGAGGATGTGTTAGAGCACATCGGGGATGCCATAACTCCCAAAAAGGCTTAGGATATGTTTGCTAAGTTGTTTTCTATAAGGAATGACTTAAGACTCTAACTTCTTAAAAGTGAGTTGTTGACAATAACACAATGTGATATGACAATAACTCAATATTTCCACAAGGTAAAGGTCATATATCGAGAGATTTCAAAGTTAGATCCACAAGCTCCAATTGGAGAAACCAAAAAGAAAAGAATAATCATTCATTAATTGATACCTGAATATAAAGGGTTTGTTGCTGCAATACAAGGGTGGTAAAATCAACCATCAATTGTTGAATTCGAGAATTTGCTTGCTAGTCAAGAAGCTCTAACTAAACAAATGGGAGGAGTTACATCAAAGAGTAAAGTGGAAGCTCTTTATATGAATAAAAGTGCTTCTATCCTACAGCAAAGAAATGTTATACTTGTCCAGTTGCATAGTAAGAGAGACAAGAAGGCTATCAAGTGTGTTTTTATAAGATATGATGGCTAAAGGAATGGATGGAGATGTTGCTATCCTACAACTAAGAAATCTTACACTTCTTGAAATGTTGTGTTTGATGAAACTTCTTCGTGGTGGTCTTCCAACAAGGAAGTACAAGACTCAAATAGTTCCAATGATGTGTTACATTCTTCTCAAATTCAGTTAAGTATGGATGATGTTGCTAATACAAGTTTCAAAGACAATGTTCATGATGATGCAACTTAAACTCTTGGCAAACTAGTGTGTATTAGAGGTCCGGAGATGAAGGTGAGCCTACTAAAATAAAATCGCCAACTCCACCTAGAAATTCAACAAGAGTTAGAGCCTAATTTTAAATATGCTAATGCTCAACAAGAGTTAGAGCCTAATTCTAAATATGCCAATGTTGCTATAGTCTAAGCAGATGTAAAAGAACCAGAATCAGTTAAGGAGTGTTGGAAAATCTCTTAGGTTTGCAGATTCTTGATTTTAGAAATCAGTTTAGAGATATTGATTTGATAGCTATCAAATAAATTAGATTTTATTTTATGCTGATTTAGATTAGATGTTATCTGTTTTTAAATTTTAGTTAAAGAAAGACTGTATAAATTGACAAGTTTCTATTTAATAATATAACGGTGTTTTACGACAAAACCTTTGCTTTCTCTTCTCTTTTATTCACTTATTATGCTTCACCTCTATTAAAACAACATGGTATTAGAGCATTTGTCTTGAGGGACTTGTGAGATAAGCGAAACCAAAACACAAACCTGATTTACAACCCAGAATTACAACAAGAATTATAACCATCTTCAAGCAATGAAGATTGAATCACAACTGTCTCAAGGTGCACCACCAAGTTTTGATGGTGAAAACTATCAAGTTTGGGCTATTCGAATGAAAGCTCATCTTGATGCTATGGATGTTTGGGAAGCTGTGGAGGAAGACTATGAAGTGCCTCTATTGCTAACAAATCCTACAATGACTCAAATCAAGATGCACAAAAAAAGGAAAAATAAGAAGTCTAAAGCCAAAGCCTGCTTGTTTTCTGCTGTTTCAAACATCGTATTCACAAGAATTATGAATCTAGAGTCAGCAAAGGATATCTGGGATTATCTCAAAAAAGAATACCAAGGCAATGAAAGAACAAAGAACATGCAAGTGCTCAACTTGATCAGAGAATTTGAAATGCTGAAGATAAAAGAGTCCGAAACTATTAAAGAATACTCTAACAAGTTGCTCGGCATAGTAAACAAGGTGAGGTTATTAGGTAAGGATTTTTCTGATGAACGAATAGTGTAAAAAGTTCTTGTAACCTTACCTGAAAAATATGAATCTAAAATTTCTGCATTGGAAGAAGCTAAGGATCTATCAAGTATGTCTTTGGCAGAATTAGTAAATGCACTAGAGGCATAAGAACGAAGGAGGATGATGAGAGAAGAAGGAACCATTGAAGGTACTCCGCTAGCAAAAGAAAAATATTCAAGAGGAGATAAAAACAATAGTTTCAACAAGATTAACGACAACAACAACAGAAATAATGATGATTCAAATCCACTATGCCCACATTGCAAAATAGCAAATCACCCAAAAAGAAAGTATTGGTAGAGGTCTGATATCAAATGCAGAAAATGTTAACAAATTGGGCATACGGAGAATATTTGCAAGTCACGAAATGAAGAGGCAAAAGCAGCAACTGAGCAACATCAAGAGGATGAATTATTTTGACATTAAAACTCTGCAACTCCTAAGGCAAGGAGGAGTTTGTTGGAAAATTCCTTAGGCTTGCATATTATTATGAAATAAATGCTCAAACTGACTAGATCTTAGGGAAATTTGATTATGATATTTAGTGCCAAGATTTTAGAAATTTGTTTTGTTATGGCTATCAGTTAGGATTTATTGTTAATCATGTCTTTTATCTAGCATATTTTTATGCTTTCCACATACTATGCTGTATTTGAGCAGAGTTGTTTTCAATGAAATTTATTGATTGCTTCAGCTTTAGAAAAACAACATCTTTTCCTTCACTTCTATTCACGTATTATGCTTCAGCTTTAGAAAACAATTGCTTTGAGTTGGTGTTAGTAGAGTTAAGGGAGTGTGTTTCTATTTGTGGTTTGTTCCTATTTTAAAGTTCAAATTAGAGTTTGTTCTTGTTTTGTGATTCACCAATTAAAGTAAGTATTGCACGACCATTTCTCACTTCTTGCTAAAATAGGTTATCCTTTTATATTGTGATTTTAATATCCTACTTGTGTGGTTTGGTATAATCTCAGTCTTACATCACAAAAGTGATGTAATTTGTTATGGACTCCAACTTCTCCTCATCTTTCCTCAAAAGCTCACCTTGATTACCATCTCAAACATTTTGGGGTTGAATGTGTGGGTGTGTGGGTGTGCGTGTATAAAGCTTTTGTTGGGTATTAGGGTAGGAGTGACAAGTTTTGACTTTTGATGGTAGAGCAACGATTAGTCTTTCAGTGAGTCTGAATCTAAGAGAAGAGAAGATATTGAGTCACAAATACATATCTCAATCCCAATTCCAACCTTATAATTCTATCTTTTTATAAGAAAAGCAAGAAAAGGTAAAGATGAAGAGAAAAACTGCTAACTTTTACTTTAATTTCTGCCTAAGATTAGCGTGATTCCTGTTGGGATGTTTATGCTATACTGCTATCTTTTAAACAAGAAATTGATAAAGATTTGTTAATTTGTAGGTATGTAAAATGTAGAAAAGTAAAGAACACTAATCTTTTTACTTGGTTCGATAGCTTCGATGCTATCTACATCCAAGGTTCCCACTGATGTGGTTTCCATTAATATGATGAAGAAGATGAGAAACAGTACAGAGATTGAGTGTTTTTAACACTTGCAAAGAGCCCTCCAAACTCTCCTAGTACCCACAGGTTTGTACTCTAGCACTCTCTGATATTTTCTCACTATGTTCTTGCTCTCTCAAAATCACTAAATACAATGTAAATTGAATGAAAAAGTTTCTATGTGTTCTCCTCTTTTCTGTCTGATGCTTGAGTTGCTTCTTTTGTAGTTGAAGAATGGAGTTGCTCTTCGGACGAGTTTGCATGGACTAGACGAATGCCATGTGCCCCCTACGTGAGTTATTAATGAGTCATCGTCTGACTTACATAGACCAGACGAATGTCATGTGCCCCCCACGTGAGTTATTAATGAGTCATCGTCTGACTTGCATGGGCCAAGCGAATGCCATGTGCCCCCACATGAGATATTAATGAGTCATCTTCTGTTGTGTTTTGATGTGTGTCTCACGTGGCTTCGTCTAAAGCTAACTCATTATGTCTCCGTCTGATAGAACCATCAAAAACTTCTCTTTCTTTGTCTGCTTCAAACACCTTACACGCATTCACCTTCTGTCTTGAATTTTCACCTATTTTTGTTGATTCTGAGTGTAGTTTGGTGGAGTATAGGTGATTTCCATCACATTATTCCCTCCTACTCCATCAATCTTCACTCTGATAAAAAATTCGAGAGTGATTTGAGAATTCAAAGCCCTAATTTTCGCCACACCAGTGAGATCGGATGGATCTACCTTCGGAATGAAGGGGCTTCATTAATCTGTAAGTATTCCCCACATAATATGAATTTCTTTTGAGTTAAAACCTTTTTCCTAAAGTCTAATGGGTTTTTATCTCCTGATATTTTCTCCAGATTGAAGACTCCCTTGGCTATTCGGTCTCTGACAAAGTGTAATCGCACATCTATATGCTTGGATCTCTTATGGAGGATTGGATCCCGACTAAGGTACCAAGCACTTTGACTATATATATATAATACTGGTGTTGTGATGTCTACGTTGATTTCTTTTAGTATAGCTGATAGCCATGTTAGCTCCTTTACTCCTTCTGTGATCGCATAATACTCTGCCTCTGTGGTTGATAAACTTACTACTGTTTGCTGTTATGATTTCCAATTGATTGTGTTTGCTGATAGCATAAAAACATATGCTGAGATTGACTTTATTGAGTCTTTATCAACTGCATAATCTGCATCCATATAACCATATAGAGACAAGTAATTGCATTTAGTTAGTTCTGTTTTAGAGAAGCATAATCCGTAATTCATTGTTCCAGATATGTATCTGAGAACACCCTTGAGTCCTTGCCAGTGTTCTAAACTTGGATTGGCCATTAATTTACTTAGGATACTAATAGCATAGGCTAAATTAGGCCTTGTGCATAGCATAAGGTACATGATACTTCCAACACCTACATCATAGGGATAGTGAACCATTGCTCTGTTTTCATCTTCAATCTTAGGACACTTGTCAGATACCATCTGTAGGTGAGATCCTAGGGGTACTGAACTAGGTTTGGCTTGATCCATGTTGAATTGTGCTAGGACCTTCTTTATGTAATGCCTTTGAACAAGCCAAAGTTTCCCTTCCCTCTTATTTCTAATTATTTGCATTCCTAGAAGCTTCTGAGCTTCTCCTAGGTCTTTCATTTCAAAATGAATGCATAAATCAGACTTCACTTCTTGAATTCTATTTAAATCCTTTCCTGTTATTATTAGGTCGTCTACATAGACCAACATGAATACTGCTTTATTCATTCCTAGATCCTTAAAGTATAGGCAGTAATCATATGAACTTCTAATGAAGTTTATACTAGCAGCAACCTCACGGAACTTCTTGTTCCATTGTCTAGGTGCTTGTTTAAGCCCATATAGGGATTTTTGCAATAGGCAGACATGATCTAGCTTGTTTTTGTCTTTAAAATTGACCGGTTGCTTTATGTAGATTGTCTCCTCAAGCTTTCCATATAGGAAGGTTGTCTTGACATCCATGAGTTTGTTGACTCAGATATCACCAACGATATCGTGTTCGGGTCACGCGGGAGTGGGGTGTTACAAGCTAAACCCAAGAAACTCCTCACTTCTGCTATATTCTTAGGTGCTTCCCATTTCATAACCGCTTCTATCTTTCTCGGATCCACATGTACTCCGTGCTTTGAAATCACATGTCCAAGAAATACCACTTCTCTTAGCCAAAATTCTCATTTATCGAATTTGGCATACAACTCGTTCTTCCTCAAAGTCTCCAAAGCAACCCTTAAATGTTCCTCATGCTCCTTATCACTCCTAGAATAAACCAACATATCATCAATAAAGATAATGATAAATTGGTCTAAGAAGGACTTGAAGACCCTGTTCATTAAGTCCATGAAAGCTACAGGCACATTCGTCAATCCAGAAGGCATAACCAAAAACTCAAAGTGGCCTTAACGTGTTTTAAAAGCAGTCTTTAACACATCGGACTCCTTTATCTTCAATTGGTGGTAACCCGATCTCAAGTCTATCTTAAAAAAGACTCTCGCTCTTTACAACTGATCAAACAAATCGTCTATGCGTGGGAGCGGATATCTGTTCTTAATGGTAACATGATTCAGCTTCCGGTAGTCCACACACATCCTCAACGATCCATCTTTCTTCTTTACAAAAAGGATCGGAGCTCCCCATGGCGAAGAGCTCGGCCGAATGTAACCCTTCTCTAACAAATCTTCTAACTGCTCCTTAAGCTCTTTCAATTCCGCTGGAGCCATTCTATAAGGCAGAATCGAGATTGGCATTGTGCCTGGAAGAAGTTCAATGGGAAATTCAATTTCCCTAGGAGGGGGTAGTCCTGGTAATTCCTTGGGAAAAACGTCCGGAAATTCCCTGACTACAGGTAATTCTTTTAACCTCCCTCTAACTGCCTTTTTGTCTACCACATAGGCCAAAAATGCTTCACATTCTTTCCTCATCAGTTTTGCTACTATCAAAGCTGAAACCATTCTAGTCGGACTAGTCTTTCTGTCCCCCACAAACACCACCTTTCTACCGTTACCAATTTCAAACTCTACAATCTTCTGTTTGCAATCCAAATTGGCATTATATTTCTCTAAGATATCCATCCCTAAAATCACATCTAATCCTCCCATCCTCAAAGGCATTAGATCCACCACTAATTGGTCCTCTCCAATATAAATCTCACAGTCTCTATAGACTTGACTAATAACAATACATTGGCTGATCGGTGTACTCACCATCAAGGGAGTATCCAACGGGCTCAATTCTCTACCATGCACAGTTCTACTCAATGACACAAACGAATGAGTAGAACCTGGATCAATCAAAATAATAACAACTTCATCAAATAATTTAATCATACCAGTCAAGACTTCTGGAGCTATCTCTGCATCTTCCCTCGTCATAGCAAAAACTCTCGCTGGAGCTGGTCCCCTCGGTCTCCCTGGAGGGTTCACTTTCCTGGTTGCATCAGAACTTCTACTGCCCACTTTTATCACGGTCCTGTGTCCCACTGTCTCAACCCTCTTGGAAGCTTGCATCTGACTTCTCTCATTCCTGGGATTCTGAGGGCACTCTCTTGCCATGTGTCCTTTTTCAGCACAATTAAAGCACGCGCCAGTCAGTCGATAGCATTCTCCTTTATGAAATCTCCCACAATGCTCATATTTAGGAATGGGCGCCTTATCCCCATCTCCCCTCCTGCTGCCTCTAGCCGTTGAGGCTTGATGCAAGACAGTTCTCATCTATCGAGGCCTGCTCGCTCCACTACTTTTCTCCTATGATTGTGCATGGAAAGTCCTGGCACTCCTCTCTGACATAGGAGCACCGCCCCCCCTCTTAGACTGCTCTCTGCCTTTCCTCTTTTGTGGACGGCACTCTTTATAATCTCAATATTTTCTATCCTCAGTGCTGCTTCCACCAGCTGTTGGAAGTCACAGAAGTTCTGTACCACCACTTTTTCCCTGAAGCTAGGTGTAGCCCTGATTCAAATCGACGGCACTTGGCTGCTTCACTCAGCCCTAACTCTGCTGCATACCAGGATAACTGCGTAAACCGACGCTCATACTCACTGATAGTCATCTCCATCTGAGTGAGACTCAAGAATTCCCTCTGCTTCTGCTGAATGTACACCTCAGACAGATACTTCTTCTTATAGACTACGAGGAAGTCCTCCCATGCCAATACTGGTGGCTTCAACTGACTTCTCGGGACACTCTCCCACCAATGCAGAGCACCCCCTTGCAGCAAACTCATGGCATACTCCACCTTCTCATCCTCTTCGCAATCCATCTGGTCCAGTATCCTTTCAGTCTTTCGCAACCAAGTCTCAGCTTCCTTGGGATCAGAGGTCCCATAGAAATCCATTGCCCCATATTTTCTTAAATTGTCGAACTGTTTCCCCTTCTTAACTAAGGCCGGAGCAGAAGATTGCGGCATCTGTCCCATACCCTGGACAAATGCCTGAGTGAACGCTTGGAACAATCTCGGATCCAAGCTAGGTGCTTGCTCCTACGAAACAGGCGACTCCTGAGTCTGAGATCGAGAGGGCCCACTATTTTGCCCTACAAAAGCCGCAGCATCACCTGGGGCTCTAGACTCATCCATGCCCTCCTTTCTTGATGAAGGGTATGTTGGGCCCCATTCCTACAGCACAAGCATCCGAAGTTGGACCCCGTTTCTCGAGCCCAACTATCCAAAGTCGAAAGACGAAAAGCGTAAGCGGGTGTCCTTATAGGGTTACCCCAACGAACCCTCACTTGAATAAAGCAATCAATCGTTTCGAAATCAAAACC
>JANIHZ010000002.1:29745442-29756279 GCA_027478365.1 Erythroxylum rufum | reverse complement strand
AACAAAAACAGAAAAACTCAAACAAATAGTTTTTACTAAATTTAAAACAAAAATAGAAAATCAAAAATAAAAGTGAAACAAACATGCCCATACTATTAAAAATGATTATATAATAAAAATCATTTAATCTAGAGGTTTTATTTTATTAGGACTAAAACTTTTTAACTCATATAAAGTCTTAGAATATTTCAATATCTATTACTCAAACTAAGACCTTGTCAAATGCATGTTGTACTTTTTAATATTTATTTAAGAGTTAATTAGAAAAAATTATAAATTTTACACAAAATTTTAAATATAACTTGAACTTTGAAAGCTGGCAATTAAATACCCAAACTTTTATTTTTTTTTCAAATCTGGGTCAACATAAGCATATTCATTAATGTTGTTGACGTTGCAAGTCACATATTACAAAAATCTAAACACGTATGATTACAATTGTATTTAATTGTACACATCAGACTTAATTAAACTAATTAAGTGAAATTAAGAAAAATTAAAAGGAAAGGGTAAAATCCCTAAACTAATTTGGGACTTACATTGTCTTGCCTGTACACTATCCTCTGTCCCATCAATCTAACCCTTTTTTGCTCCTCCTCTTTGCAGATTGTGTTACACTTTTTTTCATTATGTTACCAATCTTCTCTGTTACACACCATTCTTCACTCTTTATATTACAGAATTTGTAATTTGCCTTTTTGTTGCTCACCCTTCTCTATTGCACACCGTTCTTTGCTCCTCTTCACATTACAAAAGCTATCACACCAATCTTCTTTGTTGCATCATAGAAATTGCAATTTTGAAGGAAAGAGCACTAACAGAAAGTGTTGTGTTTTGTTTATACTTTTTTCGTGTCTTTTAATTTTTTGTACCCAAGTTCCTTTTTTCATTTTTGGTTTTATGTTTTTCAATTCATTATAGAAAACCAAGAAGTTCTTCATATTTATTTGGCTTATGAATATGTTTGGAATATAATGCTCTTAGATAGTTATTAATTTATCCATTTGCATGTGCTTAGGTTATTTAGCTTTGTGCTCAAACTTCACAGAAATTTAAAATTTTTTTGTGAAAATTGTTTCTAATATTTTACCATGCTACAAAATTAGGATTGGGAGGATAATATTCTACCACGCTCAAGTTCTGACCTTTTTTTTTTTGTTGTGTATGTGTTTGCACTAACTAAACCAATAGCTGCAGTAAGTGTTTCATAGCAGAAGGCAAGTTGTTTGTCTCTTCCTTATCGGTAATTATATTTTTTTACATTCTATTGAATTTAATTGTCAATTCTTCTTTCAGTTGAATTTAATTGTCAATTCCTTTTTAAAACTAAACATATCATGAATTAAGATGTCAACCATACATTGACGTTCACTTGATTTCCTTGAGATAACATGTCATCTTATAAAATTGAAAAGCTGTTAAGTATATATATGTTAGAAGGTAGTTAATGTCAAGTATAAACAATTTTTTTAACATAAACACATATTGAAACTTTTGGTAACTTTGCTTCTGAGTATAGACCAATATTTATTTAAGGCATGAATCCCCTTTAACAGCCCGATTCATTTGGACCATATTATATCCCTTACCATTTATTTGGGAATTAGGTATCTTTTTTATTCTTCTCTTCAGTGTTTTTAATTGTCCCAAATTGAGATTGCTTAGTTTTTTCTTTTCTTTTTGCCTTTTGGAATATGTATCATTTTCTAAATATTTATTTGTAACTCTGATTTAGTATAAACATTTTCCACTAGGCAACAATACCCTTTAACGGAAATAAATCATTCCAATTCTTCACTCTTTATCATATTTGATTTTTCTTACTTATTGTTGTTTTTTGTAATTAACCCTATATTATTGTAGTGACTTGAATATACTTTACTTAGTTGTGTTTTTGTAATTACCTACAACATATACGTTACTTAGTCACATTTTCCTTTGGCTCATCTTATTTAGTCAAAACTTTTATATTTCCATTTATAACCATCTTCTTATGTATTATGTTACATGTCATTGTTAAAAATGCCTATTATTTTGCAAATGTTGGTAAAATTTGAAATTTTTTATGGTAGAGCATTGGAAAGACACGATGATAAATATGTTGAGTAAGATTACAAAAAAGAAGTATAATGGTGTTGACGAACTTATTATGCTAGTACTAGAAGGAGTTTCTGAAGATAAAGGAAATAAAATAATATCTATGTTTTCCATATTTCCTAATGACTTCATGATAAGCTTGAAGGAGTTAAGCTTCTCACACTTGGATAAGGACATGTTGGATATGCTCCAACAAATGGAAGATTGGAATTATCACAATGTTAAAATCTACTACGAGCATGGTTATGAGCATCTTGTAATATGTAAACTTCCTTCTTGTCTTTTTGTATCTTTGGAAAAATCACCTTCTTCATTGCAATCCTTTCTGCTACCTCTAACCCCATCGATAATAATGTCTCATTCAAACACATTATATACAGTCTTGGCACATCTGTTCTGATTTGTTCTCGCAGTAACATATTCTTCATCATCAGTTGCAATTAACTAGTCATCAAATGAATCATCTCCAAATTCACTAACCTGCATGCAAATGAAGTCATCATCTTGCTCCACTTGAACTTGGAACAATCCCTCATCACTCAAACTTCCTTTTTGATGTGTATCATCATCAAATTTATGAAGTTCAATCACCAGTTTGTTGTGATGATGAAGTATCTATTTCAAAGAAGAAATACATTTTCTTTAATCCAAAAGTCGATATGAAAGATTTTAAGTTTGAAATTGGAATCAAGTTTAAGGATGAGATGCAATTGAGGAAAGCAATAAGAAACTATGTAGTTACAAGAAAATATGATATTTCAATGGTGAGATTTGGTATTAGAATGAAGGCAATTTGTAAGTCACAATGTCCTCTTTTAGTATACGATAGTTGGATTGAAAATGAGAAAACATTTATTGTGAAGATAGTATAAAAAAAGCATAATATTAGGAAAATGTAATGAAACAAGCAAGCTAGCAGGAAATGGACAGCAAATGAATTCTTATAGAAGTTTAAGAGGAACTTGAATTAGCCTATTACTAAAATGATTGATGATATCCAAAGAAAATATGCACGACAATAACTAAATCCTAATGTTTTAAGGCTAAATGGGAAGTTATTACCATGCTACAAGTATCTATGGAAGGTCATTATGCTAAGTTATAGTCTTATGGATAAGACTTACAATGAGCTGACAAAGATGGATAGTATATTATTCAAATTAAATGTAATATCCCAGATCACCCGCTTACAGATATTGTCCACTTTGGGCCTTGACTCAGCCAAGCCCTCGCGGTTTTGCTTTTCCCAAGGTCTTCCCAGGAGGTCACCCATCCTAGAACTACTCTCACTCAAGCACATTTAACCTCGGAGTTCCGATGGGATCCGATGCATTAGGCCATGGAAAACACGTTTGTAAGGAAGAGGTATCTACACCCTTATAAGGCGTGCTTCATTCCCCTCTCCAACCGATGTAAGATCTCACACTCCCAAGTGGTATCAGAGCTGGTACCCGAACCGTTGTGCCAGCTAGGCTGGGCCATAAAGAGGGTTGGGCCCTAAGGGGGGTGGAGAGTGTGAGATCCCACATCGGTTGGAGAGGAGAACGAAGCACGCCTTATAAGGGTGTGGATACCTCTCCCTTTCAAACGCGTTTTCCATGGCCTAATGCACTGGATTCCATCGGAACTTTAAGGTTAAATGTGCTTGGGTGAGAGTAGTTCTAGGATGAGTGACCTCCTGGGAAGACCTCGGGAAAAGCAAAACCGTGAGAGCTTGGCTGGGCCAAGGTCCAAAGTGGACAATATCTGTAAGCAGATGATCTGGAATTTTACAAATGGTATTAGAGCCGGTACCCGAACCGTTGTGCCAGCTAGGCTGGACCCCAAAGAGAGCTGGACCTTAAGGGGTTAGAGAGTGTGAGATCCCACATCGGTTGGAGAGGAACAAAGTACGCCTTATAAAGGTACAGATACCTCTTCCTTACAGACGCGTTTTCCATGACCTAATGCACTGGATCCCATCGGAACTCCAAGGTTGAATGTGCTTAGGTGAGAGTGGTTCTAGGATGGGTGACATCCTGAGAAGGCCTTAGAAAAAGAAAAACTGTGAGGGCTTGGCTGGGCCAAGGCTTAAAGCAGACAATATTTGTAAGCAGGTGATCTGGGATGTTACATTAAACTTTATGAACATCTCAAAAACCAATGTTTTAAAGTTTTTATGTGGGATTTAATGCTTTGAAGTATGCTTTTTGAGATAGAGGCAATATAATAATATTATCCTTGAAGGTTCTTTATTAGCTATAGTAGGTTATGATGGAAATAATAATATATTTCCTATATCTTAGGCTATGGTTAAGGGAGAAAAATTATCAATCATGGCATTGGTTTTTGAGCATTCTTGTAGAAGATCTAGACATAAATGAGAATGCATGGAATTTTGCTATTAATCAGCAGAAGGTAAACTTTAAATATCCATTCATTTGATGTTCATTTCTTTATATGTTTTAAGTTCTTCAATTTATGTTACTTTTTTATTAAAGGGTTTAATGGATGCATTAATGTATTTGTTCCCAGAAGTTAAGCATAGAAAATATTCCCGACATGTCTATGAAATTTTATAAAGGCCGCATATATAGGGGTTTATTTTAGCAAATGGCGAGTTACACATCAAAAGTATGAGATAATAAGTAGTTGAAGAGTATTTCACTGAAGGCTTATGGTGATTTCAAAATTAAAAAGCCGAATACTTTTTGTGAAGGCACTTGCAGGACAAGACTTATTTTACGATTAGTTGTTTAAATACTTATTTACACTACTTATATGTAATTATAAGGTATATGCTAATATTTATCTTTTTGATTTTGTATGCTTCATAGATAGGTGAAAGTTAATATCAAGTGCTAGAACCTCCGAATAATAATGTAACAATAACTCAACCTTTCCAAAATACAACTGGTGATACAACTCAAACTAAGAAGAGGATCAAATCGAGGGAAAAAAGATCTGCTCCTTGAAAATGACAAGTTGTTGATGATTGAGAATTTGGATACCAATTTTTTTTATTATATATTAGTTTTGGATATCTTTATTTATCATTTGGTTAACAAATTTGACATGATTTGGTTCACAGTTTGAGCATAGTTTGATTGATTATTTGAACATGGTTTGATTGACAATTTGAATATTGATTCTTTTTTTATAAGTTGACACTGTTGTATAAGTGTTATGTTGTAAAATTGCTAGCTATGCTTTTCTTAGTAATACAGAATTGGTAGCTCATCCTTTTAGTTTTGTCCTTATTTTATCATCTTGGAAATTTGGTCTTGTCCTCATTTTTATCATCTTGGAATTTCGGTCGTATCTTCATTTTATCATGTTCTTCACATATGCGTGGTTTTCTAACATTTGATCCAGGTTTAGATATTTATGAATGTAGTAATTATTTTGACCTGCTCATTTGTTGTGTGTAATATAGATCTAGGTTTAGATATTTATAGTATTAAATCTTCTTTCGGGTTGTTTGTAAGGGATGAGAGCCTAAGAAGAAGCAAAATCCTTCTCCCTATAAATTATTTTCACTACAGCAATGAGTTCAACAAATTAGGAATCATTAGTTCCTTAAATTTCTTTTTATTACCTTCATAACAATGAAGTTTGCAAATAACTCTTCATCAACACAACATACTACTTGCATACTCTATGGTTTCCTTGTTCTTTGAAGACAATATACTACTTGCAACTGCAAAAAGAGAAAAAAATTTATGAGTTGGAGTATAATAGTTGATAGATTGTTACATAGGTTTTTCTTATATAATATAGTAGCTGTAAATAGTTGTTACAAATTATATGGTTAAAGTAAATAACATATGCATAGGGATTATAACATAATTATAGGAATTTCTTTCCTAGTTTAGCCTATCTACTATTGGATAAATACTTGTATTATTATAATAAAATATACCAAAATTATTATTCTTACTTTCTTTGCTTTCTCATGGTATTAAAGCCTCGTCGAGTCTTTCTTGAAAATTTTTTCCCTATTTTTTGCCCTATAATGAGGCAGTGCATTGTTTATGGGTGATACATTTTGGGAGATTTTTTTTTCTCATCTCCTCCTTCATAAGGTTCTATAGGTGCCGATCAATCATCCTTTCAAATCCGATTATCGAATTTCCAGTGCATGACTCACACATGCCGCCACATTCCTAGACGTCCTTCCCATGCATCGACGCATGAGGGTATGTGAGCCACTGTATGCAAAATTGGTTTCTTTCTCAGGCATCGTCTCCTCCGTCCCTGTCTAAATATATGATCAGTTTCTTCTAGGTACTGTTAATTTGTGTTGGTGTGGGTTGACGGTCCTTCGTCGTGCTCTTCTCTGGTGTGGGTGTCTCTGAATTTATTTCAGTTTTCTACATTGAGGTTGGCTTCTTCTTTTCCACCTTTATTTGATTGATATTGTCAATTGGGACTTATTTAAATGCTTGAGGGTAGTGATATGGGTGGTTATAAGAAGACTATTACTAAAATTATGTTGGGTTCATCCAAAATTATTGATAGAAATTGACTATAAGGAAAAATTATACATAATAGAAAATGATTATTCTTAGATTTATGACTAGTGTAGATTTAGAGGATCATTTAACTAGTAATTTGCCTCCTCATATTGATACTGCTGCTCGAAAGAAATGGTTAATGGAGGATTATAAATTATTTAATCAAATCCAGAATAATTTAGACCCAACTGTTGACGATGTTATGAATCATTGTGATAATGTCAAAGAACTATAGAAGTATCTAGAATTTTTATATGATTGCAAACAAGATCTATCTAGTTTTCATGACTTATTGTTCAAGATTTATCGACCGGAACAAAATGGCTGCTCCCTATTTCAATATTATATTGAAGTGAAACAAGCCTTTGAAGAAAAGTGAGCTATGTTTCCTATTGTTACTAACATAAAGCAAATGCAAGAACAAGAGGAGCAGATTATGGTACAATGTTTCTTAGTAGGGTTAGGCTCTGAATATGACATGGTATGCACACAATTGTTAGCTAGTGAGACACTTCCTTCCTTTACAGAAGTATATGCTCGTTTGCTTTGAGTTTGTAAAGATGGTGATATGACTTCTGATATGGTGTCTAATGACACAGTGAAGTTGGTTAGTAACCTTTCAAATGCTAATCGTGGTGGCAAAGGCAGAAACAGTAGTGGTCCTATTACTGGTAATAGTAGCAATCCTCATACCTGTAATTATTGTGGAGTCGAGGGACATATCAAGAAAAATTGCTAGAAATTGCATGGTAAGCCTCCCAAGTAATCTAGTCAGAATAATAATAGAAAATTTGCAAATATGACTACTCAGGATGGCATCCTACTGCTTCCTTAGTCATCCTCACCTTCCATCACAATTTCAGCAGCTAAGTATGCTCGTTTAACCAATTCCCATCAACAAATTTTAGCCACTTAAGATTTATAGCAACCATCCTCTACGACATTAGCTTTGGCTAATACAGGTAACCCTGCTGCATTTCTCTCCACCTCATCTCGTAGTTGGGTTATTAACTCAGGTGCTATTGATCATATGACCGTCAACATAGGTATCTTCTATTCTTTCAAGTCTACTGCTCATTTACCTTGTGTTATTTTAGCCAATGGATCTACCACTTTTGTAATTGGGTGTGGGATAGTAAACTTAAAAAAATCTCTCCCATTATCATCTGTTTTATGTTTAAAATTCCATTTTAACATATTATCTATCAACCAACTAAACAAAATTCTCAACTATTGTGTTGTTTTCTATCCCAATTATTGTCTTTTTCAAGATCTTGGGACGAAGCATACTATTAGTAAAGGGTGTCTGGTGAATGGCCTGTATGTTCTTGATTCGATTTCTAAACTAGTACCTCGATCGATTGCTTGCACAAGTTCATCTTTTCTTTTACAACTTCATTGTCGTTTTGGTCATTCGTCTATAATAGTTTTATAAAAATTATGTCCCCGTCTTAAACAAGAATCTATGTTAGAGTGTGATGCTTGTCAATTTACTAAACATCATATGGTATCTTATTCTCTTAGAATAAATACACGAGTTGAGTCTTCTTTTTACTTGGGGCATACTAATGTATGGGGTCCTTGTCCTGTTTTGTCCAAATATGGTTTTGTTATTTTATGACATTTATTGACAATTATTCTTGGGTTACTTGGCTTTATCCTATGAAACTTCAATCATACTTGTTTACTATATTTTGTGCCTTTCATGCTGAAATGAAGACCTAATTCAACAAATCCATTTGCATTTTGGGAAGTGACAATGCTAAAGAATATGTTTCCCATACTTTTAAATCTTATCTCTCTCTCAGTATGGTATTATTCATCAATTATCATGTATTGTTATCCCTTAACAAAATGGTGTAGCAAAATGAAAAAACTGTCACTTATTAGAAGTTTCCTAGGCACTAATGTTCCATATGCAGATGTTGTTTCCCCTGCTTATTTCCTAATTAACCGAATGCCTTCTTCTGTTCTTGGCGATCAGATTTCACATTCCCTTCCCTTTCCCTCATTTACATTATTCCCTCTTGCAAGTTGAATTTTTTGGTGTACTTGTTTTGTTCAAGACATGCGACCTCAGGTATCGAAACTGGATCCTAAATCTCTTAAGTGTGTCTTTCTTGGTTATTCTTGTGAACAAAAAGGATATCATTGTTACTCTCCTTCCTTGGGTCCTTACTTGGTATCTACTGATGTTACCTTTTTTGAAAATATGCCTTTCTTTGGTTCTCTTATGTCCTCATCTCTGCACCCTAGTGATTTAGGGGACGATTTTCTTATTTATACTGTCAGTGAACAGGTAGTTTCTTCTCCCTCTCGACTAGTTATTTGTCAGGCTTATTCTCGACGTGTGCAACATTTTATTGAGGCACCTCTATCAGTTAAGACATAGACCCGACTCATTCTGCTTCGTCTCTAGATTTCTCACCACCATATGATGCTAGCCTTTACCTTCCTATTGCTCTTTGTAAAGGTAAACATACATATACTTACCCTATTTCTTCCTTTTGTATCTTACTATACTCTCTCTCCCTCCTCCAGGTCTTTTGTAGCTTCCTTAGACTCTAGTTGTTCCAATGTCCCTTACTAAAGCACTAGCTCATGATGGTTGGCAAGCTGCAATGAAAGAAGAGATGATGGTCTTAGAGCAGAATTATACTTGGATCTTGTGTCTCTTCTTTATAGAAACAGGTTATTGGCTGTAAGTGGGTGTTCACTGTTAAAATGAATCTTGATGGTTCTATTGCTTGATTGAAAGTTCGGTTGGTTGCTAAAGGATATGCTTAGACATATAGGGTGGATTATTCTTAAAAAAATTTCTACAGTTGTAAAACTTTCTTCTATCCGACTATTTATCTCCTTAGCCGTTACTTACAGTTAGGCTCTTCACTAAATTGATGTGAAGAATGCATTCTTACATGGGGATTTACATAAGGTGGTTTACATGGAGCAACCACCTGGAGTTGTTACTCAAGGGGAGTTAGGGAAAGTGTGCAAATTAAGAAAGTCTATGTATGGCTTAAAGCAATCTCCTTGTGCCTAGTTTGGGAGATTCAGTACTGTAACGATTGAGTTTCCCTTACGAAAAAGTGCATATGATCACTTGGTGTTCTGTGCATCATCTAATTTTGGGTACATTTTACTGGTTGTATATGTGGATGATATAGTGATCACTAGAAGTGATGAAGCTGGGATCACGAGGTTGAAAGGATTCCTTGGGACTTGTTTTCAGACAAAGGATTTAAGACCATTAAGATATTTCTTAGGAATTGAAGTTTCTTATAGTCATAAGGGGATATATCTATCTCAAATAAAATATTGCATTGATTTATTAAATGATGCTGGTTTTATTGAGGAAAATAAATGTAATGCACCTATGATATGAAATGTGAAGATAAAAGCTGAAGATGGAGACTTGTTTGAGAATCTTGAAAAGTATAAGAAGATTGTGGGAAAATTGATTTATCTTACTATCACTTGCCCTGATATTCCCTTTCCAGTAAGTGTTGTAAGTAAGTTCATGTCATCTCCTCGAACCTAACATTAGGATGTTGTTATTCATATTTTGAGATATCTAAAAGGTGCACTAAAACATGGCATAATATATCAAAATCATGGTCACCACATTACAGAAGGTTTCACAAATGCTGACTATACAGGAGATTTTTCATACAGGCACCCTACCACTAGTTATTGCACTTTTATTGGAGGCAATCTTGTTTATTAGAATAGTAAGAAATAAAGTGTTGTATCTCGATCAAGTTCAGAATCCGAATATAGGGCTATGGCACAGATTGCCTGTGAACTTATATGGCTATGTCATTTACTTGGTAATATTGGGTTTGTTCAGTCTAAACCAATGAACTTATGGTGTGACAACGAACAACTATTTACATTGCAAACAATCCTGTGTTTCATGAGAGAACCAAGCATATAGAAGTCAATTGTCATTTTACTTGGGAAAAGGTAGATGATGGATTAATCTCAACTCCATTTGTCAGAATAGGGAGCTAGTTAGCTGATGTATTCACTAAAGCATTACCTAGGAATCAGGTTAATTATATTTTTAACAAGCGGTATGATCAATATCTATGCTCCAACTTGAGGATGAGTGTTACATAATATAGTAACTATAAATAGTTGTTACATATTGTACAACTAATGTAAATAACATATTCATAGGAATTATAGATAATCATAGGAATTTCTTTCCTAGTTAGCCTATGTACTCTTGCATAAATACT
>JANIHZ010000002.1:29734382-29745342 GCA_027478365.1 Erythroxylum rufum | reverse complement strand
TAATTATCTTCGCAAATTGAAACCAAGTTTGTTTTTACATACAAATTCTAAGTTTAATTGTGACATTTGTGAGATGGTCAAGAGCCATAAGATTTCCTATCTACCTAGTTATAATAAGAGTATTACACCTTTTATGACTATCCACTCTGATGTTTGGGGACTTGCTCAAATCCCTACATTTTCTGGTGCTCATTATTTTGTGACATTTATTGATGAGTGTACTTGTATGATTTGGATCTCTCTTCTACGAAACAAGGGCGATGTTTGTTCTGTTTTTCAAGATTTGTATCGAATGGTGACTTCTCAGTATCAATGCTGAATTCAAGTTCTTCAATCTGATAATGGTGGGGAGTATATAAATTCTAACTTGGAGATTTTTTGTCAAGAAAATGGTAATCGACACCAAACTTCATGTACTGGTACACCGCAACAAAACGGTTTGGTAGAACGAAAGAATTGCCAAATTCTTGAGGTTGTTCGAGCTTCCTTATTTGGAATGAAAGTGCCTCGAGAGTATTGGGGGAAAGTTGTTCGTTCTGCTGCATATCTTATTAATCGGACGCCATCGCGAGTCATTGATTTCAAAACACCACATCAAAAACTCCACGAACTTGTCTCCACACCAATTGGTCCGAATCTTGAACCACGTGTGTTTGGTTGTACTGAATATGTACACTGGGTTATAGGTAAACTAGATCCACGAGCTGTCCGTTGCATATTTGTTGGATATGCAGATTTCAAAGGATATTGGTGCTATGATCCTAATGAAAATAAAATGTATGTGACCTGAGATGTTACATTCCATAAAGATATTCCTTTTTTTGGTGGTTATGAGTACTCTCTTCAGGGGGAGATAACACTTAATTTAGGTAAAGACAACACTCATGAATTTTCCAAGAACATGCAAAAATTGATGTACAACCAGATGTTGAACTTTCAAATATCGATACACATCCTGAGAGTGTTTATGGCACTCATGAGAATCAAGATAGTACAATTTCCTAAGTCACACCAACAGCTATAGAAATTTCGAATGTGTCTCCTTAGGTAACATCATTACCTTCATCTCCTTTAATACATGATTCAACTCCTCTTAAAGCTGAACCAAGATATCTTATTAGGATAAACAGAGGAATTTCAAAAATTTAATATGACCCTGATTTTAAAGCTAAGACTAAATACCCCATTAACAATTATACCTAATCTCATCGTTTGTCAAAGTCTCGTGCACTTATTGTAAATCAGTTATCTCCTGTATCTATTCTAAGTAACGTGCAGGAAGCATTGATGGATTCAAAATGGAAGAAAGCTATGAATGATGAAATGGAAGCCTTACAGAAGAATCACACATGGGAACTTATATCGCTACCCTTAGGGAAGAAAACAGTAGGGTGCAGGTGGATTTTTATAGTCAAACTTAATCCAAATGGAGCCATAGATCGCTACAAGGCAAGACTTGTTGCTAAAGGGTACACACAGAAGTATGGAATTGATTATGGGGATACATTTGCTCCTGTAGCAAAAATAAATACCATACGAGTTCTTATTTCCATAGCAGTAAATCAAGATTGGCCGCTGCGACAATTTGATATTAAAAATGCGTTTCTTAATGGAACTTTGGAAGAAGAAGTATACATGGTTCCTCCTTCGGGCATAAACTATGATGGCAAAGTATGCAAACTAAAAAGGGTCTTATATGGATTGAAGCAATCCCCTCGAACATTGTTTGGAAGGCTCTCAACTTTTATGAATAACATTAGGTATAAACAAAGTGATGCTGATCATACTCTCTTCGTCAAACAAGAGTTAAAAAAGGTGATTGCTCTTATTGTGTATGTTGACGATATGGTTGTTATAGGAAATTATTCAAATGAGATAGCTACCCTGCAAGAAAGCCTTGCGACTGAGTTTGAACTTAAAGATCTTAGACACTTGAAATATTTCTTAGGCATTGAAGTTACAAGATCGAGCAATGAAATATCTCTTTGCTAGCGAAAGTATGTGCTAGATTCACTAGCAGAAACTGGGATGCTTAACTGTAAACCCGTTGAAACTCCCATTGAGATGAATCACAAGTTAGCCATTCAACAAGACCAAATTCCAACCAACAAGGAGAGGTATCAAAGATTAGTTAGGAGGCTAATATACTTGTCATATACACGTCCTGAAATTGCATATGCGGTAAGTATTGTAAACCAATTCATGCATGCACCAAGTAAAGATCATATGGAGGCTGTTTATCGGATCTTGCGATACCTAAAATCTTCTCCGGGAAATAGATTTTTTGCTAAAAATAGAGATCAAGAAATCAAGGGATATACAGATGCGGATTGGACTGGAGGTCAAACTGATCGAAAGTCTACATCAAGGTATTTTATGTTTGTTGGAAGTAACTTAGTTACATGGCGAAGTAAAAAGAAAAAAGTTGTAGCAAGATCAAGTGCAGAGGCAGAATTTCGTGGAATGGCACAAGGTATCTGTGAATTGCTATGGATAAAACATAGTTTACATGATCTTAATATATGCCTGCCAAAACCTATGAAGTTATTATATGATAACAAGGTAGCCATAGCAATTGCAAATATTCCTGTTCAACATGACAGAACCAAACATGTTGAAGTTGATCGGCACTTCATCAAAGACCATCTTGACAAAGGTACAATTATTCTTCCATTTGTCACATCAAAAGATCAACTAGCAAATGTTCTAACAAAGGTGGTATCGGGAAAGATTTTCAAAGCTCACTTAACAAGTTGAGAATGATTGACATATATTCACCAACTTGAGGGGGAACATTGGTGTGAGCAATCTAAAGGAGGAAAATCTGTTGTCAACTTTGACAGATTGTGTAAATGATTTGTTTACTTATTTGTAATTAATTGTCTTACGTTTAGGCTACAAAATAGGATCTTGTTGTATAACAATTAGTATAAATATGTTGATTGTAATTGCTTGAGGATAATATACAGAATTGTTCTCTATTACCTTTTCTAGAGAAAGCACCCGTTGTAGAGCAAGCCACGAAATAACATTTTTTTTCTTGACTGATGTTTTCTGATAGAATAAACTGAGATAGTCTAACTTTCTTTTGTTATTTTTCCTGGAGATATTTAGATATGGAATTAAAGTCATTTCACTGCGATGTTGCTCAACATTTACAATTTGTCAAGAAATTGAAGATGCTGAAATTATTGTAAATAGTATAAGTTAAAACAAAAATTTCATAAGGTGATGTAGTTTTTAGTTTTAGTAGGATGCTAGGATTTTTTATTGCATGTATGCAGGGTGACCAGTAACATAGAGTACACACACACGGATATATATATATATGGGGTAAAACATATGGATTTATAGAATCTATCTTTTCTTTAAGCCATGCCTTTATAAGTCATTTTATACATAAACAATTAATAATACATAGTTAATTTTATCAAACATCTTTAATAAAGAACTAATAGTATTAGCCGCTCAACTCATCTGATATAATTAACTGTCAACTAATCACTGATAGAATCAACTAATAGCTAATGTAATCTGTTGATTGCCAAACTGTTACTATTCGTGCCTCTCTTTACTACCACCTACCGATAATAATCTAAAGACCATGTCTCTTTATTGACATTATCTAGGATAATCTTGAACCTTTTTTTAGATAATGCCATCCATTAAAGAATTTTTATTAACATCACAAAAAAAGAAAGCATCCCAATTATGTTCAGTTTTTATTTTTTTATTATGTTGCTATATGCCAAATAACTAGCTATGTGGGGAGGAAAGAAGCATTTGTATTCAGCTACAAAGTTTATTGGTATTTTCTCCATCATAATTATTGTGAAGTATATATCAATTCGATCTAAAATCTTGGAATAAGTTAATCATATACATCTATTAAACTTTATATGAAAAAATCACAGAATTGAGGAAGTTTATGTCTCGCCATTGCTAATACTGCGTAGTTGTATTTTTTGACTTTTTTCCACACACTAAACTTTTCTAAACTCTATAAACTTACTTTAGATAGTATATGTGTGTGAGCAAGGAGGATGGCGACGTTAGTGTCCTAAGCTAGCCTTATAAAGGCGAGCTTCCATCAAGCTTGCCCATATAACTCAGAAACGGCTACTTGGAATCTACAAAGCATGAACGTTACCAATGCTCTAGTGAACATTACCAATGCTTTGGTGAAACTATTCTAGTGAACATTAACAATGCTTTAGTGAAACTGTTGGACCAATCGATCAAACATACGCTCTCCCACTTAGTCTAACAGTCAACTTGGTAACTATATCCAAGTCTTACTTTATAGAAAATAGAATACATAAATTTTGGCAATAATTTCTCTACCAAGTGAGCACTATCTTCTATATATTACAATGTACAATATTTCCTAACCTGATGGTAGCCTTTATTTAAGAGTAAACCCTACGATTACTCTTGGTCAAAATATATGATCTTTCTCAAACAAATATTTTCATAAAAAAAGAGAGAAACATATAAAAATGAATTTCTCTATTGGAATGTACAATAAATATTACATAGAGGGGCCTTATCTCGTAGTTACAACATGATCCCTGAATTTTATTGGAGGCATGCCTTTTGTTAAGGGATCTACAATCATCAATTCAGTGCTAATTTGTTCAATAGAAACTTTCTTTTCCTTAGCCAGTTCTTTAATGGCTAGGTACTTGATGTTCATATGTTTAATTGGACTTCCACTCTTATTGTTCTTAGCCAAGAATATAGCTGTTAAATTGTCACAATAAATCTTTATGGACTGGGAAATGGTATCCATAACCTTAAGCCTAGATATGAAACTCTTTATCTATATAACATTTGATGTAGCCTTAAAGCAAGACACTAACATAGCTTCTGTAGTCAAGGAAGCAATGAAGGTTTGCTTGGCATTCCTTTCGCAAGCTAGTATGAAGATATAGCCTGATATTGCGTTTTATGCATCAATGCAACTATTGTTCACTCCTCTTCGCATTACAAAATTTGTAATTTGTTCCTCTGTCGCACACCATTCTCTGTTGCACACCATTCTTCGCCCCTTTTTGCATGACAAATTTTGTCACACCAATCTTCTCTATCACATTATGGAAATTGTGATTTTGAAGGATAGAGCACTGAAAGAAAGAGGTGTCTTGTTTATACTTTTATTGTGTTTTCTAATTTTTTATACTAGAGTTCCTTTTTTCATTTTTTTAATGTTTTTTTAGTTCATTATAGGGAAACCAAGAAGTTCTTAATATGTGTTTGGCTTATGAATTATGTTTGGAATATAATGCTCTTAGATAGTTATTGATTTATCCTTCTACTTGTGTTTAGGTTATTTGGCTTAGTGCTTAAACTTTGCATAAATTTAAAATATTTTTGTGAAGATTTTTTCTAATATTTTACCATACTTCAAAATTAGGATTGAGAGGACTACCATGCTCAAGTTCTGACCTTTATTTGTTGTGTATATGCTTGCACTAGCTAAACTAGTAGCTGTAGTAAGTGTTTTACAACAAAAGACAAGTTATTTATCCCTTTCCTATGGGTAATTGTAACTTTGTATCTTTTGTTGAATTTAATTCTCGATTCGTCTTTAGGTTGAATTCAATTTTCAATTCCTCTTTAAAAGTAAATATATCAGAATTAACATGTCAGCCATATATCGATGTTCAGTTGATTTCTTTCATATAAGATATCGCTATATAACAATGAAAAGCACATGTCAAGTATATACATGTCAGAAGGTAGTTAATGTCAAGTATAAACATTTGTTTTAACATATAGACTCTGTGGAAATTTTTGGTAATTTTTCTTCTGAGTATAAACCAATATTTATTTAAGGCATGAATCCCTTTTAATAGCCCTAGTCATTTGAACCAAATGTTATATGGGAATTAGGTATCTTTTTTATTCTTCTCTTCAATGTTTCCAATTATCCCAAATTGAGATTGCTTAGTTTTTTCTTTCTCCTTTTTCTTCTCAGAATATGTATCATTTTTAAATATTTATTTGTAACTTTAATTCAATATAAACATTTTTCCACTAGGCAAAAATCCCCTTTGATGGAAATTATCATTTCAATTCTTCACTCTTTGTCATCTTCTATTATTCTTCCTTATTATGTTTTTGTAATTAACCCCCTATATTATTGTAGTGACTTGAATAAAATTTATTCAATTGTGCTTTTGTATTTAAACCTATAACATTTACTTTACTCAGTCACATTTTCCTCTAACTTATCTTATTTAGTCTAAACTTTTTTACATATTTTCATTTACAACCCTCTTTTTAAGTATTATGTTACATGTCATTGTTAAAAATGCCCAACATTTTACAGATGTTGGTAAATTTTGAATTTTATTATGGTGGAGTATTGGAAAGACATGATAATAAGTATATTGGGTAAGATTAAAAGGAAGAAGGATATGGGTTTGATGAACTTAGCATGCTAGTCCTAAAAGGAGTTTCTGAAGATAAAGGACATAGAAGCTTGAAGCAGTTAAGCTTACACCATAATAAGGACATGTTGGATATGCTCCAACAAACGGATGATTTGAATTATCGCAATGTTGAAATCTACTACAAGCATGGTTATGAGCATCCTGCAACACGTGATCTTCCTTCTTGTTTTTTTGTGTCTTTGGAATAATAACCTTCTTCATTGCAATCCTTTCCACTAGCACTAACCCCATTGACAATATTATCTTATTCAAACCAACTATCTACAATCGTGGCGCATCTCTTCTTATTTTTTTTCGTAGCAACATATTCTTAATCATCAGTTACAAATAACTCATCATTAACTAAATCATCTCTAAATTTACTAACCTGCATGAGAATGAAGTAATCATCTTGCTTCATTTGGACTTGGAACATCCCCTCATCATTCATACTCACTTTCTGATGTGTATTATCATCATAGTTACGAAGTTTAATTACCAGTTGGTAGTGATGATAAGGAATCTACTCCAAAGAAGAAATACATTGTCTTTAATCAAAAATTTGATATGGTAGATTTTAAGTTTAAAATTGGAATGAATTTTAAGATGAGATGTAGTTGAGGGAAGCAATAAGAAACTATGAAATTACAAACAAATATCATGTTTCAATGGCAAGATCCGTTAAGAGAATGAAGGTAGTTTATGAGCCACATTGTCCTTTTCAGGTATATGTTAGTTGGATTAAAAATGAGAAAACATTTATTATAAAGATAGTAGAAAACAAGCATAATTGTAAGAAAGTACAAAGAAACAAACAAGCTAGCAGGAAATGGATAGCAAATGAATTATTACACAAGTTTAAGAGGAACCCAAATTAGCTTATTACTAAAATGATGGATGATCTCCAAAGAAAATATGCACTACAAGTACTAAATCCCACTGTTATAAGACTAAATGAGAAGCTATTACCATGCTACGAGGACCTATAGAAGGTCATTATGCCAAATTATGGTGTTATGGACAAGAATTATGACGAGCTGACAAAGATGGACAGTATAATATTCAAACTGAACTTGACGAACAGTTTGAAAAACCAAAATTCAAAAGGTTTTATATGAGATTTAGTCCTTTAAACTATAGTTTTCTCACTTGAGGCAGGACAATAATTGGATTAGATGGATATTTTTTGAAGACATTCCTTAAAGGTGCTTTATTAACTGTAGTAGGTCGTGACGGAAATAATCAAATATTTTCTATATCTTGCATTGTGGTTAAGGGAGAAAATTACCAATCATGGCTTTGATTTTTGAGCATTCTTGTAGAAGATCTATACATAAGTGGGAATGTATAGACTTTTGGTAGTGATCAGCAGAAGGTAAACTTTAAATAGCCACACATTTAATGTTCATTTCTTAGTATGATTTAAAGTTTTTCAATTTATGTTACCTTTTTTGTTACAGGGTTTAGTGGATGCATTAAAGAATATTGTTAAGGTAGTTATTATTAAATTTTTTCTATTCATTTCAGCTGTGGAGAAAATGTCAATTTATTCATCAAAAAGTATATTAGCATGTATAATGCATCGAAAAAGAGGAAGGCCACTAAAAACTAAAGCCCCTTTATCTAATTTTAGTAGACTTCCAGTTTTAAGACCCACACAATTAGTATATACATGCTTAAATACTGCATCTTCTATCTTAAGAAGAAAGAAGAGAGTGGTCAAGTGATTAGTGAATATTCACATTTAATTTCAAGTTATTTTTCTTGAAATAAAATAACATATTTCTGTTGTTTATTCATGCAATTAGAGGAAATGTAGTGATATTTTATGATTTTAATGGGAATACTTATTTACGACTAGTGAATAATAATGCAATGACAACTCAAGCTTCCTAAAATACAACTAGCAATACAACTCAAACTAAGAGGAGGATCAAATTGAGGGAAAAAGGGTTTGGTCCTAGAAAATATCAAGTTGTTGATGATTGAGAATTTGGATACCAACTTCTGGTTATATGTTAGTTTGGGATATGTATTAGTTATCATTTGGTTAACAATTTTGACAATATTTGGTTTACAATTTGAACATGGTTTGTTTGATAATTTGATAAGTCGACATTGCTATATAAGTGTTATGTTATAAAATTGCTAGCTATGCTTTGCTTAGTAATACAGAATTGGTAGGTCACCTTTTGGTCTTGTTCTTATTTTATCATCTTGGAATTTCGGTCTTATCCTCATTTTTATCATTTTGGAATTTTGGTTGTGTCCTTATTATATCATCTTCTTCACATTTGTATGGTTTTCTAACATTTGATCCAAGTTTAGATATTTATGAATGAAGTAATCATTTTGACATGCTTATTTGTTATGTATAATATATGATCTAGGTTTAGATATTTATAGTACTAAATATTCTATCACGTTGTTTATAAGGGAATATAGCCTAAGAAGAAATAAAATCCTTCTCCTTATATATTATTTTCACTGCAACAATGAGTTCATCAAATTAGGATTCATTAGTTCCAATTCCTTTGCATTACCTCTATAACAATGAAGGTTGCAAATGACTCATCATCAACACAACGTACTACTTGCATACTCAATGGTTTCCTTGTTATTTCAAGACAACATATTACTTGTTATTGAAAAAAGAGAAAAAAAATTTAACCATTGGAGTACAAGAGCTGATAGATTGTTATGCACGGTTTTATTTAACTAAAAACAAAATACAATTTTAGAATAGATAATACTGCAAATCATCATGTAGCTCTCATGTCATGATGAAGAAAATAGAAAGAGAGAATATATAAGGATTAAAAGTCTTTATGCTATTTATATTCAGATATCATAGCCAAAATATTTTCATAGAAAAGCTTGGCATTTTGCAAGTATGCTTTTACAAAAATTAGTCATTTACTTGTTTTAGCATTGTATAGACCGAAGTTTCACTTTATAGGTATACCACCCTTTATATAACTTAATTGAAACTAAAGGACTTTGGTGTACAAAATTAAAATAAGATTAGACATATATGCCTTGGACCACAATATTATTAAGCCATGAAATAACTTCTTTAATAGTAGGTCTTCACCTAATATCTCGGTCTGAGTATTTAATAAACAATTTCAAAAAAATGTAGTTGGGTACTTCTTATGTATTTATCTCAAATGGATGGGCCAATAACTTTTTTTTTCTCTCTTTTTCAAATTTTATACGAAACTCTTAAGAGATTAACTCACTACAATTTTTTCCTTTCCAAAATCTATAAGCCTTCTTCTAATCAAATTCTAAATAAGAACAATAATGAAATTATAAACATTTGCCTTAAAAGTTGCATTAGATCTTTTCCTAATTAACTGCCCTAAATGTCCCATTTTTAATGTACTATTCTTTAACAATGGTAAAGAGGCCTACATGAGGGATCTTTACAAGGTATTCCTTCAGTTCTACTAAGCAAAGAAAAGACAGGGGATGCTTATCTATAGGAAAAATTGGGGATGCATATTGCAAAAGTTGTGTTTGATAGAAGAGCTGCAATAGTATGACCTTTTAATAAGACATGAATAACATATAACAAGTTCACTTTTTTAGACACCATTGTAGAAATTACAAGATAAAGTAGTGAGTAAAAGCAGGTTGCAAAACAAGAATGGCTGTGGACAACAAATATATCATATCCAAACCCATCTACATTATACACATGAACAGTTTCACTCACCCACCATTCTCACACCATCTACTACATTCATTGCACAACTTGAAGAAAATTTGAGAAATTAAATTCAACAAAAGGACAATAAAAAATTGTGTGAAACGCTTACTGCAGCTATTAGTTTAGTTGGCCAAACATTTACTATAGTTACTGGTTTAATTGGTGTAAACACATACAACTACGAAGAATGACGTGTGACAGTTTATAGCTGGTGCGAAAAGGAGCCAAAAGAGTTAATAGCTGGTATAAGAACACTCTATAATGCAAAGAGGAGTAAATAAAAGGTACACAATAGGGAAGAAAAAGTGCGATTGAGAAGAAAATGGGTATGACAATCAAAATCTTAAATTAATTTAGGGTGTTTACCCTTTTCTTTTAATTTTCTTAATTTTACTTATTTAGCTTAATTAAGTTTGAAGTGCACAATTAAATACAATTGTAATCATAAGTATTTGTCACGTCAACAACATTAACAGAGATACTAATGTTGGGTTAGATTTGAAAAAAAATTGAATGTTTGAGTGTTTAATTTTCACTTTTTAATGTTGAAGTTATAATTATAAAATTGAGTAAAGTTTGAGATTTTTTAATATTAACCATTTATTGAAAGCATAAAAAATCGGGATTTGGTAGATAAGTATGGGATGTACTCCTAATTATCTTATCTGTAAATGGTTTAGTCTTAAGATATTTGAAGACATACTCTAGTTACTATTGATTAAGGTATCCCATGTCGGATCCCGTTACCGGAACCCAACTCTTGAACCATAAACATGAATAATGATTATCTTACCTTGAAGGGTTATTC
>JANIHZ010000002.1:29669641-29693047 GCA_027478365.1 Erythroxylum rufum | reverse complement strand
TTTGCATTATCATTAGAGACAACAAAATTAAATTAATTTATCTTAATTAATTGATAAATTTTGATTTAATCAAAACTAAGATTAGTGATAATAATATTTTTATATTCAAATAATTATAAAAGTAAGTCAAATAAAATTGAAATAAATAAATAATATTATATTTAGTGACTAAATTAAGACTTAATTTTTTTTCTAATTCTAATCCAATTTTCCCCATGACTAATCTGTTATTGAGAACTTACAGTACATGATCTTGTTTTATTCTATTTTCCATTTCGCTAACACATTTAGCGTATTAGGAGAGGCCAAATTGAGCGAAATAACTAGGAAATGTAGATATTCGCTACCTCTTCTTTATTATTAGAATAGAGATAGTTGTATCAGTTACTCTTCGCATATATCTCTATAATTTTGACTTTAATTGTTGATGAATGTTATGCTAAATTGACTTTTCATAATAAAACTGTTAACATTAATTCATCGAAGGATGTTGATATGGTGACTAGTTTCTGATGGTGAAAATGAGCTCAACTAGGAGGAATGTGACAAATTTCTCCCTAATGAAGAACAAATGAATGCTGAATAAATCTCTTCATCAAACACTAATACCACATGTCTTCCATGGCCGATCTTCTTCTTCAAGATTTTTAGTATCATCCAAAATACCTCTCTTTCTTTATTATTTGTATCTTATTTTCTGTTAGGAAGCTATTATGTGAACATCTGATTGTATATAATATATGTTATGTAAAACTTCCTCGAATCTTCAAGAGAACATAGAAGGAAATGGAGGTGGTGGTGATGTCCCGATGGTCTATACAATATTAGGAAATTTTGTTATTTTGGAATAGTCATCGATTACAAAAACTATGTCTGTTCATTGTGACGATGGAGTCATTTAATCAGGTATATATGTGTTCAAATTTGGGTTCCTTATCTTGTTTGATTTAGCTTTGATTGTTCTATGTTGTTTGCTCATTAGGTGAAATGCATGGTACATGCGGTTCATCAAACACAATGATCTATACTGCATTTGGGAAATTATTCATTGTATATATTGCAAATTTAGCTAAAGCAAAGAAGTTGTTGGAAGAGAGTGTCAATATACCAACATCTGAGGGAAAAACTTTGACTATTTCAATTGATGACTTCCAACGTGCAAGGCTCTTTCTTGAGAATCAAGACATTGGGAACTCCTTTATCATTTCTACCTAATCTAATGTCACTTGGAAAAGGAAAAATAATTATTTATTTTCCTTGCTAATGGAATATTAGATGTGAAACTTTATTTATTATTTTGTCTGTAAGAATTGTTAAACTTCTAATTAAACTCTTGTAGTTCTTACCATATATCACTATATTATATTGCTTACCTTATTTCAATATTTATATATATTACTATTTTATTGTTAATAAATATTAATGATTAAAAATAGTAGTCAACTTAAATTTATAATGTTTTAGGCGCTCCATTTTATTTTCATGAAATTTTTTTTTGAACGAAGGAGTAGTACTATGTACAATAGGTATCATTAAAGAATCATTTGCATATAAATCCATATATTTAAATAAATGTATAGAGTTTGAATGCATTAGCTATTTAAACAAATTTATAAGAAGACAAATGAAAAAATATGAAAAATCATATAAATGTCAATTATAATTGACCCCAGGCTTATTAAGCACACTTATTATTAAAAAAATATCTTTTTAACATTATTATTTTTAAGAATACTATCTGAGACAAAAGTTCCTTAAGAAATACATAAGATATAAAATGTTTAATATAAATTTTTGGCGACTATTCACATATTCGTCGCCAAAAGTCTAACATTTAGCACCGATTATAGTGAATCACCTAACATTAGTGAAGAAGTTTCTAAAAACGTCACAAAATTTCTCTCCTCTCGCGACAAGTTATATTAATCCCACGAAATATATTTATTTAGCAACGACACGGCAAAAGGTTGGCAAAAGCTAGACTTTTGTCGACGATTTTGGAATCGTCGCCAAAAGCTTCCTTTTAGTGACACTTCTAAAATCATCGTAAGAAAAAAAAACGTGGCTAAATGTCAGCTTTGTTATAGTAACTGTATTAATATTTAATATTTAACATTATTAGGGTTTCCTTTTCTCTTATTTTTAATGTCTTTTTGTGCTTGCTGTCCTAAAACTTCTTACAAGCAATTAGCACTGGGACACGCTGTATCCTGTGATATAAAGTCTCTTGGGCGGCTGATGTGAACAGGGAATATAGTGCTTGAAACATGTCAAATTTTATTTACTTTACTATTGAAACCATGCCAAATTAATTGAAGTTGAAATGACAAGACAAAAGGAGAAAGTGAAACAACTAGAACTAGAAGAAAACCGGAATCTGGCCAAAATAACTCATGGAATACAAAAAATATTCTTATCTTAACTAAAGGAAAAGTTGTTTACACAGAGAAAAATCAAAAAGAAAAAGAAAAAGGTAAGTGAAGGCATTTTGCTTGCCTGACAATTTGTCAGAATAGCCTATTCTCATTGCTGTGAACTCCGCATGTGACTGTTGCTTTAGCTCTCGCTTTCTTCCAATACCATATGGCAGCCCCAACTCCAAAGGCCCCAGCGCCTGAAACTGCAGTCAGAGCCCCTGCATCCAGAAAATAAGATAAGCAAATCCAAAATATATGTCTTGCTATATACACATTCGGTTTACCTGCAATGACTCCAGCGTGGCCATGCCTGGAAGTCCCATTATCTGTAAAATAACATGCAATTAAGTCCTCAGCATTTTTGGATGACTACTAAAGGTTTATCAATACAAAAGCCTTGATATGATACCATTGCAGTAAGTGGTGATATTTCTCTGGTTGCATAGACACAAGAAATTCTGTGATTGAGTGTCGAATCCACAGGTTCCGGCCCCTTTTGTCATGTCCTGACACTGAAGGCAATGCGTAGTCACTGGAATATCAAAATTTACTCTAATCCCATACTCAGGAACTTGATCGTAAGGAGAATTTCCCCCATTATCTTTCCAGTAGATACTAGTGTAACTTGCGCAATACTTGAGCATAAGCCTGAGTGATTCAGTTGCTTTGGGTTGGTAAGTACAACAAGAACTAGCACCTAATGCGGTGGCACATTCCGGTAAGTGCCTACAAAGATAACTAGCACTGTCACAAGTGGAGTCGCAGCGATCAGGGAACCGTTCGCAGAAGATAGGCTTTGGCTCCACAATCACATTCTCCGCGCTGCAATTGAAGAAGAGATAATCATTCTGAGAGGATAGAGTCAAATGCGTGCTTGTGTCCAAGCTAAAAGGTCTGGTTGCACGATAGCTATTTCCATCCTCACATTTCCACATGAATGGATCGGTGACTATGATATGGGGATCTGAGTAGCTTATGCTTTGTACTTGGTATTTCCCCGAAGGGGTTCGAAGCTCAAGAGAGCCCAAATCGGTGCAGACGAATATGTGCCTGTAGTAAGGACTGCCACACCCATCATCAATGCCAAAAGGGTAGTTGATTGGGATAGTTCCACATGAGGTTCTACAATGGCTGGCCTGGACTGTTATGAATCTAAAATCTGGCAAACTGGTTAACAATATGATTAGGAGAACAGAACATAAAAGAGGCTCGTTTCCTGACTTTGGATTGTTGAAGAAGAGTTGATCCATTAGAGATGTGATGGAAGTTTTGATGATTAATTCCAAGTGCCTTAACGAATAAATTGGTAGATGGTAGTGCAATGAATTAAAGTGGAGTCTTAACGAAGAATAAAGAATCTGTGTGTCCTTCTTTTTCACTTTTTTTTTTCCTTTTGTTTTCTTTTCTTTTACATGAACACTGCTTCACTTGATGCTTTTGCTTTATGTGTTTTAGAAGGTAAACAAAAAAGAAGAACAGTGCAGCAGTTAGCAGGCACACAATGATTTTGTTCCCTGAAAGTAAAAGCCTTAAATCATCTGTTCTAAAGCCCAGAAAAGGAGAAGTCTAAGCCCAATGCTGAACCAATTTCTGCAGAAGTCTCCAAGTCCAGGCCTATTACATCAAAATCTTATCGAGGCTACTACAACTATTCAGGGTCAAGGGTTTTAATTTCCTTGGAATTTGGTCAATTTCAGTGACAGTGGCCATTTCTCGTGGGGGACCATGGCCCCATTAACTTGACTTGGTATTGAAACGGTGATTGTCAAAGACGTACTATTGCGACCTATCCGATTGGTCACAGCTAAGGGCTGCGACGAGTATGCAAGTCCAAGTTGCATAGCTGAGGGTTTGAAGTCCATGATCTAATTAAATACAACTTTTTGAAAAAGACAATTCGGTCGTACCAAACACGAAAAGACCCATCACATGTCTCGTTCAATGCTCTAAACAGTATATACCTTTTTTGCTTCTACCCTTAACATCCTATAAGTTGGTTCCTATGAATGCTCTCGAACCATTGAGAGAAATTTGAAGATTCCCAATGGCAGCCTATTACACACGAGTTGGGTATGTGTGAATTCTGAACCAAACTTAGCAAAGAAAAATCTGCAGAATCTGGGAATGGAAATTCATAAAGAGGAGACAAATATAATAACCAACTTCCATCCAATTTTCAGTTGGATAAGAAACAAAAGGTCTTCACAAATCCAACGACTTTGTACATGTAAAAGGTATCTATTCTATTTATTTCAAGAATATGCTAAACAAGCTTCTGATTGAAAATTTGCCGCATGTGTCTGAAAAGTCTGGCCGTTCTCTACGATTCTATGTCCAAATTTCAACTTTTCTGCCAATTTTGCGTGCGCAGCTGACCAGAAAAAAAAAAAAAAAGCCATCTCCTAGTCCATACTAAGAACTTATGGTACGTAATTTTATTGATTTTCGCTTTCGAGGAAAGTCTATAAGATTACACCTTTAGCTTTAAGGACACAAAGCTTGAGGCTACTCCAGTTAGAATATGTCCAAGTCTTAACTAAGTTCAGAAATTCCCAAGTTTAGATAATACCGCTGCTGTCTGTTGAGGGCTATTGTAATATTACAATCTGTGAACACAAAATATAGGAATAAATAAGGAACATTTGATAGACTCATCGCACTAATGAAAGTAACTTTCAAGCCTTACATGATGTAATTTACAAAGAAAAGACGAAGATCTATTATATAAGAAAACATCGTTTTCCACAGCCTTTCTTCACGGAAAAGGAAACATCATTTTCCATAACCTGCGGTCAAACTAAGATCATAAAGTTTTTAATGCTAACCACATAATATGTAGCTAACTGCATTTGCCATCTTTACATTTTTTATTTGTAATTAAAGTCGCATCATCTTAGTTCCTATCATTAAAATTTTTTACTTGTTTACCATAAGCACAATTCATCCGCTCCTAGTTTTATCATATATAGTGTGCCAGGAAATTCTAAATTAAAAATTAATATTTGTAACTTATATTTAGTTAGATAGTAAATTAAATGTTTGTATCGTAACTCATACTTTTTATTCTTAATACTATTTCGTGTCTTACTTATTTCAACTTTAATTAAGTTAGGATTCTACCTTATCTACCTAATTATTCCAATAAAAGGTATCAAAGCCTAATTATGGTGTGTATATCTACTTATTCTATATTCTTAATTATCACAGTAAGTGGATCCTGAATATCAAAAAATAGGTTACATATTATTCATCATTTGAAGGTACAGTACTTAGTACTATTCACGCAGATAATTATTATTTATATGAAATAGTGGGAGGTATTTTCCTTATCTTGAACAATATAAAATAGAAAGCAATAGTAGTCAAATTTAATATAGAGAAGTTTAATAAAATTAATTTTTATTATGAAAGTTGAAAATACAGGTTATCCTTACAAAGGATAGTTATTTGTGACCATTAGCAGAAACCCTATATATTTTGAATGAAATGAAAGAAAATGTTATTTTAAATATTCATGTATCTTTAAATAATGAAGTTTGGTCAAGCTTAAAGGAGAAGAAAATAATAAAAGAGATATTGGATCATCTCACAAAGTTGTACGAGATCAAGTCACCCCGCAATAAAATTTTTGTTAATCCACTCTGTGACTGAACATATTAATAATTTAACTATTACTAAGTTTACATCTTTGGACTATAGAATAGGACCACATGAACATATTGAAATTCTATTTTTTAGTTTACCCAATTTGTATGATTAACTCATCATCAACTTAATTAATAATTTTCTTAATAATTTAGTCTTTAATGATGTTGTAGTCACAATTATAAAGGAAGGAAACCGAAGCAAGAATAAAAAAGAAAGACAATTTGATTTAAAATAAGTCAAATTCTTAAAGGTCATAAAAGGGAGATTAACAAAACATCTTATAGGTGAGAGCCAAAATGTTGGTAAATCAAATCAAAAATTAAGAAGAATTTAAAATATTGTATAACATTGTAAGAAAGGTCAGTTCAGAAATGATTCTTAAATAACAAAAATTTCAATCCTTGAGAAAATTTTGCAACTATTTTAGATGATAACAATGCACTACATTGTGCAACAACAACAATAATTGAAACCAAAAGAGTCATAAAAAGGTCACTACTTGACGTATGACTCTTTAACTCGGGAACTACTTTTCATATAACCTTTATAAGAGAATAGTTATACCATTATGAACCAATCTTAAGAGGATTTGTATATAATTATGATGATTTACATCTAAATGTTATTGGTATTGAAATGATTAAGTTAAAAACATATGACGATATAATTTATACTCTTCAAGAGGTACCGACATATGGATGGCTTAAAGAATTAATTATCTTTTAACACTTTTGGATGTTCTTAAGTATAAACTATAAATATTCAATAAGATTTTAAAGATAATTTGAGGTGCACTTATACTTGTGAAGGGAGACAGGATAAGTGCAAACTTGTATAAATTAAAGGAAGAGATATTATTAAAAACAAAAGCGTTAATTGCTTTAAGTAATCTAAGTAAAAGATGTTCAATGCTATGGTTTCAGATACTTACACATATATCTATACAAAGAATAAAGATCCTTATTGAGGAAAAGTTGCTCCTTAGGCTTATAGAGGTATCATTACCCCTTTTTTTAACAGTATGTTATAAGTAAGCAGTATTGTATAAACCTTGACATATCAAATTTACTCTTATTTATGGAAAACACCAATTTCATTCCTCATAAGAGTAAAATACCTTGTTTTTTCCATTGATTATTATTCCAAAAAAAGTTTTTAGTGTATCCTATAAAGAGGAAATCATATACATTCTTAATCTTCAAAGTTATTAAAGCGCTTGTTGAACTTGAGATTTTGGGGAAAAAATTCAAGTTTGAGAACAAATAATAGAGGAGAATATATTGGCAATGATTTTGATGTATTATGTAAGTAAGAAGGCATCAAAGACAATTAATTATTGCATACACTCTTTAACAAATGAAATGATTAAGTGGATGAACAAAACACGATTAAAAAGGACAAGAGTAATATTGAGATCTCCGTGTCTAAATAACAATTTCTAAGTATAAGCAATTAATACAATCTATTATACGGTGAATCAGGATTCATTAATTGCAATTGAGTTGAAGATGTTGATGGAGATATGGATTAGGAATTTAGTGGGTTTTTTTTAATCTCATAATATTTGGAAGTCATGTATATGTGATGTATAAATCTAAATAAACCTATAAAGGTAGATCTAAATTTCAAGAAATGCTTATTTTTAGTATATGTTAACAGAGTGAAGGAATATTGATTGTAAGATTCTACTATCTGTTAGGTTATTGCTTGCAAAGATGTCACATTTCTAAAAGATAAATTACAAATGAAAGAAGAAAATAACAACACTTCACAAATAAGTTTAAAGACTACAATATATATGGAAAGAAATTTAACCAAAAAAAAAAAGGCTTTTTTGCTAAAGTAGCAATTGATCAAGATATTTCAAAACTAGTTAAATTTAAAGCTCTAGAAGTTCATCGATCAAATCACACGAAAAGACACCAAATTGGAACTCATATCATATACCAGAGATTAGTATAATATATTGTCTTTTAGCAGATGATAAGTAGTCATCAACTCTATAAAGGCACTAAATAATCTAGATATCTCTCAAAATATAGTAGTAATGAATAAGAAAAATTAAATTCTTTATAAAAGTAAAACTTTAGAACTTGTACCATTACTAAGAGAGAAATCTTTTAGTGATAAATGTATCTTTAAAGTCAAGCTAGATAGTGTTGTCTAAGTGGAGTGATACCTTGCAAGATTGATGGTGAAAGGATATACTTAAAAAGAAGGAATTGACATTAATAAAAGACTCTTCCACATGGTTTGACTTACCACAATCATAGTAGTCAATATCTGTTGTTATTAATTTACATCTAAAAAATTAGATATAAAAACTAAGTTTCATAGCAGAGATCTTAATATATATATATATATATATACATACACTCTAACCAAAAGTTTTTGAAGAAAAATAAAAAGGGAATTTAATTTGTAAGTTAAAAAAGTCTTTGAATGATGTTCTATTGTGTTAGTGTAGGAGATTTGATTCTTTCATTATGTGCCTTGGATTCAACAAACTTAATGAATACCTTTATGCTTATTAGGTTTGATGATAATGATTTTTTTCATATTATTGTTTGTAAACAACAGACTAGTTGTAGGCTTCAACAAAGGTTGAATTAAATAATTAAAGGCATAATTTGCTTGAGAATTTGAAATAAAGGACTTTTTGCTTAGGGATACAAATTTACAAAAATAAAAATATTGATAATTTTTTGCATTATAAGAAAAGCTAATTAAAGAAAGTTTTGCGATGCTTTAATATACAAAACTATAAGCCAATATCTACCCATCATCCTATTAATGTTAACTTGTTCTCTAATTTTAATCATAGAAATAAAGATAAGAAGATGAAATTGTTTTGAAATTGTATGCATTTGTAGTGGAAATTTAATATTCGTCATGATTTGTATAAGGCTGAATATGATAAATACACTAGGAGCAACTACATGGTGATTCATACTATAGATTATAAGAATATTATAAAGAGAATCTCACATTACAATATAGAGGATTAGACTTTACTATTAGAGGATATGTTAATTATGATTATGTAAGTGATCTTTATAAAAAAAGTAAAATCGCTACATGTTATGCGTTCACGCTTTTTGTAAGGGTTGTAACTTCGGTTTTGAAGTTACTATAACATGTGAATATGTCAACAATAAAAAAGAAATACGTAACAGCTACATAAGTCAATAAAGAAACGGTATAGTGGAAACTGGTATTGAAAAATCTCGAGAATAAAAAATAAAAGGTTTCGTTATTTTATGATAGTCATAATGTCTTGCATATAACAAAGAATCTAATATTTGATTCAAAAATCAAGACTTATGAGTTCAGTTGCACTTCATTCATGAAAAAAGTGGAGGAAGGAACATTAGATATGCAAAAAGTTCATACTAACAATAATCTAGTAGAGTTTTGATAAAGTAGTCAATATTGACAAGTTTGTTTGATGTTGATCCTTGTATAAACTGATAGACATGTAAGCAATATGACTATATCAATGTAGTGTAAAGATTGATTGGTTCTTAATTAAATTTTCAAATGGGAGATTATTAGAAGAATCTTCTAAAGTCCACTTATAAATGACATTTTTTTACATACATTGAAAAACAAAATTTAGTTAAAGACAAACAACTTGCATGGTGTAAGCAAAATTATTGGTGAGAAAAATCTAAATGAAGATAAATAATGAATGATGATAAAAACAAATATATGATAATGTAGTAATTAGGATAAAATAAATCTATGGCTATAGTTAGTTTGATTCATTATAAATAATGATCTATCTTCTTGTTTCAAGCATCAAGAGACAAACTTAAACATATAAGAGTAAAGCTTGTGAGGATCCAATATTATATGTTCTAAGTTACAAATATTACTTTTTGTTAGTTAATGATTATTTGTAATATACCTTTTTAATTTAAATAATTTTTATATGTCTTATCTATTTCAATCTTAATTAAAGTGTAATAATTCTTTATCTGTTTAATTATTCTAACATTAACCTAATCTCATCATCAAGTTTTAATAATTAACTAATGGAAATATCGATTTCTCTTCATAGTCAACAAACTAGTAAACTTCAAAGTTTCATCCTGAACACCATCGTACTTATTAAGCACTCCATCCTACTTATTTGAGTATTTGAATATAATACCTTTTGATGTTAAGAATAGGCACATTCATCTAAAGCATGATGACAAAACTAATTATATATATGTATATTGTCTATCCAAAGGATTCTTCTTGCCCTCGTTCTCAAGTGAATGGTTACCTCATTAAGTCTATATCTATATTACATTTATAAGAATGATCCACTATACACATTGCTAATTGTATTGAATATATGATATTTAATTTAAGCAGATGCCTATTTAAACGTATAACATTTTATTTTAAAAATAAAATTATTGTCTTTAATTTGCAACAAGACCTTTTTAAATCATAAATGAATTGAGTTGCACCGAATTGTGTTATGTTTAAATTGAATTGTTTAAACTTTCTTAATCAAACCTAACATGAACTTCTACTAACTCTAACTCCATAACTAGTGAACATGAATTTATAGTTCAACCTGCACAGGAAATTTTAAGCTGTAAAACCTAAAATACGGTAATGATCTCACAAAAAACATGTTTATATTATAACCTAAGTATATAAAATTGGAATAATAAAGGTTTTTATTATCACATGCAGAGGTTATAACACAAATCAGTAAATAGTTCCTTGATTGTAATATATTTTTTATGTCAGTTAATATCGTATAAATCTCTAGAGAGTATAAATCTCTTCTCTAGTTTGACTATCTTTCAAAAGTTCTCCTATAGTTCAAACGGCCTTAGAAATTCTCAAGGTTGTATAATTAATCAAATATGTCCCTCTTTAATTATTTCAAGTTAGAATTTTATATATTTTGGTCGTAAAATATTATGGTTTAAAGTAAATTCCAACTGTTATTCAACTATATATATTAATTCTAGTAAAATATTTACAGCAGTTTAATTATTAATATGACACTAGAACAATGGCATAGTTAACTAATTATTATATCATAGAAACTTTAAAGACAAAATCCAAATTACAGACATTTGAAAATAATTAAATTATAGGAGGTCTTAATATACTTATATTTTCTTAACAAATACAATTAATTTATTCATGGTCTCTAATGAGATGAAATATATTCGTAGACCTACTTCACTCATTCATTAATTTGAGTCTTCATTTGTTACAAAACTTAGTTCCGAATGAATCTTATCCTACTAATTTCAAATCCATTGATTTATATATAACCTTCAAATTTATTGAGATTAGTGCCAAAGTTCAAATACCTGAGTATTGCATCCAAAAAACAAAAAAAAAAAAAACTGTGAGTACATCTGTTTTCAAAAACTACAACCTCATCCAAGTTTTCTTTTAGAACCCGCATTTGTGATTACAAGGAGCTAGCATTTTGTCAGATTCACCGAAATTGCAATCACATACTTTAAAAGTAAGCAAACTAAGTCAAAAGGCGTCAGAAAAAGATAAAACATTACGGTGAGATAGGAAGGTCACACAATTTTGTTGGTCCAATTTGATTTTCATAGCTTATAATAGTGGAAGACGACTAAGATATGAAGGAGTTCACTTTTGGATTGAAGACAATGAATGATGATCTCCTTCATATAAAAAGAGTAGCCAAAACTTATGGGAGTTTGTCAAAAATATATGGCCATAAAGTGGTCATCCAATTTGTCGGTCTTAAAGTGGTTTGAAATCAAGAGAAAGATGTTCAAGTTTGAACCACCTAAGACAGATAAAATTAGAGTGCTTATAAAGAAAGAAAGAAAACAAATGGGTTTTAAATTAAGAAACTGTTAAATAAATGTTAGTGGATGGCTTTTTCTTGGGTGTATCTGCACCAGGGTCTTAGTCCAACAACAATTAAGGGATTCTGAAATCATTCGCTTGACATTAGAATTGAAAACTTGTTCGACAGTCCAGCTAGCACATAATTTGAAGACCAAACCCGAATTAAAATAAGAAAATCAAGACATGAAGAATAAGTATAGGTGCATGCACGAAGTTTGACTTTCAGAGTTTTATAATCGAATTGTGCATTCTATTTGGCACGTAACAGAATCAATCTACTTAAACAATCTGTCAAATCCACAAGGCAACCAATAAATTTAATTACAAAAGCGACTCCATATGCATTACATAGGTTCTCCTTCTTTTTCTAATTCGTCTCTGAAGGGTTGTTATATATTGGGGATAAGAGCTGAATTTGTTATTGAGTTAACCTTGATTTGTTTTGCCTCATGAACATGTCATCCTCGTATTAACCACCTTACATGTCAAGTTAAAAGAAACGGTTTAATTAGGAACACCATGCAGAAGCAAATAAATTGATGAAAAACAAAAAAGAACAGTACATCAAATTTCCTACTGAATTAACCTGCTTTTTCATGCTTCTCTATTATTTTTGTAAAAGCTGATGAGGAAGAGGTAAAGGACAAGCTTCCCAAGCCTAAGGTGCTGACTGTTTTATCCTTAGAACCACTGCCACAACGGATTTGTGATTTGTATAAATACGAGTAAAATAGTGTGAAAGGGATCTATAAGAATAAGCAGGTTCCGATGACGTTTCCCACATGGCTGGTCTAATCAATTGGCAAAATGAAATTGCATTGGGAAGAAGCTTGCAGTTTCCATTTTGTCAAATAATACAAGCTGTCAAAACCTAACCAAACCAAACTTCTTTGACAGGCAAAGTCAGCCACGTGGGGGTTTAGAGTGTCCAACAGAGTCAACATTAATAATCTCTGTCAACTCTGTCTTTTTCTTCTATGTTGATCTTGTCTTGTTTTTTTCTCTGGAGTTTGAAAATCTTCGGTTGTTCTCTGTGATGGGGCATTGACATTTTGATTCGCTTTCTTGGCTCCTTCCCCATTCCAACCTAAACGCCTCACTATTATTTCCCTCTAGAACAAAACGGGATCTTTTGAAGGTTTTGAAATTTGGTGGTGAAATTAATTCGATTACTAGAAAAGTGGATCACAAAATATCGCACAAGCGTTCAAATGTAACACTGAAAATATGTGTTCAGCTTAACAAAAACCATACTTAAATTAATGTATTATGTTCAACTTATCAATGTAATCCTTGTACGCCTTATTTTTTAATGTCGTTTCATTTCAACTCTTAACGTACATAGTTATATAGAAGAAATATAGTATAAAGAATCATAAAAATTCTGGTATGGTGATAACCAGGTAGAAGTTCAGATCTTGATAAACTATTTGCATCAATTCTTTTAAAGGTAAACTCTGCATCCATCATACTTTAAATCATAATGAAGTGAGTTTAACATCTTCTCTTGACGCTGTATGTAACATCTTATTCCTATTAATTCAATTTTATATTTCAGAAAAATATAATTTAAATCATAATGATGTATTGAATAGGAATTTTAAGTATACATCACTCAAAAAAATTCTCATGTAAAAACAACTTATTTTTATATTAATAAATTTTTTAATCTAATAAATTAAATTTCAAATTTTAGATTACAACCATATATTATATATATATATATATGATACAAACTCCTTTGTTAATGGCTATAAGGCCGGCAACTCTTGGGAGTCCTAATTGCACTCAAGATTATATGGTAGCATGGAAGATCATAATGGCTAGACTTACGTTTAACTGAGGAGAAAATAAAAGTACATGTTCGATAAGATAAATAATAGGCATAGATTCATTGGAAAGCCAAGGGACAGTTGAAAGAACGTGGTGTGTCGTTGATATTAGAGAATGCGCATTAAAGATCACAACGAGGGAAGCATTACCTGCAGCCATTGACTGCAACTATATACATATGTATATGCGAAGACTACCTTAAGTATGTCAATAGCACATAAATATGCATACCCAGACCCTGCAAGAAGTAAATTGACGTCGTCTAGTTGTCTAACGCTCATTGATAACGTTATGTAGCGTCATTAATTATGATAGAACTCGATTTAAATTTTACAAATTAAATTTTAATCTGAGTTGAAGTCTACAAATTTGATTCTAATGACTTGACCTATTGCCTCGCCCGATAAGAGAATCGGACTGACCGTTGTTCGTAAGCCTTTTACGGTGTCAATTATGCTGTCTTATGGTACCTTACAAGCTAGGCAGCTTAATTTCTCGAATTGGATTGGTGCCCACATACTCACGCGCGTGTGTCTCTCTGCTGCATATACTCATTCAGATCTTCTTTACCGTATTCTTTCGCAGGGCCATTTTCCACCAAAATCTTGAGAAAATAAAGAACGTTGTACAAGAAAATGAAGATTAAAAATATTTTTCCCATCATCATTGAAATTAAGCAGTTAAAATATGGACTTTTGAGCCTTATAAATTACAGAAATAAGTATATACCAATGTGATGGGGACATTTGTCGTGCTTAACTTGTTTTGTTCTTTATTACACTTATCTTTGGTTTGAACTTATTGGCCATAGAGCGAGGAAAACTTGGGGCTTCATCTTGAAGCATTCTTGACCATTTTACGTCACAAGCCAAGTCGGTGGTTTTACGGTGTAATCACTTCATGCACGTTACGTGGGTGCATGCACTTTCCATTTTTCAATTAGGGAACCCAACTTTCTATTTTTATTTACACAAGTCGTCCTCTATCAATAATAGTGTTCATATTTGGATTCTCATAATTTCATTGTGCAAACAAATATATTTGAATCAAGTATATCCAGAAAGAACGTTTAAAACATGCTGTTTAACCTATGTGACCATGACCAAACTTCCAACTTCCAACTACCATAATATTGGATTTAAAGTATATAAAAAAAGTTTTAGGTGCAAAGATTGCAACGAATGGTTATTGCAACTTCTCATAATTAATGGTTTAATTGAAATTGGGAAATTATTTATTGGTCAATGTAAACTATCGTAATTTACAACCAATATTTCAGAAAGTGTGTTGGTGAAAATTTAATATATTTTAGGAATTTATTAGTTCATCTCTTTTCTATTTTAACTTATTAATCAACAGTGCCACAAACCGGTATCTGAATCAAGTCCAAAGGAACTAAGGCTGAAATTTTCGTTTAGTAAGATGAATCTTATAAATCTTTTTCGAATTTAATGTGAAAAACTTTAAATTAATCTTGACCTACACTAATTAGGTCACAAAGTTCCACGCATAGTCTGAATGTAGAAAGCGGTTTAACGCAGAATCTCTAATCTTTCATGTTATTGTGGGCGCCGTATGTTTGAATAGGACGATACACGACTAGCAATTAAGTTCATGACCAAGATAACAAAACCATGCAAAGAAAATAATTTACACTTATTTCGTCGTCTGGATTCCAATGCCTCTCCAACTAGATAAGAAAAAGATGTTACATTTAATCTAGATGCATGTCCCTGACATGCCCCATATGATGCTTATGACCAATCACAAGTTCACAGCCAAAAGCAAAGTATGTGACGTCAGCAAAACGAATTGATCAATGCTCGCGTAGCCGACACCAGGACTTTCTCCCCTTCCAATTAAGGAGGTATTTCAAAGGCACGATTTTGGAGTTTCTTTGCAATCAATACCCCTTTGCCTCTGCTGTCTGGCTGGTTGGCTTGCTAGTCAAGGTAAATAAAGGAAGCTGCCAAACCACAGTGTCCTCTTCTTCTTCTTTAATTTCCTTTTCCTTAGTAATTAAGTCTTGGACATTTGATTAAGAAAGGGGACTGATAAATGAGTTACTATAATCTTTGCCTGTGCAATGTTTTTTTTATATATTTAAAATCTTGTAATTCATTAAATTAAATCAAAGAATCAACGTCATTAGATGTGTGAAATTATGAGGAATATTAAAATGTTAATTTACTTTTTAAAAAAAAGTTTGGAAGATCAATTGCAATAGCAATCGGTCGTCTAGTGGCGATTTTGAACTAATCAAGTAGCCGTAACTCTACCTAGCATTTTACGCCACCTTATTACAGTCACATTCACATGTGAATGTGTAATTGCAAACCGAGCCGTTTTGGATCATGCTGGACACGTGTCTCCACCTAAGGCAACAAAGTAAAATAACATGTGGAACGCCGACACAACCAATAAACAAATATTTAAATTGTAGACAAATTTAGGAATTTTATTTATGTTTTTAATTTTCTGCTTTATTATTAAAAATATATTTATTCTAGTTTTTGATTTTTAATTTCTTCCATTTTCAAAATTTATGAAAAATAAAAAAATTAGTTTTTATTTTTCCTTTTTTATGATTTAATTCACTATCAACTAAATATATATTTATCTAATTATTTAATATGTTAATAATTAATAAAATTCTGAAAATTTTAATTTAATATTATTTTTAATTAATTGCAATTATACATAATTTAATTTTGTAATTAAATTAAATAATTACTAATAATAAACATGCATAATAATAATAATTACTCCATATGCATAATAAACATGAACAGTTTCTTACTGCCATATTTAACCAAGGGATTTTAGTGAGCTAGAAAATGGACAAATACTGAACTGCTCTTTCACAATGCGTTGCTTAACAAAACAAAGGAACATTCTGAGTCCCATTTCCACAAAGTATGAAATTCTAGTTTAATTTTGTTTCAAATTGTGACAGACAAATAACAAGAGAGACGATCAATGTGATTCTTGCAGATGATAAACACTGACAATGTGATGATCCTAGGTGAACAATATTATACTTTATGTAGCTTTCTTAGTTTAAAATATCATTTGTAACACCTGTTTTGGAATAGGGTCCCCACCCATTTAATGGGAGTTACCCTACAAGGGTCATGTAATGGAACGTAATTCACACTCCATCAAAAGTTTTAAGCTCTATCATCCATTAATTAACAAGAACATCAAGTAATGATTCTAAATTCAACCCATGATTTATTAGTAATAATATTGATTAAATACGAGACTGAGAACAAATTGAATGTGAATCAAAGTTTGAGACTCATTCGTAAGAAAGACTACTGTAGCTGTATTATTCTATTTAGATGTGTTAGCCCGCAGGTAATATTTACACTAGTCAGCATCATAACTAATAAGACAAGAGGAGAAAAAGAATGCGGTCAAGCGAGGGAAGTGGGTCCGAAGGCAGAAAAGAAGTCAGATCCGGAACGCGGTGATGGCCTTTTACTACTTAATGAGGGGCCCCACGTCTTAGACCAGCAGAGCCGGGCCGTCAAAGTCGTTGACTTGGGAATCATTTTTCTCTTTAAAAATGTCTTTTCTCTATTCCTCACGTGGAACGCGCCGTACAATTCGGGGCGGTGGGGGTGATTCATCTCTCTCATGCTTTTCCCGTTGTATTTTATTTTCCTTTTAATTTAAAATGAATGGGTCAAATTTCTTTCTTGACGAAATGTGCACGAAACCTCCTATTTGCCCCTTTCTTTTACTTTTTAAAAAAATTTTCCAATCATCAACGCAAATATTCTAACTAAGACAAAATAAGCATAGAATTATAAATAAGAATATTTAAAGTTAATAATCCCTAGTAAATGGTAGCCGGTCATAAACAATGTTTTACATGGAGCGTAGCTTAAGTAAGTCTACGTGAGAAGAGTAGGACCCAGTGCCAGAAGAGCACTGACGCACCGTCTGACGCAATAAAATGAAATGCGAGAGAAGAAAGATTAGATTAGCACATCCGTAAAATTCTGAGGAACAGAAATTAAAATCTAGGAAAAGTCTAAATGGTCTTCCGTCCAATCCCTTTTTATAGCCGACCCTATTGCACCGGTGAAAAACTTCACAGACTTCTTCCCACATACACCAACTGTAAGCTCTCTCTCTCTCTTCAGCTTTTTTATAGTCCCTGATTTACTTGGGCGCCTGCATCTGTATCTTTTCAAGTCATCGCACTCTTCCTCCCATCAATTTATGGACAAAGGATGGGGTCTTACCCTTAACTCAGATCCTCTCCCTTTCTTCCCCAGAACCAAGACGCCTCCTCCTCCTCCTCCTCCTCCTTCTGCTCCAACAGCCTCTGTGAGCTCATTTTCCGTGAGCAAGAAAAGCTTTGACATGGGTGGTACTGGTGACTCCATTGGTATATTTCAGTTCCCGGTGAACCTTACCGGCAGGGAAAATCACGGCGGCTCTAGTCCTTCACAGCGTGACCACAACCGGGTTGCTGCTGGTGAGGTCGACTTCTTCTCCCAGAACCAGAAGAAAAGGGATTCTTTCGATGAAGATAATAGTGATTCTAAAACCGCAAGTTTTGTCAGTGTCAAGAAGGAGCACAATCATTCTCAGGGTGAAGCCGCTGCTCCTCCTCCAATGTCCACTCTCGATGTAAATGTAAGAATAATCGCGAACTTTTGTCTTGTTCTGTATTTTTAATTAGATAGCTATTTATTATATAAAATTATTCATTTCTTTTGTTTCTGAATTAGACTGGGTTGCACCTTCTTACTGCTAACACTGGAAGTGATCAATCAACGGTGGACGACGGAGTATCATCAGATGTCGATGATAAGCGATCCAAGAATGAGGTAAGACGATTGAACAACACAACACCAAAAGCTTATCAATTTCTTGCAACTTTTGCGTGCATCCGTATACAAACAAAGTTGGGATTTTTAGACTTAAAGGATTTTAGTTGTTGCAGCTGGCAAAGTTGCAAGTGGAGCTTCAAAGGATGAACACAGAAAATCAACGGCTTAAAGACATGCTCAGCCAAGTTAGCAAGAATTATGGTGCGTTGCAAATGCATCTTGTGACATTAATGCAACAACAACAGCAGAAGCAGCTTAGCCATAGGGCTGAAAGCGCACAAGGGAACGAGGTACTTATTGTCTATACGCATTTAACAATTAGCCACAAGAATTTCAGTAAGGAAATATTGTCAATGGTTCAATTAATTAACTGTGCTAGTTCTTATCGGTGTTGCTTTCAGCTTGTTGAACTGAAGTCTGACGACAACAAACACGAGGTAGTACCGAGACAATTCATGGATCTAGGCCCTTCCGCCGAAGCTGATGACATATCTAACTCATCATCTGACGAGAGGACACGTTCAGGATCACCTCTAAAAAACGGAAGGCTCGACAAGGGTCAATATGATCAAGAGAACTCTAGTCTTCGCGATGGCAAAATGGTTGGTAGAGAAAGAGACCAGAGCCCAGATGAATCTGAGTCACAAGGATGGAATCCTAACAAACTCCAGAAATTGAATTCTGGTAACAAGGGTGTTGATCAATCCACTGAAGCCACCATGAGAAGAGCCCGTGTCTCAGTTCGAGCACGATCTGAAGCTCCTATGGTACGTATGCAACAATTAGCTTTGCTCAAAACGGCCAATTTTAAATTCCGGTTACGAAGATTGATAGATTGTTCTTATAGATAACGGATGGGTGCCAGTGGAGAAAGTATGGACAAAAGATGGCTAAAGGAAATCCATGTCCTAGAGCTTACTATCGGTGTACAATGGCAGTTGGTTGTCCAGTTCGCAAACAAGTAAGCTAAACCTTGTGTAGTTAAACCTCTCAGTTTCACTTAAAATTAAGGACAAAACTAATTTAACTCAATCTGGTGAATTACAGGTCCAACGTTGCGCAGATGATCGGTCAATCTTGATAACAACTTACGAAGGGAACCACAACCATCCTCTACCTCCTGCTGCAATGGCAATGGCCTCAACAACAACAGCGGCTGCAAGTATGTTGCTTTCAGGATCAATGTCGAGTGCAGATGGCCTAATGAACCCAAATTTACTGGCAAGAGCAATCCTCCCTTGCTCCTCAAGTATGGCAACAATCTCAGCTTCAGCTCCGTTCCCAACTGTAACATTGGACCTCACTCACAATCCAAACCCTTTACAATATCAACGACCCCCTACTCAATTTCAAGTCCCTTTCGCTGCCCAACCACAAAACACTGGTGCCATTTCAACTCCACAGTTGCAGCAGGTTCTCGGGCAAGCACTGCATAACCAGTCAAAGTTCTCCGGCCTTCAGTTGTCTCAAGATGTAGGGTCTTCACAATCAGCCCACCAGGCACTACCACCACCGCCAGTACAGCAGCCTTCCCTAGTTGACACAGTCAATGCTGCCACGGCGGTCATCACGGCGGATCCCAACTTCACTGCTGCTCTAGCCGCCGCCATCACCTCAATAATCAGTGGTGCTAATGGCACCACTGGCCCCACCAATCACAATAGCAATAGCAATGGAAACAACACGAGCAACAGAAGTTAGAAATGGGTTTCTTTTGTTCTTTCCGGATGGTTTCTCACTTTATCGGGATTCGTTCTTTTTTCTTCTTTAACCTTTTAACACTTCATTGGTTACCCTTTTTCTTCTTTTCCTGGGGGGATGAAAATGAGGTCACATGTCCATACAACTTTTCGTTGTTCATGTTGAGAAAGGATTGGGTTAGAACACGAAAGGTCTCATTAATTCTTTTGTTGTTAGTTTACTTTCAATAACTTGTTTCGAATTGTTCATTGAATACACCAAAAAGAGAATTAATCACTTTGATTGAGTTTATGTCTGTTCTTTTACTTTTTTTGGTCCCTGATGTCTGTTCTTTATTTAATGTCCGTTCATTACATCTATATACCTTGACTTATCATTTAGAAAGCAATAGTCACAAGGAAGAAGAGCAGATATATAGTACTATATATTTATTGTTGGGTTTTGTTGCAGTCAAGAAATACGGCGGGCTAACGATGTTTGACACGGAAAAAGAAGGCCTGAGAGAAGTGTGCAACGCAATGAAGGAACCTTAAATAATGGACTTCTAATCAAAGCCGGACAGTTCCAAGAAGCTAAACGTCTACGTGTTTGTTGGACGAAGTCGAATGATAAATTGCCACTTGGGGGTGAAAGGTCAAATTTGGTTTAGACTAAACAAGGGTAGAAGAGGCAAATACTCCATGGAGAGTAACGAGCCTAAGTTGTCTTATTGGACAATTCAGATACGTTTGTTGACTTCTACACCTTTGATTGACATCACGTCACGTCATACTCATTCAATCAATCATGTGATTCTGTGCATGTTTCTCTAGTTTTTTTAGAAGGAAAATAAATGACGTGGAGCTTTGTGGGTCCCACCGTAACCCTCTTCCACCGTACATTACTGAACCATTTGGGGCAATCCCCCACTTGCACTTGCACATGTTTTATGTGAGTGATTTACTTCCACGAATTTGGGCAGTAACTGTTTGCCTATGCTAAATTGGACTGTTTGCCCTTCCTCGGGGAAAACACCGCTTGTTAATGTTATAAAACGACTCCCTATTCCCTAATAACCACGTTGCATGAGCATGACAAAAGATCAAGTTTATCAAACATATATATTAGTAGCCTTTGGAACCATAAACTTTTTTCTACATTTAAGACATGGATGGTCGATTCATTAAATGTCTTCCCTTCCAAAGCTTTTTGGTATTATTCTCCTCAGGGCATACGTAAGTCTGAATTCAAGAGGGAGGGATAAATACTTGTGTATTGATTAAATTTAGAAATCGGTGGTTGAGAGTTTGAAATTATGTTTGTATAAACATAAGTAGTCTCACTGATATGCGAGACTGAGTTTCGATTGTATTATTATGGGGTTACTTGTAAAAAGTTTTTCAATTTTGCTCAATGATTTTGCAATACTAGCTTCAATTTTAAAAAGTAGAATTAAAATACTCAAACTTTCTTTATAAAAATAACCTAACGTTAAATTCTTCATTAATATTAATGATATGATACGCAATGTTAGATTTTTATTTTTACCACGTGACTGTCAAATAGGATAATGATATCATGTATGATATTTGTTATTTAATAAAAATATGTTAAAATTATAGGCAGTTTTGCCCATTGCCCCACTAACTCCTTATCCAAATGAGTCATATTGTAAACAATTTCAATCCCATAAATCTTACTATAGTTTATCTTGTTCTTGACATTCTTCAACACATAGTGATCTTGAATCACGCGCCACAAGAAAAATAAGTTTTTGTGATGAATTTATCGACGAAAATAAAGCTTTTTATTTGTGAAACAAACATGGCAACAGAAATTACCGACAGAAAGAAACGTCGGAGAAATGACTATTGGTAAATTTAGTGACCGAAGTTTGTGTATCTGTCGGTACTTTTAGCGACAAAATTTTGGATCTCTGTCGGTAATTTAAAGAAACTTTACCAACGGATTTATAATATTCTGTTGCTACTTTATGGACGGAATCCCAATATTCCGTGGGTGAATTTGTCGATGGCAAATCGTAAGTCCATCGCTAAAGTTACCGACGAATATATAACAATTTGTCGCTAAAGTTACTGACAGAAACATGAACCGTCGCTAAATTTTTACTGATAGACTGATATATTCCGTCCATAACTTACAGACGAATTTATTTATTTCGTCGCTAATTAGCGATGGAATGGTATGTTTCGTTGGTAATGTACCGATGGAAGGTATCTTCCCATCGCTAATTAGCGACGGAATATTGTAGTTCCGTCAGAAAATTTAACTTTGATAAATTTCTACCCCCATTTATCATTTTTTACTCGAGTTTTATATTCATAATCTTATGATTTTTTTGTATATTTAATTTCTGTAAATAATATGACATTGATTGAGAAATAAAAAGTAAACATTATCCTGATTTTAATATAAAAAAATTAAATGTACACGAATAAGTATCTTGAAAATAGCTATAAATTAAGAATTTATACAAAAAACTTAAGAGTAGCAAAACATCAAATACATTCACTTATCCATCCAAGTTATGCAGGTGGTGAAGGTGGATCCTCTGATTGTTGTGACGAGGTCTTATCCCCTCCCCCTTTTAGCTGATCCATCTTATTATGGAGTTGGGCTATGTATTCCATCGACTGTTGCAATTGAGTTGCCAACCTCTCTTCTGTGCTCTTAAGCTAAATGACTCTTTCATTTGATGTGGACCGCCTACTAGATACAGTTGTAGTGGATGTGGATGATTGCAAATAAAATATGTTCACAAATGAATCTAAGTCGAAAATCCTTCTATAGCGGTCCCTACAACCCACTACATAAAGATATGCCTAACTCTCATCAACAGTTTCAGAGTTTTGAGACTGTCATTTAATGTTTTCTTGTATTTGGTCCCATCATTATAATTGTTTATGTTAATAAGTGATACTTTTTAAGAAATAATATTAAAGTATATATTTTACATACATGAAGTTGTCTGCATTAGGTGTTGACGAAGGTCACACCATCATACCTCTTGATGTAAGTGTGCAAAAAGAGCTGGCGAAGTGTAGGCTTCCTGTTGGCCCCCGAAATTTTTCTTGATGAATTAAGCATGATTTAAATGAATTATG
>JANIHZ010000002.1:29492778-29503116 GCA_027478365.1 Erythroxylum rufum | reverse complement strand
TTGTTCCACGGAACTCTCGAGCCATTTGTTGTGCATTTCATCATTGATTGGTTAAGCATGATGCATAATTGAGTGTTGTATTGTGATGGATAAATTTTATGACATGTTCTTTGTGATGACATCTTGGTAATATGAGTTGTGAGTTAAATTGCTGAGTATTGAATTGTTACATGGATATATATATGCTTTAATGTGTGGCTCGTTGCTGATGGCTATAAATATATTAGCCACCGAGCTATGTAGCTCAACCTGTTATTTTCCCTCCTCAGGTGTAGAACAAGGCGACAGTTGATCCTTGCAAGGCATCGGAAACTCCACAATAGTTAGAGATCTTTGTACTAAGTTAGTAACTATTTTGGGATAGCTTAGTAAGCATATCAACAATGAGCATCCTTATATATTTTGTTTGAGGCTTTGGTATGTATGATGTTGTGTAAGCAAAGTTTGTTGAACTCGTGGGATTTGTGATGATACGAAGGATTGAAGCTCCTTTTGTGTATGAGTATGTTCAGCTTGTTGTTAGGTTTGAATGTACATGTTTGTTTGAATGTTTGAATGTTTGGATGTCGGATTTAAATTATGGAATTTTCGACGCGGCAAACTTTATTGGTTCGTCGCGGTGAGCCTATATTTTGCCACGGCAAATGCCCCTTTTTGCGACTTCGCCGCGGCGAGGAATGGCTTATGCCGCAGCGAACTCCTTTTTTCTGCCACGCTGAGATGTGTTTTAATTGCAATACTTTCCGCTTTTATATCACACGACAGTCCTGATTGGTCACTTTGGGATTAGCCTTGGGGTCGGGACTCGGGCCTAACACTCTTTGGTATTAGAAAGCGATAGCTGGGCTCTGGAAACGGGGTCCAACATCTTTTGGTATTAGAGCTTAGGTTTTTTCTTAGGCTTAGAATGCATAGTAGGATGAATTGTATGCTAAGTGATTATTTGTTACATTACGAATTGATTGATTTCAGTAAGTGACATGCATATCATGCATACATGTAGGAAATAAAATTAAAACGGATTGTAAGCTATTCCTTAGTGTTTATATTTGAAGGAGTAAGATGCCACCTCGTAGAAGGACACGAGCAGTTCTGCAAGGATCAGTTGCACCTGACTCTCCGACAAGAGAGGAGAGTATTGATGAGTCAGTAGCCCCAGGAAATACTGAGGCTTCTATAGGGCATGGTAGTGAGCCCTCTCAGTCCCCTACGCAGGAGTCATCAGTTCTGCAAGAACAAGTGTCTCAATTGGATCCGAGGATGTTCCAATCCTTTACTCAAGCATTTGTCCAGGCTATGGGTCAGATGTCACAGCCTTCTGCTCCGGCTCCAGTGAAGAAGGGGAAACTGTTTGATAAGTTAAGGAAGTATGGAGCAGTGGACTTTTATGGTACCACTGATCCAGAAGAAGTTGAGACATGGTTGAGATAAACAGAACGGGAATTGGAGCAGATGGATTACGAGGATGATGAGAAAGTGGTATATGCTGCTAGTTTGCTTCAAGGAGATGCTCTACATTGGTGGGAGAGTGTGCCAGGGAGCCGGATGAGACTGTCAGTGTTAGGATGGAAAGACTTCCTAGCCACTTATAAGAAGAAGTACCTGTCTGAGGTATATATTCAACAGAAGCAAAGGGAGTTTCTGAGTCTCACCCAGAGGGAGATGACGGTGAGCGAGTATGAGTGCCGATTTATATAGCTATCCCGGTATGCAGCTGAGATGATGATGAGTGAGGCGGCTAAGTGCTGTAGGTTTGAATCAGGTTTGCATCTAGCCATCAGAGAGAAGGTGGTGGTACAAAACTTTTGTGATTTTCAACAGCTAGTTGAAGTGGCACTGAGGGTTGAAAACATAGAAAACATAAAGAGTGTTTTTATTCAAAAAGAGAAAAGGAAGAGAACAGTTCAAGATGGGAGGTGGTACTCCTATGCCTGAAAGGAGTGCCAGGACCTTCCCTGGGAAATCTGAAGAGCGGAACAGTGGGGCCAATAGGTCCAAATCTATGAGGACTGCTACTTATTCTCATCAAGCCGCTACGGCGGGAGGCAATAGAAGGGGAGAGGGAAATGCATCATCCATCCCTAAATGTGATCACTGCAGGAAACTCCATACAGGGGAGTCCTACAGATTGACAAGAGCTTGCTTTAACTGTGGGGAAAAAGGGCACGTAGCTAGAGAGTGCCCTCAGCATGCAAGACAGGAGAAAACTCAGATGCAAGCTTCGAAGAGAACTAAGATTGTGGGACACAAGATTACAACTGAAGTGGCCAGTTCTGATGCAGCTAAGAGGGTGAATCCTCTAGGAAGACCAAGGGACAAGCACCAGCTAGGATGTTTGCAATGAAACAGGAGGATACAGAAACTGCTCCAGAAGTTGTGATTGGTATAGTTAAATTACTTGATACTGATATTGTTGTCTTGATTGATCCGGGTTCTACCCATTCATTTGTGTCATCAAGTAGAACTATGTGTAGAAGAAATTTGAGCCTGTTGGATACTCCATTACTGGTTAGTACTCCAATCGGCTAGTATATTGTTATTAGTCAAGTGTATAGAGCGTGTACGATATATATTGGTGGGGAATAACTAGTGGTGGATCTAATGCCATTGAAGATGGGAGGCTTGGATGTAATTTTAGGTATGGACACATTAGAGAAGTACAATGCCCATCTGGATTGTAAATAGAAGACAGTGGAGTTTGTATTGGACAATGGCAGAAGAGTGGTGTTTTCAGGGGAGAGAAAAGCAAGCCCGCCTAGAATGGTTTCGGCTTTAACGGCAGAGAAGATGATGAAAAAAGGATGTGAGGCATTTTTGGCCTATGTGATAGACACAAGGGCAAATAGAGGAAAGCTAGAAGATATTCCTGTGATCATGGAGTTCCCAGATGTCTTTCCCGAGGAATTACCAGGACTACCGCCACCTAGGGAAATTGAGTTTCCTATCGAGCTTCTTTCAGGTACTACACCGATCTCAATTTCGCCTTACCGAATGGCTCCAGTGGAATTGAAGGAGCTTAAAGAGAAATTGGAGGAGTTGTTGGAGAAAGGTTACATTAGGCCGAGCTCTTCATCTTGGGGAGCTCCGGTCCTTTTTATGAAGAAGAAAGATGGATCGTTGAGGATGTGTGTGGATTATAGGAAGCTTAATCAAGTCACTATGAAGAACATATGTCCGCTTCCACACATAGATGATTTGTTTGATCAATTGCAAGGGGCAAAAGTCTTCTCTAAGATAGACGTGAGATCAGGTTACCACTAGTTGAGGATAAAGGAATCGAATGTGCCAAAGAATGCTTTCAGAACACGATTTGGGCATTTTGAATTTTTGGTTATGCCCTTTGGATTGACGAATGCCCCTGCAGTTTTCATGGACTTGATGAATAGAGTTTTAAACCTTTCTTGGACCAATTTATCATTATCTTTATTGATGATATCTTGATTTATTCCAAGAGTGATAAGGAGTATGAAGAGTATTTGAGGATTGCCTTGGAGATATTGAGGAAAAAAGAGTTGTATGCCAAATTCGACAAATGTGAATTTTGGTTAAGGGAAGTAGTGTTTCTTGGACATGTGATTACAGAACAAGGAGTGCATGTAGATCCAAGAAAAATAAAAGCTGTGGTGAAATGGGAAGCACCTAAGAATATAGCAGAAGTGAGGAGTTTCTTAGGTTTGGCTGGGTATTACAGGAGGTTTGTGGAGGGCTTTTCTATAATAGCAGCTCCACTTACCAAATTGACCCGGAAGAACTAGAAGTTTGTATGGACAGAGCAGTTTTGAAGAATCGAAGAATAGGCTCACAACTGCGCCAATTTTGACCTTACCTTCGAGTAGTGATGGGTATACAGTATATAGTAATGCCTCAAGGAAGGGATTGGGCGGTGTATTGATGCAAGATGATAAGGTGATTGCTTATGCTTCTAGGCAATTAAAGTCTCATGAGATGAATTATCCTACGCAGGATTTAGAGTTAGCTGCTATAATCTTTGCGTTGAAATTATGGTGACACTAATTATATTGAGTCACCGCCAGGGTGTTTACGGATCACAAAAGTCTCAAGTGTCTGATGAGTCAGAAGGAATTGAATTTGAGACAGAGAAGATGGTTGGAACTACTAAAAGATTATGATTTGATGATAGACTACCACCCAGGGAAAGCTAACGTAGTAGCGGATGCATTGAGTAGAAAATCGACTATGGCACATGTGGAGACAGTTTATGTTCCTTTGTTGAAGGAATTAGCCAAACTTCAGGTGACATTGAGGCAAGCCGAATCTGGGTGTATATTGGCTAACTTTAGGGTAAGGCCAGTGTTAAATGAGAAGATTAAGGAATTACAGGCACAGGATGAGTACTTGAGCAGGCTCAGAGAAGAGATTAAAAATGGTAAACCTTCAGAAATAAAGATAAGAGAAGATGGACTGATGGTGGTAGGTAACAGATTGTGTGTCCCGGACTTTTTAGAGTTGAAAGATGAGATTTTTGACGAGGTGCACAATGCTCCCTATGCAATGCACCCGAGGAGTATGAGAATGTATAGAGATTTGAAAAAGCACTTTTGGTGGAAAGGAATGAAGAAGGATATTGCAGAGTATGTTAGTAGATGCTTAGTGTGTCAGCAAGTCAAGGTTGAGCACCAGGTACCTTCAGGCAAGCTTAAGCCTTTGTCTATTCTGGAATGGAAGTGGGAAAAGATTATGATGGATTTCTTGATGGGATTGCCAAGAACTAATAGGAAGCTCGATGCGATATGGGTGATTGTGGATAGGCTAACCAAGTCAGCACATTTCTTGCCAATTAAGTAGACAGATTCTTTGAATGCTTTGGCCAAGAAATATGTAGATGAAATAATCAGACTACATGGGATTTCGAGTTTTATAGTTTCTGATAGAGATCCGAGGTTCACCTCCAGGTTTTGGGAAAGCTTACAGGGGCCTTTAGGAACTAAGTTGCACTTTAGTATAACTTTTTATCCACAAACTGATGGTCAATCAGAAAGGACAATACGGACATTGGAGGTAATGTTAAGAACTTGTGTTATGGATTTCAAAGGCTCATGAGATGATCATTTGCCTTTAACTGAATTTGCTTATAATAATTCATATCACTCAGGAATTCAGATGGCTCCTTATGAAGCTTTATATGGTAGAAGGTGCAAAACTCCTATTTGTTAGGATGAGGAAGGTGAAAGAAAGCTTTTAGGGCCTGAATTGGCGCAAGTTATAGTCGATAAGATTAAATTGGTAAAACGAAGACTTAAAGCTACTCAAGACAGAATGAAGAGCTACACAAATGCACATAAAAAAGAAATGGAATTTATGTTGGAGACAAGGTGTTTCTTAAAGCTTCTCCATGGAAGAGAGTCTTGAGATTTGGTAAGAAGGGCAAGCTTAGTCCGAGATATATAGGCCTTTATGAGATCATTGAGAAGATTGGGCCCTTGGCCTATAAGTTAGCTTTGCCACCGGAGTTATCTAAGATTCACAATATCTTTCATGTATCCATGCTGAGGAAGTACTGGTCGGATCCTTCACACATTGTTTAGCCTTCACAGGTTCAGTTAAGGGAGGATTTGACTTATGAGGAGCAACTCGTGGAGATCTTAGATTCACAGGAAAAGGTTTTGAGGAACAAGACTGTAATGCTACTTAAAGTTTTGTGGAGAAAATATTCTACAGAAGAGGCTATGTAGGAACCCTTGGAGGCCATGAAAGACAAGTATCCACACCTTTTCAATGTCTCAGGTACAAATTTCGAGGACCAAATTATGTAAGGGGGGAGAATTGTTGGACCCTGGAAATATTTTCTTTAAGTAAGCATGATTTCAAAATAATTTTGGAGTTTAGATAGATTTAATTTTTGGAACTATAATTATGTCAAGGTTAGTAGGATTTGTTGAATGGATAAATTGAAGTAAAGTGTTGATGTAATAAGGATATTCAAAGACATTTTTGGGAGATCACTTGAGCATAAAAGAGCATAAGCTTATAAGGAAGGATAAGATGGACTTTTTAGGCTCATTAAGGGTAGAAATAGAAAAAGGATGTGCTGTTTTTTTTTTCTTAAGAGAAGAAAAATGTGAATTGAAGAGGGAGAAAAATGAGAAAACAAAATTAAAAGAGAGAAGAGAAAGGTTTCGATGAAAGAAGGAAAGAAGAGAAATCAACTTGTTAAGGTAGGTTAACCATCTTTTCTCTTTTTTCTCTATTAAAGGAATGAGTGTTGTTGTGAAGGAGTTAGAAAGGAAAAAGGGATTAATGTAGAGAATGAAAAGGGTTTGTGTTGGAAGAAGATGGATTAGGAGAACCCAATGGATTTTAGGGTTTCTAAGCTAGGTCTTAGGTTTTCTAACCTAGATGGGTTATAGGTAGGTTGGATTTGCGTTCAATTTTTATTTATTGAAATTGTATGATTTTCTTTAAGTTATGAAATTGATCAGAATGTTGTTTTGATTGGAACCTTGGTTATTGTAGGGGACCAAGGGAATCCTACCCAAGAACAAAGGGAAAGACAAGCTTGACTTGGTTTTCGCAAGCTAACTAGGTGGGTAACATATTTAGGGTTATAGTATAAATGGGAAAATTCTTGCCTATGTATGTATACTGAAATTGATTTGTCGAGATTGACTTGTTTGTAAATGTTGAAAAATGCATTGTGAAATATGGCTATGTTTTACCTCAAAAGAGGTCATGACTTCTGCATTAAATGAAAATGAAGACAAAGCATAAAAGGATAAGCATATGAGAAAATGATTATATGCCTTTTTGGTTGGGCGAGAGTGGAACCATTCTATTCGTCACGTGTACGTTGACAAGAGCCTTCTTCCGGCTGCCCGCTTGTGGCATATGAGCTCCGGCTATGAGTGTAAAACCAAACTAAAGAATGCTTGAATTAGAAAGTATACGTATATATATACATGCATATGCATGAATTTGTGGCCAATTATCAATAACTTTCAATATGTTAGTCACTGAGCTGTGTAGATCACCCCATTCTTTCCCTCCTCAGGTGCACAACAAGAAGGTTAGCAATCCTTGCAAGGCTTCAGAAACTTCAAGATATTAGAAAAATTTGTAATTAAGTTAGTTCAATCCCTTTTGGCTAGCTTCATAAGCATATTAAACATGAGCATCTTTTGTATTTTGTATTAAGTTTGATGTGTAAGTCGTTGTAAGTAAGGTTGTTCAAACATTGACTTTGTTTGGAAATGAGAATGAGAACTTGAGAAGTTTGTTTATGTATGATTATGTTATTTTTTAGATTGAGTTTGATGAATGTGCATATCATCTTAGTTTTGTATTGTCTTAGTTTTGGATCGTCGTAGTTTCTATTGTCTTAGTTTTGGATCGTCTTAGATTGCATCGTCTTAGTTTTGGATCATCTTAGTTTGCATCGTCTTAGTTTTGGATCGTCTTAGATTGCATCGTCTTAGTTTTGCATTGTCTTAGATTGCATCGTCTTAGTTTGCATCGTCTTAGCTCTGGATCGTCTTAGTTTGCATTTTCTTAGTTTTGGATCATCTTATTTTGCATTGTCTTAGTTTGCATCGTCTTAGTTTACATCGTCTTAGTTTTGTATCGTCTTAGTTTGCATCATCTTAGTTTTGGATCGTCTTAGTTTGCATTGTCTTAGTTTTGGATCGTCTTAGTTTGCATCGTCTTAGTTTTGTATCATCATAGATTGCATCGTCTTAGTTTTGTATCGTCTTAGTTTGCATCGTCTTAGTTTTGGATCGTCTTAGTTTGTATCTTCTTAGTTTTGTGCATCTTCTTATGCATTGTTCATCTTATATTTTCTGTTCCATTTTTGATCCTTTTACAGGCCGATCTCACTTCTAGTTCTTCACAAAAGTTATAGATCTCGAAGTCTTCTTTCAAACCTTCTAAACACAAAATCAATTCGACATTTGTAGCAAAAGTTATGGCAATTGCGCCAAGACATATACAATATGAGTAAGGATATAAACATGTTGGATTCTTTTGGCCATAACTTCTACACCCGATCTCCAAATGAAGTGATTCTTGAAGCATTGGATTCCTAACATGTTTTTATACCTTCTTACAAAATGTTATAGCCTTTGGTGATAAATTCAAAAAGATTGATTGAGAGAGAGGGAGGGTTCGTTGAGATAACCCTACAAGGAAACTCACTCACGCTTTTTGATTCCGGATCGATTGTTGGACTTCAAAAACGGGGCCCAACATCTTGTGGTATCAGAGTCTAGGCTTTTTCCTAGGCATAGAATGCATCATAGGATAAATTGTATGTTATGTGATTATTTGTTGCATTGCAAAGTGATTGACTGCATTAAGTGACATGCATATCATGCATATATATAGCAAATAAGATTGAAATGTAGCTAATCCTTAGTGTTTATATTTAAAGGAGTAAGATGCCACCTCGTAGAAGGACATGAGGAGTTATGCAAGGATCAGTTGCACCTAACTCTCCAACTAAAAAGGAGAGTACTGATGAGGCTGTAGCCCTAGGAAATGCTGAGGCTTTTGTAGGGCATGGTAGTGAGCCTTCTCAGTCCCCAACCTGGGAGTCGCTTGTTCCGCAGGAGCAAGTGCCTCCATTAGATCCAAGGATGTTTCAAGCCTTTACTCAGGCATTTGTCCAGGCCATGGGTCAGATGCCACAAATTTCTACTCCGGCCCTAGCTAAGAAGGGGAAACAGTTTGATAAGTTGAGGAAGTATGGAGCAGTAGACTTCTATGGGACAATGGATCCAGAAGAAGCTGAGACTTGGTTGAGAAAGACCGAGAGGATACTAGATCAGATGGATTGTGAGGATGATGAGAAGGTGGTGTATGCTGCTAGTTTGCTTTAGGGAGATGATCTACATTAGTGGGAGAGTGTGCCAGGGAGCTAGATGAGACCGCCAGTGTTGGCATGGAAGGACTTCTTAGCAGTGTATAAGAAGAAGTACATGTTTGAGGTGTATATTCAGCAGAAGCAAAGGGAGTTTCTGAGTCTCACCTAGAGGGAGATGACGGTGAGCGAGTATGAGCGCCGGTTTACACAGCTATCCTAGTATGCAGCTGAGATGATGATGAGTGAGGCGGCTAAGTGTCATAGATTTGAATCGGGTTTGCATCTAGGCATCATAGAGAAAGTAGTGGTGCAGAACTTTTGTGATTTTCAACAGCTGGTTGAAGCGGCACTGAGGGTTGAAAACATAAAGAATATAAAGAGTGTTGTGAACAAAAAGAGAAAGAGGAGAGAGCAGTTCAAGCGGGTAGGTAGTAAGCTTCCCTATGCAGTCTGAGGAGAGGAGCAGTGGTGCAAGTAGGTCCAAACAGACGAGGACTCCTACTTATTCTCACCAAGTCTCTACGGTAGGAGGCAATAGAAAGGGAGAAGGGAACAAGTCATTCGTCCCTAAGTGTAATCATTGTGGCAAGTTCCATATAGTAGAGTGTTATAGATTGACCGGAGCTTGTTTCAAATGTGGAGAGAAGGGGCACATGGCCAGAGAGTGTCCTCAGTATGCAAAATAGGAGAGAATTCAGATACAAGTTTCCAAGAGATCTAGAACTGTGGGGCACAAGACGGCAACAAAAACGGGCAGTTCTGATGCAACTAAGAGGGTGAACCCTCAAGGAAGACCAAGGGGGCAAGCACCAGCTAGGGTGTTTGCAATGACACAGGAAGATGCAGAAATCGCTCCAGAAGTTGAGACTGGTACAGTTAATTTTTTTGATGCTGATATTGTTATTTGATTGATCCGGGTTCTACCTATTCATTTGTGTCATCAAGTAGAACTGTGTGTGGTAGAAATCTGAGCCCGTTGGATACTCTGTTACTGGTCATTACTCCAATCATCCAGTATATTGTTATCAGTCAAGTGTATAGAGAGTGTGAGATATGTATTACTGGGGAACTCTTGGTGGTGGACTTAATGCCATTGAAAAAGGGAGGCTTGGATGTAATTTTGGGTATGGACACGTTAAAGAAGTACAATGCCCTTCTGGATTGTAAACAGAAGACAACGGAGTTCGTATTGGACAATGACAGAAGAGTGGTGTTTACAGGGGATAGAAAAGCAAGTCCGCTTAGATATGTATTAGTAGAGAAGATGATGAGGAAAGGATGTGAGGTATTTTTGGCCTGTGTGGTAGACACAAGGGCAGATAGGGGGAAGCTAGAAGATATTCCTGTGATCATGGAGTTCCTAGATGTTTTTTCTGAGAAATTACTAGGATTATCGCCACCTAGGGAACTTGAGTTTTCCATTGAGCTTCTTTTAGGTACTACTGTAACACCCCACTCCCACGTGACCCGAACCCGATATCATTGGTGATATCCGAGTCCGTGCCCCGCGAGGGTGGCGT
>JANIHZ010000002.1:29298377-29309175 GCA_027478365.1 Erythroxylum rufum | reverse complement strand
AAAAAATACAAATAAAAGATAATGCCAAATTTAAAAATCAAAATAAATAAATTCAAATTCAAAATATAGGTAAAGATAAAAGGGAATAAATAAATAAACATACAAGAAAGGAAATAAATAAGTCAAATATACACACAATTAAAAGAAAAAAAAATATAATATGTAATAAATTAATAAAATAAATGAAAAGGCAAGTACTACAAACAAAAGTATTAGGGTGAATACGAGAGACAAAAAAAGAAGGAAAAGATTCAAAAGACCTATGAACAGAGAAGAGTCTCCTTAACAAAAGAGAAGGAGCTTTGATGTATGATCTTATATCCGAATCCTAATTTGCCAAAGTTTTCTATTAAGGCCCAAGTTATCAATAAGCTTTAGTAGGGTCATATTATGTTGGATCACCTCCTTACAATTCTTTTCAGGTATTCCTCTTCTTCTTTTATATTGTCTAAGCACAATCTTCTTGTTGGGGCATTAAGATGTGTCTTCTTAATATGTCCAAATCTACTAAGCCTTCTATCTTTTAATTTACGATCAATGTTAGTTATCCCTCATCAACTTGTCTCTTACTACTACATTCCTAATCTTATCTCTTTGTGTAAGATTTCACATCCAACATAGTATCCTCATCTCCACTACCATTAACATATGAATATGCACATGTTTGATGAGCCAACACTCTGCCCCCTAGAGCATGGTTGACCTCATTGCTAAAAGGTAGAATTTATCTTTTATCTTAAGTGGTATCTTTTTATGACATAAAAGTCCTTATGCGCCACTAATTTAAGCTATCCTAATTTGACACTGGAAACTATGTCATCATCTATCTCACCATCACTTTGTATGATTGATCCAATGTACTTAAAATAATCATTTTATGATATAACTTATGAAACAGTCTTTTTCTCTATATCAGTTGTAACTCTATTACGTGAAAAGTTACACTATAAGTACTCAATCTTAGTCTTGTTGAAATAAAATCCCTTTAACCCTAGTGTATCCTTTAAAGTTTTAGCTTGACATTAACTCTCTCTTTTTTTTATATACTAAAATAACATCATCAGCAAACAACATACACTAAGGCATATCCCCTTGCATATTCTTAGTGAGCTCATCCATAACTATTGTAAATAAGAAGGGCCTCGATGAGTATTCTTGGTGTAGCCTGATATCAATAGAAAATTGCTTTGTAACTCCTCTTCTCATCCTTCCTCTAGTCTTAATACCATCCCTAATGACTAGCACATATGTCATAGGAACTCACATAACATCTAAACACCGCCACATGACTTCCCTAGGTACTATGTCATAAGCCTCTTCTAAGTTAATGAAAATTATGTGCAAGTCTTTCTATTTATCCCTATAATATTCTATTAATCATCTAATGAGGTATGCATTTTCTATCATAGACTTCCCTAGCGTGAAACTAAATTGGTTCCCTTAGATAGTTTCACCCATTCTCACTCTCTTCTTAGTTATCCTCTTTTATAACATTATAGTTTGACTAAGTAGTTTGATGCTTCTATAGTTGTTACAGATTTAGATGTCCCTTTTATTCTCATAAAGAGGGATTATTGTGCTAAATGTCCACTCATCCAGCATCTTGGTGGACTTGACTATCATATTAAAAAGCTTGGCTAACTAAGTAAGAGCCTCTCTTAGGCTCTTCTACACCTTTAAGGGCAACTCATTAAGTTCTGCTGCCTTTCCACTCTTCATTTTCCTTAAGGCTCCTTTAATTTCTTCTCTTATGATGTTTTGGTAATAAGCGAAGTTTAGGTGTTTCTTATAAGTGCTAATATCACCTAAAAAAATGTTGTCATATTTCTCTTCATTTAAAAGGTTATAAAAGTATATCTACCATTTTCTCCTGATGTGGTTTTCATCCATGAGCACTCATCCTACTTTATCCTTTATACAACAAACTTGATCCATGTCCCTTACTTTCAATTCCCCATATCTCGCTAACTTAAATATTTCATTTTTTCCATCCTTAGTTTCCAATCATTTATGTTCTCATAGGCCTTACTTTTTGCTTTTGAGACTATCTTCTTTGCCTCTTTCTTTATCAATGTGTAACACTCTATATTAACTACTACCTCTTTATTTGTGTTACTATCTAATAAAATTTTTTAGGTAGCCTTCTTGATCTTCACCTTTTCTTATACATCTTCATTCCACCATCAAGACTCCTTCTTACTACCCCTAGCCCTTTAGAAACTCTTAATATTTAATTAGTTGTATTCCTTAAATGGGTTGCTACTCGCTCTCACATCTGGTTAACATCGCCTTTTAGTTTCCATTCTTCACTAAACATTACTCTATCCCTAAGTTATTCCACAGTGTCCCTTTTTAAATTCCACCATCTAACTCTAGTATACCTCCAAGAGCTTCAATTTCTTCTCCAAACATTAATTATAAGATCCATGATCAATATTTTATGTTAAGTTGAAAAGAATGTGTTAGGTATCACCTTATAATCTTTACAACTTAGTCGATTGCTTCGTCTTACAAGGAATAAGTTGATCTGAGTCTTCAAAGTTCCACTACTAAAGGTCACCAAATGCTCCTGTTTTTTATTAAAAATAAATTGGTTACTACCAAAGCAAATGCCACTAAAAAGTCTAATAAAGAAGTGCCATTATCGTTCCCATCTCTTTACCTGAAGCACTCGTGAGCATAAGAATACTCATTTGAAGTTACCCCTATATAGCCCCTAAAGTCTCCAACTAGAATAACTTTCTCATTAAGGGGAATCTATCGAATTTTCTCATCTAGCTCTTCCTAAAACTCATACTTAAGTTGTTCTTCCAACCTTTCTTGGGTGCCCAAACACACACCAAATTGAAGACAATATACTTCACCATAATCTTTAAGGACAAAATCCCATCACAATTCCTCTTTACCCCTACAACATTATGTATTAGTTCCTTAATAGCCAAGACACCTACACCAGTCCTTTTCCTTACACTCTATATACCAAGTTTGAACTCATTTGTTGTCTCAATATAATGTTCTATTTTATTATTTTTCTGAACAATATCCATATAACTTTTTTATTTTCAATGGAAATAGATAATTAATGGAAAAATCAACAACTATATTATAATTATCATTGTTAATAAAATAAACTATCCAAATCCTCTATAATAAAGTGAAATTCATATGCTATGTTAGTAAATTAGGATCGACTACTTGTTAACTCTCTATGGCATCTCTGACCACTAACTTGCATATAAGCAAGTTTAATAGAGTTATATTAATAAGAGTTAAATGAGTAATTTTACTGATGGAGAACCATGGGCATGTGGAACACAAGAGAAGTAGACATGGTGTGATCCGCCTCAAGGAAGCCTAAGACATGACTTGCACTGACATAAGCTTTCAAGAGGAGGCTTAGGAATTGAAATTGGATTAGATTTGAAGTTTGAATGTGCAAGGAAAGGGGATGAACGAAATTCCCATATCAAAGGCCCAACATTTAAGTCTAATGTTCCTAAAGATCCATTACAAGATGTTGGAGGCCCAATGACAAGAGCTAGCCAAAGCCATGAAGCAATCATTGAGTTGTTTGATCCAAGACCTTCAAGAGATAGAGCCCATGTTGTTGAGACAGATCTCATCTCATAAAGGTCCAAGAGGCATTGTCTTACTCCTTGAAACCCAACATGAAGTTTCCAAAGGCCCACATGGAGTCCAATTGGGAGAACTCACTTAAAATGCCATGTCACAACCATGTGCCACTTAAAATTAAAGAGAAGGACGTGATGTATGAGGTCCAATATGTTTAGATCATGTTTTAATTAGTTTCCTTTTTTGTTTTCCTTTAAATAAGGTCATCTAATCAACACCTTTCTAAGTTTTTTTTTTCCTTTTAGGGATTGATTTGTTTCCTTTTATTTTGTTTCTTCTTTAGGACATTAATTTAGGAAGTTTTTTTTCCTATAAATAGGCACCCTCTATGTACTTTAAAAGGGGATTTTTCATTCAGAAATAATATTGAGAGCTTTTTTGCTTTCTTTGTATTCTTTGAGAATACTTGACTTATCAAATGAGTGATCTTCCTTTGTGGCGTCCTAAGGTTAGAGTTCTAAAAGACAAGTTCTCTTAGGGTTCTTTCTATTGACCAACATTCTTGCTAGGATTCTAAGAGACAAGTTCTCTTAGGGTTCTTTTCATCTTTAACCTCCCATTTTCTCTTTGTGTTCTGTTTCTATCTTTTCAATTTTGTTTCTTGTGATTCCATGTGTTTGCTTGATTCTGGCCATTCCCGGGTATAACTCCATCTTGTTGAAGGTTCTCTAGGATAAGTTCCTATTGGATCTCCCATCAGAAGTGGTAGTGGTAGCAGTAGTGGTAGTGGTAATGGTAGTGTTCCAACCCAGGCCCAGGAAGAAGTGAATGTTACACTTGGACCTGATATGAGAAAAAGAAGAAGGCAGATGACTAGTTTTTTTACACCATAAACAACTCCTAGAGTCCAATCTTTAATTCTTAGTGCAACACAATCAAGAAAAGCGGCTCACAATGTCGATATAGTAGTAGCTGGTGGTATGATATAGGTTAATCATTTGATGTTTCTCAGTCTTATTATTATCAACCTATGGTGGATTCAATAGCCTCTTAGGGTCCGGGATACAAAGCCCTTTTGATTGATGACTTAAGAGGTAAACTTTTGAGTTGTTTAGTTTATGAAATTAGAAGTTATTTGGCATAAAGAAGAGTGAATTAGGCTACTTTTAGGTGTTCAATCATGTGTGATGGTTGAACAAATAGGAGATAAGAGCCTATTATTAATTTTTGGTTTATTTTGCAAATGACTCAATATTTTTTAAGTCTATTGATGCATCTGGCCTGATTAGAAACACTTATACTTTTTTTGAGATATTTGATGAAGTTGTTAATGAAGTAGGGTCAGAAAATATTGTTCAGTTCATTACTGACAATGATGTCACTTATAAAGCGACAAGAAGAAGGTTACAGAATAAGTATAATTCTTTTTTTAAACTCCTTATGTTATATATTGCATTGACCTAATGTTGGAGAATATAAGAGATCCTAAGTATTTTCCTATTATTGATAAGACTATGCAGCAGGCTAAAAAGGTGACCAAGTTCATCTATAATCGTGCATGGGTGTTAAATTTAATAAGAAAGGAATTTACCAATGGTAGAAATTTATGTCGTCCTGCTGTGACGAGATTTGCAACAAATTTCTTATTACTTCAGTCTTTTGTTACGATGAAGAAAGAGTTAAGACAAATGTTTACAAGTGCTAAGTGGGTTGCATCTCAGCATGTTAGGTCTAACGTTGGAGTGGAAGTTTCCAAAATATATTGAAAGATAGAGAATTTTGGTCTCAATTCTAATTTGTTATCCGTGATTGTGAACCTTTAGTGAGGGTACTTCTCTTAGCTAATATCAAAGCAAAGGCAACAATGGGATATTTTTATGATGTCATGGGAAGGGCCAAGGAAGCAATCAAGGCCGATCTAAAATATAGGCCTTCTTTGTACACACCGCATCTTGCAATCATCAATAAGAGATAGGAAAGGCAACTTTCTTTTCCGTTGTTTGCAGTTGGGACATTTTTTAACCCTAGTGCATATTTTATATCAGATTTTACAAAGAAAGCTAAAGTTAGTAAAGGAATGCTATTCGCTATTATAATAATTATTGGCCATGAAATGATGCAAGATCTTTTAAGCTCACAAATAGAGCTTTATAAGCTGTCTTCTGGGGATTTTGGATTGCCGATTGCTATTCGACATAGAGCAAAACTTTCTCCAGATATTAGTTGTTTCCTTTTCTTATTTGTTGAAAATTAATTATCACTTTATTTTTTTTGTAACGCTACTTTTGTTATCTTACAACTTACAGTTTCTTGGTGGGATCAATTCGGAAGTGGTGTTTAAAATTGCAAAGTTTTGTAATGTAACACCCCATATTAGGGATTAGAATATTAAGGAATTTCAGTGCACTTTATGCTTTGCATATTTGAGTATTTACTTATATATGCATATGTATTTTTGACACATACAAATTTCTGTACATGCATTCATGACATTTTTTGGGTAAAATGGATTGATAAATGTAATTAAATTTTGGAAAACTCATTCGGGGACTATTGGAATAATTTCAAAATTTTTGGCAAATTTTAGGAATTTCTGAATGGGGATATTTATAGACAAGGAAAATGTTGAAACTAGACTAATGCTAGTGAGACATGTGGAAATTTGAGTTAGTGACACATGTATTTCATGCAAGGTGGATACGTGGGTTAAGTTTTTGTTTAGAAGGAGAACACTGTGGCTTGTTATTCACCGTAAGCTTTCAACACACACAATTTGTTCTTGTTCTTGTGTATCCACTGAAATCTCACTGCTAGAGGATTGTTACTGCTCCCACCGAAGGTTACTATTAGAGTTTTGTTGAAACAAGTAAGTGATGTTTTCATAAAACTCAATGAATATATGCTCTGTTTCTCACGGTATATGCATGGATATTTAAGTGTTCATAGAAATGAATCAAATGAGTTTAATGATGCTTGAATGATTGAAAATAAAATTGTGCATGAGGGGTGTAAGATGGGTAGCTTCGGTGGTGTTCAGAATGGGTTAAATGAGAAATTAGTAAAGTGAATAGTGCCAAAATTGGAACAGATGCAGAAAAATAGAATTATATATGAATGAGAATCGGATTTTTGACATTGGATATGAACCTTGGATCTTTGTTTGTTTTGTGTTGTTGAGCTAAAATGAGTATAGATTGGAGTGTTGATTGTGTTAAATGAAGTGAAAACATAAAGGAAAATGAGAATAGAAAATACGCAGTAGTGAGAGAAAGCTTGTGTAAGGAATCAGTTTTTAGTGCCTGATTATAAACTTGGTTTTGAATTGTGTTTGGAATGAATTGAGATGATATGGGAGTGAAACAAAGTTGTGATGAGGGATTAGGAAAGAGAGGAAGAAGATGCAAATCTGTAGTTGAGTTTTTAGAAAAGAAAATGGCTATTGAAGAAGATGTGATGCACTATCGTGCACTTGCACGATATAATGGCTTTTCTGAAAAAGTTAGAAGTTCACCATCGTGCTTAAGCACGACGATGACTTTGCTGGAAAAAGTTGGGAGTTCACCCTCGTACTTAAGCATGACGGTGACTTTGCTATTTATTCTGGGATTTCATCATCGTGCTTAAGCACGATGGTGCATCCGAAGGGTTTGTTGACTCACCCTGAACAACCTTGATTCTTTTGGGTATAACTTTGTCATCTGATATCAAAATGACTTGATTCTTGAACCAATGGACTCATAAGACATTGATCTTCATTTCCACAAAAAATTAGGAATTTTAGAAGTTAATTGTATGATGAATTGAAGATGGAAATGTGACTGTGTTGAAATATGATAACTAAGATGATTTTTAATGAACATGTTTTGGTAATTGGACTATATCTTGATCTGTGGACCTCAGAATGAGATGATTATTAATTATGATTAAACTAGAGACATAATTATACAAATTGTATGAAGAGATTAAATTCTAATTCTTCCTATAAGAAGTTCAGAATCTAATTGGAATTTGAGATAAAAATTCTGCTAAAGCTTAAGAACAATCTACAATCTTTTGAGTATAACGTTCAGTACACTAAATCAAATTCAATGAACTTGGTATCATTGGAAACCTAAGATAAAGATGGAAAACTTTCTAGAAGGAAGTATTACCTAATTATCTCACCTTCCTAATGAGAATAATTGAGCAAAGTGGACCCGAAAGTTGGTTGTGAGATAAATCTGGAATGAGGAATTGAGTATGGTTTCACATGATAGATAATGTGACAAGATTAAGGATAAGAAACCCATAATTTTTCATTAATATGCATCATATATATTCAGTATACATGAATGTGCATAAATGAATTCTTAATTGTACACAATAGTAACATATGTTTGTATTAAATATTTTAGAGGAACCCTTAGAGCGACCAATTCCAGATATTGCCGGGACTTCGAGGCAATAAAGCAATATGGAGCTTTTGTAAGTAATTTAGATGGTCAATTGTGTTAGCAATTTAGTAAACAATTTTTTATAGTTTTGCTTTGACTGTTTTGTTTGCTAATGATTTGGATCATTAAATGATTTGCAAAGTTGTAAATATGTGATATGCTTGAATACATGGTATGAAAACATTGATTGATATATAATTTGAATTTAAGACATTCTTAATTTTGAATCTGTTAAGTCCTAGTTGTAGGTAAATAGGTATGACTAGAAGGGTCTGTATCTATTTCTGTGACACTTTGGTGTCTTTTGTTATTGACACTTTGGTGTCTTCTATTAGTGACACTTCGGTGTCGAGACTTCGGTCTCTTATGTATAAGTCCCGTTACCCGCTTCTGTAAATAGATTTAGAAGTCATCTGATTTTGTACTCTGATATCTGTTTGATTTTGACATAAACTAAATTATGTTCTGTTTCTGAAGGGTTTACACCCTCTTGTGTTATGCAGTTCTATTATTTATAAAAGCCTGTTATAAAATGCATTCTGTTCGACTTATTGTTAAAAAAATATTTGAATGCATGTTGATGTTGTTATATGATTCAGTGTGATGAGTTGTAAGTTTATGTATATATTAGTTATTACTCACTAAGTTATATGTTTAGTATGGTAGATTTGCCACGTATAGGTTCAGAGAGAAGGACTTAAGGAATGGGACAAGTCAACCACAATGGCCAAAGGAGTCTGAGTTTTGTGTTGCTTAAAATGTATTTTTGAGTTTGTTTTGGGCTTGTATATAACTTTGGATTTTTGTTTGAAGGGTTTTAATAACCTTAATTCAGGCTGGTTTCTGAAATTATGATATGTATTGTATGTTTGTTTGAGATTCTAGAAATGTATGTGTAGAATGTTTCGTATGTTTTGGAAATGTTTATTTTTGAATGCTATGCTTCCATAAAATGTTTTGGTTTGGTTATACTGTCTTGTGTGGCATCCACATATCCTCCTAAATGGTATTAAGGCGCTACATGTAATTTGGATTTTAAGTCAATGAGTGAGTGCAATATGTTGTGAACAGAACTGGAGCATGTTTGAATTCATTCATTCCAAGAAAAAAGAATATATTGGAGCATAAGAAATTGAATAACTTGGTATTCGTTTGTTACAATTTAAAGTTTTGGGAAAGGTATGTTATTATCATTATTAATTTTGATATAATTTCTTATAATTTTCTAATAATTAAAATTTATTTTTTACTAGGAGTGTTAATAGCACAAGTAATGTAACAGATTCACTTTCTATTGATAATATCGATCTTTTGACGGATTGAGTTTCTAAGGAACTAGATTTAATAGATGTGTATGACTTGAAAGATAATCTAAATTGGGAAAGCACAATACATGTTATTTGGTGCATTGAATTTGAATGATAATGATTATCATACTCCTCTTAGCAATAAGGATTTTATACCAAATAATAACTATGATCAGTGTAGTTATATCGGGTATCTTCCGTAAACAATTGGAATGAAGTTGCAAGTTTTTGTTTTTCCTCTTCTTTATATTTTACTTATATTTGATTTATATGTTGAATTCTATATATGTAATGTAATTGTAAATATTTTTGTTACAGGTTTCATTTCTAGTTGGTTGGTTCCTCGTTGTGAACTCTTGTCGTAAATTGTAATAGAGTGAGAGTTAAGGATATTTATTATTCTTTTTATTGAATATTTTGATGTAATTATTATTTATTATATGATGAATTTGTATTATTTTAAATATTTTGTATTGTTCTTAATTTTATATTTATACGATGATAATTATCTTTGTTCCATATTAATTGTGGTTATTATTTATATGTGAAATATCTGAAAATTATTGTTATTTCATATTAATTATGATTAATATTTATTATTATGATTTTTTGAAGCAGGTTTGATGTAAACTTATATAGTATATAGTATAATAGTATAATATGACAATAAACTATTTTGCAATTTTTAAAAAAATTTAGGGATTATTTCATAAATTTAAAAAGTTATCTAGTACCTGACATTGATCAGGATCGATATATTATTATATCATAACTCAATCCGGTATAATATCCGCAATATTGGTTGAGACAATCACAAATGAGACCAATTGGTATTGGAGGCATACACGTGGTGGGCTGTAATAGAAGCACCCAAGTGGATAGTAGGGCCACCCTCTTGGATGCATTTGACTTTGTCAATTGAGGGATGGACCCACTCAAGAAAGAGGGTGGTATCTGACGTGGATTAAACAATTGTATATAGTTTCTATGGTTGATTTGTTTGGGTTATTAATTAAACTGCAATTATTGATGGTTTTATCTATGTCTTCTTGGCATTGCCAAAACAAATAAAGTCTTTGGTTTCAGAAAAGAACATAAAGCTCGATTGGAATCTTTCTACTTACTTTTAACTACTGGTAGAGATTCTAAAATTTACGCCAAAGTTAGTCTATAATTAATGTATTATTGATCATTAAAATTTAATAAATTTTTTTAATCATATATGCTTCATTAAATAATATAGTTAGCTTTATTAAAAATTGAAAGCTTATATTTGTTTAGCAATTTACATAATTCCCAAATATATACATTTATCATTATTCTGTTAGCACTGTTAAATACAATCTGAGTTTATTAATACCAACCAAATTTGTTTTTACTCACTATCTAATTACTAACCAATAATAGTTAAGGTTTTGTTTTATCCTTTAATTAAATATCCTATATTTTAATGTTAGTTTCATAAGTGTTACAAACATGGTTTTG
>JANIHZ010000002.1:29199588-29211192 GCA_027478365.1 Erythroxylum rufum | reverse complement strand
ATCGGAGCTCCACAGCTCCCGAATTTCTCAAAATACTGAACCATGTTCAGAAAATTTCCCAATTCACTTTGATTAAAATAATCATCCTCAATTTGATCTTGAAAAATTCATAATTCTCCACGAAAATGAAATTAAATGTCTTAGAATTCCAACGCTTCAAAAATCGGATCAATCGGATGTCGGACGGAGGAGATATAAGCAAAAGAATGAAGAAAAACTCAAAAAGAACGAAGAACCCTCGCACAGAAGCAGACGGCTCGCGGTCGCGAGCCAAGGAACCAGAAGGTCGTCTCGCGATCGTGAACAGCAGAGCCGTCTTGTACTCGCAACGGCTCGCGAGTCCGAGCCTAGAATTTCGTCCTCGAAATTCATACGTAAGAAAATCAGCACGTAACATAATATTTCTTATCTAATCATACAATTAAGTAAGACATCATCAATTTGTCGAATCTAATCATAATCAATCACTTTTCTTATCTAATTTTCTTCTCACACATATTTTTCAGTCTCTTCACAATTTCTCAATCCTTGTAGCAAATACCACCCAATATTATGTCAAAATCACTGAGTGGACCATCTATCATCATTCAAACCAATCTTTTGAATTTCCATGCATATATCTTTATCACTCTATCTCATCTTTCAAATAGTCCTTATTTCATCTCGCAATTATTCAAATCATCCAAATTCATCATAAAATTCTAATCTCAATTTTGTAATCATAAGCCTAAAATCAATCATAGTTCATCACCTTAAACAATCACTTTTGTCATTCACATAAGTCGTGAAATTACATTTCCATGTTCATCATATCCTCTATCATATCACATCGCTATATCTCCAATTCAATATTCCTTAACATATTCATTCTTACACCGCATATATATATATATCCAAACTCAACTCATCTCGTCTTTCACAATTTTCATCTCTCAAATGCATAATCAAATCAAGTCATCCCAATTCATCAAAAATGTCTAATCTCAATATCATAGATAGTTCTTAAATCAATTAAAATTCTTGTCACCTAAATTAAACAATCATCTTGAGTTTTTTCCAAGAAGTCATGAAAATCCAAAATCACATTCTTACGAACTCAATTCTATCCATTTAAACACCTTACAAACGTAAGTGCCCATGTAAGATCCTATTACTGGGCTCTGATACCACATCTGTTGGAACCCGTTACCGAGACCCAACTTTTTAGCACAAACTTAGCGGAAGCAAAAGTAAACGAAAGAACGAAATCAAAACAAAGCGGCGGAAACAAAAAGCGAAAACACAAGGAGCGAAAACGAAAGAACGGATGCAATCAAAGCGGAGTAAACAAACACGCGCGCAAACCAATGAACAAAACGAAATGAAGCGAATCAAACGGACATATAGGCGAAACACAAATCGGAAGCAAAACAAAATCGAAGGCGAACGAAAGCGATAGGAAAAATAAATTCCGACATCCGAGGCGGAACACGATCTCGTTGGAAATCCCAGACTACTCCAAAACCCGTATATTTTTTTTCCATCTTTAGTCAAATCGAAACAAATCCATACACTTTCCCTTTATCATACAATATCTCAATTTAAACCTTAACGAAACTTATTCTTAACGAAATTTCGGCAGCATAAAGGCTGCGTCTCACAGAACCCAAAAATCTGGAATGATAAAAACACACTTCTACAATTCCCAATCAATCACACAAACATCAAAATTTACCGGACCCTTCGTCCGGGATCTCAGCATAAACAAACACACTCCTATATCTAAACATTTCAATAAACCTCAATCTTTACTCAGAATCATAAACAAATCCCATAACTCATTCATATACATCAAGAACTAAATCCTTCATAAGCATAAATGGCATTTCAAGCCATAGACTAATTAACACCAAAAGTCCACATTACTCAAAATCGAACTGATACAAATTACAAAAGCATACAAAAGTCAAACTGACATCTTGACCCTCTTCATCCGATCTCCTGCTCGAAACCTGGAGATGGGGATGAAAGGTGGGGTGAGCTTGACAGCTCAATGGGTAACATATTTAGAATTAAAAACAAAATATGCAACTCGTATCTTTCAAAATTCTTGCCATATCGTAGAAATTTCACAAAAGAGAATTTTCGAATTTTTATTCCTCAAGCTCGTCATTTTTCAAAACATTCCAAAAACTTTCATAAACACTTCCACAAATGTCACAGTCGAAAACCTCGATTTCTCATTTTTCACAAATCCTTAAAAAGTTTTCACAATTTCTTTTTCGCAATTCACGTACAGTTCCAAAACATGAATGCAACACATAAAAATACATCACACAGTAAACAAATCAAAACACATAACATATCAAACGATTTGATGTTGGACCCCACACCCCACCCGTAGGTGTTTGGGGGTTATACCCCGGCGTGTATTTGCGGGTTATACCGCAGCATCCAACACAAATCACATACCATATCAAATGGTTTGGGTAGATCCTAACAGAACGTACTGCACACTCCTGCATAGCGGTCATGTGCAGCCGTAAACGGAGGGGAGTCCGATATCGGAGCTCCTATGCCACTAGCAGGCAGCCAGGCGAAGGCTATCAGAGGGAGACCAGTGCACTGACTCTTACGGAGGGGACCTCACCAAACTCACATAATTCACATAATTCGAAATCGAAAATTCGGATTGCCCGAAGGCACTTTTTCAAAAATCTTGATTTTCAAACTTTTCATGCTGTGTCATACTAGACACGTTCACATATTCACATAGCTCACATAGTCACATATCACATCCACAAATATATTCAATCTCAATTTAGCAGTTTAATCACGTATAGCTTAAAATCATAATAATGCACGCAAGTTATTTTGTTAAATCATAAAACAAACATACGCAGATTCAGAAAGCACATTGTTCCATATTTTTTTTCAATTTATTCAAAAACACAATTTTTCATAAATCTTGTATCCCTTAAAAACATTCCGAAAACATTTTCATAACTCATCAAATTCGTCAGAAATAACGAAATTAACAAATTACACGATTTCTTAAATCCAAAAGCATTCGGGAACAATAAGATTCAATACTTTCTCAATTTTCAATCAATCTCCCAAATCATTGAAAACAAGGAATTGAGCTTTTGTGTCGTTTTTCGAAACTTCAGAAATTTTCTTAATTGATCAAACATTTCTAAACAGTTTCGAACGCATTTCAGAAATCGTACTTTTCAAACATTTCCATAAACAAGTTCGGAAACTATAAACTTTTCAATCACTTTTATAAACAATGTCGGAAATCATAATTTTTCAAGTACTTGTATAAACATAAGATATTCGGAAATCATTTTCAAACATTTACGTAAACCATTTTCTAAACAATTTCAAATCATTTTTGGGAATCAAAATTTTCAAAAATTTCCATAAACTTTATTTCTAACCACTTCTAAAAATATTCAGAAATCATTCGTTTTCAAACACTTTCGTAAACAACCTTTTCATACCAATTTCAACAGCTTTCAAATCACTCGAAATCCCCAAATTTTATCGAACATTCAAACTTGTAACAATTTGTTTTCAAACCAGTTGGAACTAAATAAAAGTCGATACTTCCTTTCTTCATATTTTTCAAAATAGAAACATGGGTTATAATTCAGTCAGCTAAATAAAATGAATTCAAACCATTTTGGAAATTTTTTAGGTCACTCCAAAACAATAAATTTAATCATCTTCTCAATTTTATCAAATCACTTCGAAATCAAAGAATGCAAAAATCGAAACATTTTTAAGCACTTGTCCGAAACAATTTCAGCAAAATATCCAATCGCTTAAAAACATTTAATTTAAACAAATTTGGTAATATCAGAATACAATTTCTTAACGAACTCATTCAAACACCATAATTTATGAACACTTATACTTTCTTGAGTTTTTCAAAAACAGACACAAAGCGTATAATTTCAAAACTAAATATGGTACCCACCTCGAATCAGTGCCTGAATCTTGTCCTATTCGTCAATTTCTCCAATCCCTTCCTCTTTCCTCCAAATTAAATTTTCCTAAACCATAAATACAAAAATTCAACATCAAAATTCACAAAATGCTCACAATTAACTTCGGAATTCACCAATTCATCATATTTCCAAGCTTTCTAAAACATCAATTTCCAAAAAACCCCAAAATTCCAAAAATTTGGGCATAACTCCTAATCATACTCATCCAAAATTAGACATCATAAAATGCATAATTCTCAAACTTAACTAAGGGATTCACAAATTCATCAAATGTCCACACTATCTAAATCAATTATGTCAAAAACCCCCAATTCCAAAATTGGGCATAAACACAATGAACCAAAATTAAGCCTCATCTTAGCATAATCACTTTAATTATCCTTAGAAAACTCAAATCCATATTAATCTTAAGCCAAAACAATCCAAATCTCACTAACAAAATTCAAAGCTCAACACTTTCTCTCTCTTACCTTTTTCTCCACCATTTTCGGATTTCTTTAAATCCAAAGGAAGCTTTCACTTTCTTTCTCACTTTCCTCTTGAATCCAACGAAAATCCTTTAAGAAACCCCCAAAAATCGACAACTCTTGCTTCACTCTTCTTCTCCTCCACCATCGCCGACCATCTCTCTTCTCTCCCTCTCTTCTTCTTCTTCTTCGTTTTCTTTCTTTTATTTCTCATTATTGTCGTGAAATCTGCTGCTCTCTTCACTAAAACGACAACTTCTATGCTTTCCATGCCATGTCATTAAATGAGGGAGGAATGACTTAATTGCCCCTCCATTTAAGGCCTAATACCAAAACTGTCCTTGCACATTCATTTAAAAGTAGCCATCTTGCTTCCTGATTTTAAGCAGGTATCTGACATAATTTGGCAAAACTTTCTTCTAGAGAATTGTTCCTCTATGTCTTAATTTCATAATAGCTACAAAACTCATTCAATTCGGTTCCGAAACGAAGGAGTTATGCCCAAAATTCTATCAGATCATCACAAAACCTAGACTGAATTCAAACCTGAACTTTAATTCAGAAATTGAATATCTTAGGGATGAAATTGAATTTCGATCCCTTCACATGATGTGTATCCCCATATCTCAATTTCATTTTGCCTCAAGAATCTACTCAATCAGAGCTCCACAGCTCCCGAATTTCTCGAAATACTGAACCATGTTCAAACAATTCCCCAATTCACTTTGATTAAATTAATCATCCTCAATTTGATCTTAGAAAATACATAATTCTCCACAAAAATGAAATTAAATGTCTTATGATTCCAACGCTTCAAAAATCGGATCGATCGGATGTCGGACGGAGGAGATATAAGCAAAAGAATGAAGGAAAACTTAAAAATTACAAATTACCTTCACACTGAAATAGACGGCTCGCGATCGCTAGCAGAAAGAAATAGAGAATGGCTCGCAATCACGACGACTCGCGAGTGCGAGCCGAAGACAAACTAGCTGGCTCGCGATCGCTATCATGAGCCGAAGAAAACCGAAAGCTCGCGAGTGCGATGCCTCGCCAGTGCGAGCCTCGGTCAAAAACAGCCAGCTCGCGATCGCAAAATGGCTGCTTCGATTTATTTCCTTTTTCCTTTTCTTTTTTTACTTTAAATTTCAAAAATTCAAAACTCTCGATCCCAAACTCCAAATTGAACAAGTTCAGTATCAATCAAAAGCTTAAAGGAAGCTCTACAACTTCCTTAAAAACTTGAAAGTCAATTTTATCACTAAAAGGGTCCAAAACCCAATCAAACTTTCTTTCCAAATTAACAAATTCCTAAACATGCCACTTAAGGATTGGGGTCCAACATTAATATTTTGTGAACATTAATTTTTAATTTGTATGTCTAATACTTGAATTAAATTTGATGTGCAAGTTATCATTGTTTAACTATTTGCACAAATTATATGTGATGAATAAAAAATTGTTTGTATAAATTTATGATCATTATAAATGTAAGATTAGATTAAATAATTTTATGCATGGTTGTTTGATTTATTTGCATTATTAATTACTTGATGCAAATGTTTAGGCTTTATTTAAGCTTACAATAATATGAGTGATCTATATGATTTTAATTAATAAAGAGTAGCCACAATATCTCTAATTAATTAGGATTATGTATTTAGTTTTAAGATCACATTAAAACATTAATTGTAATTAATCATACGTGATATGATAAAATCTACCCACAAGAATTTTGTTATATTTGTACGATTAAGTAGTATTAAGATCAAATTCTCATTCTAAAGTAATCAAATAATTAAAACACATAAAATACTAACGAGAACATAATTTTATGTCCTAAACACATGATAATCATATAAGAAAACACATAAAAGCATACTTAAATCTCTAGAAAACATACTATAATATACACTTATCAAAATCTCCACACCGAAATCTTTACCTGTCCTAAAGAAAAGCTAAAACTACAAATAAACAAAACATAAAAACACACAATCATGTAACAATGCAATAATGGTACAATGACATTAAATCTCATATAATTAATTTTAGTTGAACCTGAATGTAGGTATATCTATCTTCCTCTAATATTGACTACATTGAAGGTTCAATTGTTCACCTTTTTCAGTAACTTGTATATATTGTTGAAATATACTATTGTTATTCTTCAAACAGATTTGGAGAGGTGGCTGAACTTATTAAAGGATGTAGGCTGGAAATTCGTGGCAAAATTAGTGCTTCTTTGCTATCCCTGGCAACATTTTATTTAGCCTACCTGGTGTATAAATTAACTACTGAAACCTATAGATTTACACATCATTCTTTATACATTTCAATGGAACTTGCTGGAGCTAAAAGTACCATGCAATGTGTTTATTTGGTTGGAGGGACTTGGTACTAGGAGCCAATCCTAGCTAGACCAAGGATAATTGGAGAAGTAAGTTGGAGGTGTATTAGAATGCCAGCACCAGTGCGTGTTGTAGAAAGTGATGGCCCTTACCCAAGAGAGAGGAAAGATGGGTGGTTTGAGATTGAATTGGGTGAATTTTATAACAAAAAAGGTGAAGAAGGGGAAATTGAAATGATTTTCTTTGGAACTAACCTTCTTAGCTCGAAAAGTGGACTTATTGTTAAAGGTATAGAAATTAGGCCTAGGGAGGGTGTGACGAGCCTTGATCCACCAACAAAGCCCAAGGAAATTGATTCAACAGAGAAACCGTTATCCCTTCGAAGGTCAAAGCGAGTGAAAAGGGGAGCAATTGTCCTAGGTGACTACGTGTTAAGCTAATATGAATTCTGTTAGGAGAATTAGTTATTGAGGAAATATAAATATCCTTGAGGTAGGAAAGTGAGGTCATGTTATTGCTTGTATTGAATTGGTCTTCTTTTCTCTTTGCTGAGCACTATTCTGTGATTAGCTTTTTCTCTTCTCAATCCCTCTATATTTCTACTGCAATTTCTATGTTTTCCCATAAGTTGTCATCTATTTCCCAGTAATATCAATTTCCCTTTTAGCTACTGTTATTTGTCCATATTTTATCCGAATTCCTTACAGAGGGTCAATGAATTAAATAATGGACAAAAAATGGGGGAGTTGAGTGTCTAGAAGATTGACTTTGTTGAACTACTTGGATAAGTTATTTGAGATTGGGAATTCAGAATGTACCTGTATTGGATGTTAAAGGTGGGTTGAATTGGCGAAGAGACACTAAACGTATGGGCAAAGGGTTTTAGTATTTTTATTACTATAGTGTTCATTGTAAGAGAGCTTTAGCCGTTTCTACAATATAAAGTATGGTTTCTTGTCACATTTTCCCTGATCTTTTACATTTAACTTTATACAGAAAATGAGATAAATAATGATTCGCCTCATCCATTGATGTTTCTTAAGACTCTTCATGTAGAATGAGAGATGAAGAAAGAGTGGCAGAAGACTTCCGTTTAGTCCTTTGGTAGGCAATGTCAGCATGACTGTTTTAAATTCTTTTTTTTTTACCTTCTTCATATAATTTGTTTTTTTTGCATTTATCAACTTCCCAATTTCTAATTGAAATTTAAAAGCTTAAATTTGTTCATGTGTAAAGATATTAAATAAAATAAAAGAATTAATTAAATAAGCTAAAGTCTACTGGCTTTATTGATGTCAATTGAACATTTATTAGATTAATGTCCATTAAGGCTATTGCAAATAGTTGTTGGGTATGTAAGATTGGATTTGAATGGCGCCCTCCTCACTTTACATTTTCAGCTTGATCTAACTAACTTGGGTCGTACTTCTTTTTGCAAAGCCCTCTACTAAGAAGTACAACCCAAATATAGGCATGTTTCTCTCGATTTTGGTTTTATATCTTCTCCTGTTATTAGTCCTTTATCTTTTGTTTAGTATATTTGATGCTAAGTAAGTGAACCCAAGTTCTTAAACATATGCTATGTTTGAGAAGAGTTCTCAAAAGTTAGAAAAATTTATATATCCATTATGCAAATTTGTTATAATCCTTATTGAGAATTTAATGTTACAGTTTTAGAGATATATCAAAATCATATGGATAACAAAATGTTTTGACATTTTGAGTTGACTAATGTCTTATAATCTTTGATGACAACATGTATGTTAGATAACATTTTCGGAATCCAACTCTTAACAAAATACCATCGTACTTGAGCGTAGTTCCTTGTAATCTCTTCTTTCTCTGATACCACAAATGTTAGACCTCATTTTCAGAGCCCAACATTAGACATAGAATCATGAAACATGAGCGTGGAGAGATGCCTTAGAAGTTGAAACTTTAAAATAAAGATCCTTCGGAAGCAAAGTGGGGCGTAGCTGCGGCGAAACCTTTAGGGATTTTACACCGCGGTGAGCGAATAAACTTTTGTCGCGGTGAGCGAATAAACTTTCGTCGTGGCGAAGGTCCAAAATTTTCCCTCCTGCTCTTATCGGGATAATTATGCTGTGGCGAGAAGCTTGGCTTTGCCGCGGCGAAAATGCAAAATTTACCATACTAACACCTTTCGGGAAAAGTTCACTCAAGACCCTTCCTTAGGCTTCTCCATCTATCTAAACCTTACTTTCACTCTAAGTTGTCCTGAATTCACTCCCTCTAAGGTAACATCAATTCATGACAATTCAACTACCAGTGCTATTTCATTGTACTCTCTAATCTCTTTTCTCATTCAATTCCTTGCTTAACACAAATTCTCATCCTTCACAATTTCCTATCATTCCTTTTTCCATAACACATCTCACTTGCATAAATAAGAACAATTCGCATTCCATAACCTCAAAAGAAGGAGTTTTACAAAGCTTTAATCACTTATAAACATGACATCATTCGCTTAATACAAAATTACATATGGATGCTCATGTTCAATACGCCACTAAAGCTACTCAAAAATCAAACTAACTTAGTACAAAAGCTAACTATCTTGTAATTGCCAAAAGCCTTTATTCTCTTAATCACTTGCCTTCTTGCTCATTACCTGAAGATGGGGATAAAAGGGGGGTGAGCTTAAAGCTCGTGGGTAACAAGTTTATAATCAAGAAACAAGCAAAAACCCTTTATAAAACTCATTTTCATTGAACCTTTTCATAACCATAGTAATTCTGCAGTTAAAAATCATAAAAAGCTTATTTCATGCAATTCTCAATTTGTCAAAAATTTACAATAGTACAAATCATGTATGCATCCACCATGTCAAACATATCATGAGCGCATAAGCGTATCAGAATGGTTTGGGTAAGTCTAAATTCATGACGCACTACACATTCTCATATAATGGTCCTGTATAGCTGTAAATTCTTGAGGGAGTCCTTGAGGGAGCTCCATGCCACTAAAGGGCAGGCGGGAGAAGCCTATTGTAGCATCCCGTTACCCATGGTACGGTTAGAGGGCTAGAATTGTGAATTTTGATAAATTTCTGAGAAATTAGGAAAATGCACATCATGTATAATTAATTGTGACATGCACATTTATATGATTGTACATGCATTCATGGGCATTTTTTGGGTGCAATTAAGTTGTTAAATATGATTAAAATGTGTTTTGACAATTTTGATATATTTAGGATATTTTGGAATTTTTGGTGAATTTTAGAAAAAAAATTATTTTGGACCAATCCTATTGTGACACGTGGACTAATTATAGTGTGTCATATAGCAACATGTATATATATGACAATTGGCTTGTAAGTATGGTGACATATGGACTGCTAATAAGTGACAGATGTAATATATGCAAAGTGGACATGTAGCTTATGTTATGTTTAGGAAGTGATTACTGTAGCTTTTGATACCCACCAAAAGCATTCAGCAGAGAATCCTTTCTTCGTTCCTTGTCCATCACCGAATATTGAATCTTTATGTGTAACAGGGTTACTCTTACTACTGAGAAGTATAGCTTAATCAAGTAAGTCGTGTTTAAGTTTGTTTTTGGATGTTGTGTACATGATACTTTGATGGTTGAAGATGAGTTCATGCATGAATTGAGAAAGTTGAGTAGTTTCGGTGTTAATATAGAGTTGTTAAAAATGTGCTGGAAACTATGTTGTTGAACCGTGATTTTGGTGATGACTAGTGTTAGAGATGAATACATGCATGAGAAGGTAAAGCAATAGAGTTTCAGTGAATACATGTACTAAATGGCTCAGAGGAGTTGAATTTGTGAGTGTGAGAAAAAAATGCAGAAAATTGGAAATTTCATGTATGAGAATCAGATTTTGGTGTTTAGGTGTAAATCTGGATTTTTGAATTGTATGTGTATTGATGAGCTAAAAATGAGTTAGAAAAATTGTTTTGATTGTTATTTGAGTAATAGAAGTGCATGATGGTAGAGTTAGAGTGTGAAACCTGAGTTGAAATCTGAGTTCAAAAATCTGGAAATTGGGGAAAACGAGTTTCTGTGATCATACGTCGCGGCGTCCATTTTTGTTCTCGCCACTCATTCCTCTTTGTACATTGCGATGCGTGACTCACCCTTGAGCTCGTTGCGGCGACCATTGCAAAAAAATCCTGAGAAAAACTGATTTCTGGACTGTATGTCGCGACTTCATTTTTTGTCCTCGCCGCGGTAAGATCCCCCTTGATAGCTTGAATATACTTTTGTATTTTGACCATAACTTTCTCTGTAGTTATCCAAACTGGGTTATTTTTGATTTTTCGTAAACTAGAGACATAGGGCTACAACTTTTATGAAGCAATTGAGTTGTAATTCTGTATATAAGATTTTCAATTTTTGGTTGGAAGTTGAGGTAAGAATTCTGTTGGAACTTAAGAACAATCTAAGCTATTTTGAGTATATCTTTTCGTATACTGAACCAAATTAAATAATTTTGGTGTCATTAGAAAGCTAAGAAATGGGAGAACAAATTTATAGAAGGCAGTTTGGTCTAATTTGGTCATTTACCTTATCTGATTTAGTATGGAAAGTTGACTCGTATATGTATTAGAGGAAAAATCTGAAGTGGTCAATGAAGTTATGAAATTGTTTGACATTGTTTTGTTCAATCCAATTGTAAAGATACATGGTATTAATGAGGGCTTTGATATCTGAATAAATTTTGATTAGGATCGCAATATTGTACCCCAGAATTGTCATTGAACATGCATTGTGCATACATTCTATACATTGATGTGCATAAAA
>JANIHZ010000002.1:28961972-28972165 GCA_027478365.1 Erythroxylum rufum | reverse complement strand
TTCTTAATTTCAAATTCTAAGATCCATTATAGATATTTCTTTTTAACCCAAATCCTAAGACCTAATTCTAAGCATTTTATTATCTTATTTTCAAGCCTTAAGGCCAAGCTTTCAGATTTTATGTTAATTTGAGGTCATAAGACTTAATTCTAGAAATTTTATCTCAACTTCTAATCTTAAGATCCATTAGGCATTCCTATTGATTTCAAGCCCTAAAATCCATTCCAGAAAATTTTTATGGTCTTTTTGAAATAATTACTCACAACTCTAGCCATACGCAAACAAACTCATGCCTATACACAAACATTTACAAAAAAAATCATATGTAAATGAACTACCCATACACAAACAAACGCAAAGGAGATGTAACAGCTCAGACACCCGCCACAGATATTGTCTGCTTTGGGTTGCCCCTCGGGTTAAACTCCTCACAGTTTTGCTCTTCCCAACCTTGCAAAAAACGCATCCAAGGGGGAGAGGTATCCATATCCTTATAAGGCATACTTCGTTCTCCTCTCCAACCGATGTGGGATCTCACAAGAGAGGATGGAGAAAACAAAAATATCTTCATAAAAACAGTCGGAGAAGACGTAGCAGCTCCACAACGCCGACGACAGATTGGAGACACCACAAAGGACACTGGAGATTTAACATTTCTCGACAAATCTGGAGGATACAATAGCAGATCTGGATAAGAAAGAAGGATGATCGGTGCAAGTGGGGGGGAAGGGGATTTGGAGGGCTCGCTTTTAGTATAACAAAATGACATCATTTGGTTTAAAACCAAACAACTTCATTTTATTTGACTTAAAAACGATCAAGGAAAAGCAAACAACGATGTATAGCTTGAGATTTTATCGATGGACTTTACCGATGAAAATTTTCGTCAACAAACTGAAAATCTATTATTCCACCAACAATTCCCACCTTATTTACCGATGGTCATTTAGCAACGGATATTGCTACCGCCACTAAACAAAATTTTTCTAGTCAATTTTACCGACAGAATTAGAATTTCTGTCGATAATTAGCAACGGTTTCTTTACTGCCGGTAATTTTCTGTCACTAATTCATGCTTTCCCTGTAGTGTTGGATGTCATAAACCCTGGTGAAAGCTACATATAAATATCTTCAGACAATTTGCCTTGTGAGAACGCATTTTTAACATCAAACAGGTGCAGTGGCCAATCTAAGTTAGTTGCTAGTGATAACAATACTTGTACCGTATTGATTTTTGTCACAAGAGCAAATGTTTCTGTATAATCTGCTCCATAGGTTTGTGTATACCCTTTGGCTACCAATCTTGACTTAAAACACTCCATTATTCCATCGGCTCAATATTTGAGAGTAAACACCCAACGACATCCCACTAGTGTCTTTCGTAGTAGACAATCAACAAGTTCCCACGTTTCATTTCTTGTTAGCTACTCCATTTCTTCATTCAATGCAACTTTCCACCTTGGATCAGCTAAGGCTTCTTATTCATTTTTAGGAATAACTACATAAGATAATTGGTTTATGAATAACTTATTTGATTATTATAGATTATGATCTGAACATAGTTGTTCATATGATATTTAACTTTCCTCGAGTTGGGACCCCTCCCTGGTGAGACACGTGTCCGACGTTCTACGTGACACCTGAACGCGCATCCCACGAGGTAGGGATTCCTCACCACACTTGAAACTTAATACAGACTTATTTTAATGTCATCCAAATAACCTAAGCCTACCTCTTCTTCTTCTTCTTCTTCTTCTTCTTCTTCTTCTTCGCCGAAAGTCCTTCCTTTCTTCTCTTCTTTGTAGTTTCGTAACCCTTCTTTTCCACTTTCTTCTTATGCCTTTTGAAAACTCTTGCAAACCCTCTTGGAAAACACTAAAACGATGAACTCTACCTTCCTTCTTCTTCTTTTCTCACTTGGCCGAACCCTCCTTCCTTGCTTCTCCTTGATAGTGTCGTGAACTCCCTCTCTCCAAAGACTTAACTCATTTAATTCCTAACTTAAAACCTAGCTTAAACTACGTAGTTTCACTTAGAATCCTCTCATTTTCTTTCTTTCTCCATGCAAGTTTCGTAAGTCTCCTAAAAGCCTTAGCAAATTTGATTTATAAACTTTAAAACTTAAGCCCATACGACAATGCCCATTTGCTTCTTTTATTTTTGCTTTAATTGACTCCTACAAAGACTCATATACCCCTCCTTCTTAGCCTTTAAGTTTAAAAACATAAATGAACTTCCTAATTTGCCCTCACTTCATCTTATTCTTTTAATTCTAACAATTTATCAAAACTCTAATTTAACTAAAATCCCTTCATTTAATTTCTAAAATCCACACAAGCTCTAATTAAATCTAATCCCTCATTTAATATTTCTTAACCTAAGCAATTAAAATCCTCAATTTTTATTCTAACCAAAAGAAAATTATTAATCTAAACCTCAAAATAATTTAAACATGCTTATTAATTATGAAAAAGGAATCGGGGCCCAACATTTTCACTTTTATTACTTGTTGAAAATTAATCATCACTTTATTTTTTTTGTAATGCTTCTTTTGTTATTTTACAACTTATAATTTCTTGGTGGAACTAATTCAGAAGTGATGTTCTAGAATTGCAAAAATTTACAATTTGAATTATAAGTTAATGTGTGAGTGCAACAGGTTGTGAAAGAAATTGAAGCACATTTGAATCCATTCATTTCAAGAAAATAAATGGATTGGAGCACAAAAGAATGAATGATTTGGTTTTTGTTCGATACAATTTAAAACTTCAAGAAAGGTATGTTATTTTTATTATTAAATTAGATATAATTTCTTATAATTTTTTATTAATTTAATTTTATTGTTTGCTAGGATTCTTAATAAAACAAGTAGTTCAGTAGATCTAATTTGTATCAATAATATCGATTTTTGGTATATTAGATTTTTAAGGAATTGGGTTTGATAGATAAGAGTGACTTGGAAGATAATCTTAGATGAGAAAATATTGACATATCATTTGGTGCAATAAATTTGAATAATGGTAATGATGAAACTCCTCTTAATAATGAAAATTTTATACCAAATAAAAATTGGTCAATACAATTATAACGGGTATATGATTAAATAAAATTTCAAGTTTTTTGTTTCTCTTCTTTTAATTTCACTTATATTTTATATATATGTTAAATTTTATATATACAATATAATTGTAAACATTTTTGTTTCAAATTTCACTTCTAAATCCAAAAATAATCCAAAAATAGTTCTTTGGAATAAACTGTTACAAACCTCAGACAAAAGATCAAACAATACCAATCTTAGAATCCGCTGGTGAGTTTCTTGCTTGTGGAGATGCCATGTGATTCGTGTTTTTGCTCAAACTCCACTTACAGAGCGCGCACACAAACACAAAAATCTAAACGAAACTTTTGCTGCTTGTTTTGGTTTTAGCTATATGCCCTTCGGCTACACCAACTTGTATTCATATTCAAAATCAAATGAGTCCACAAGAATGACCCTTAAACATACATTGTTATTCCCCTATTACAGTTGCAAAATGGGACAATTTGATTCCACCAGTGGGCGGAAATGAGCTGGTAATATGTAATTATTACTTCAACACTTTGAAATCCATCTCCTGCACCTTGACAGTACCTGCTAATAGACAACTTACCTTGAACCCATTTTCGTAATTTATGGGTGATGAATTACTAGCTCTGTCAGTCCAAGCATAATCTATAATGCTGGTACTAGAGAGTCTCTTAACCGTAGTTGTTTCAAGTGATTTATGAATGAAACAGTCCGCACCTCACATCAGCAACAAGATGTCGGATGTGTGGGGCATACCATTTTACTCTCTCCACATGCTCTATTGATATCTCCCAACAATGACCTGCAAATGATCGGAATCAAGTGTTGGATAGCATAACCTCAGTATCAACTGATTCAACATTCACTAGGTTCCACGAAATTGTACCTTCTAGTTTGGCCATTTCATCTATAGATCTCAGAACATGTTGACTCCACGAAACCTCTTCTGAGTCCTTTACGTTACCGTGTACATGCAACATTCCACCGTCATCTCTGCAATAGTAGCATTAGACCATAAAATATGAAAGAGAAAGAGAGAGATGCCACATATTATGTAGCAAAAGCTAGAATAAGTTATCAGTATTTTATCCTTTTCTTCTGCCTTTTGCTCACAATTACTAAAAGTAAATGCCAAATGGTGCATAAAGCAGAAGCTATTATTACAGAAATTTCCAAAGATGTGATATTGTCAAATGTGCAAATGAAAGCAAAAGAACAAGTTTAACTGTCTCAGCTCGAATGTAGACTCAACTCCAAGAAGTTTCACCTCTTCATTGGAGCATAACCTTTCGGACAACAAAGTATGTGGATGTTGTATATCTACATTTCAGCAGTATTTCAAGATTATCGAGACAAACTGAAAATAATGTTACAATTATTCACCTCAATGCCCTAACAGCAGTTACCCAACTGGCCTCACTTGAGGGGAGAAGACCAAGACATACTCGATCAGCCACTCCCTGCAATAAAGCAACAAATAAATTCCATCACAATCTTCTTCTGTTAATTCAAACTTTCTTGGTAGTTCTTTTTAGAACATAATGAAGAATAGTCCACAGACAACAGAAATAAAGCCCCTTAGCAGGAAGTTGGTTGCAACACTAGATTAATAAACCACCAAATCTTAACCTCCATACACCAAGTTTATTGCGATTGTTTAAAAGCAAATAATTTAAAAACACAAGCAGCCATCCAGTGATCAATTAATAAATATTCATTTAATCAGTTTGAGGACAGGCAACTCCATTAATTCATGGGCCACCATTGTGTCCATCCAATACAATTTTATGACCACACATTGGATAGAGAAAACACCATCTCAAGCAATCCAGTCTTTTGTGTTCAGGAAGAAAAAGAAGGGATGGGGCAGGGTAATTGGGAAGCACCTACGAGGATATTTAGAATATAATCTAAGAAGTGGTGCAACATACTTTAGGTGCAGTCAATCGATTATCTCCTTCAAGTACAATGCACCGATCAGAGACAAAATTCTTTTGGAGGTTTCTTTTAAGGGCCTCAACAGCATATGGATTCCATTCACAAGCATAAACCAGCTTGGCTTTAGCCCTAAGCAATAAACAAAAAATTCAAACAGAACAAAAAGAAAGATGTCACTAAAGTAACTTATCAATAGTTAGGAGAGCAGAAAACAATTATTTGGATAACAAGCAATGAAATTATGTGCATGAGAATTTCACAATTCAGGAATGTAACTCAATTTAACATGTTATGCTCAGAAGGTCTTCAAAGACAACTTATCTGATGACAAGAAATTTCCCAGGCAAATAGGCATAAAGAATGCCAATTCAACTTGATATATCCAGTTTGGGTGTATGTATATATATATATATATAAAGAGAGAGAGAGAGAGAGAGAGAGACCTTAAACAAACTATATATAGAGGCTAGAGAGAAAGGAAAAGAGAGACCTAAAACAAACCATAAACCTCAACTTATAGCATACTAATGTAAAGTACCTGACAAGGAATGGCAACACAAAGTACCCAATCCCAGCAAACAAATCCACTATAACCTGATCTTCACATTTCAGACGAGACATACGAAGCTTCTCAGAAAGATTACCCCAAGAGAACATGCACTTGGTAGCATCAAAAGAATAAAGAATTCCATTTTCTTGATGATCAACCCAACCATCATCTCCAAACAGAATCTCCAAATTACTGTCCCTTGTTCCAGTTTGCACAATTCGACCCTATCATAACAACATTTAAGAAAAGTGTGCAGGAATGCGAATCAATCTAGACCTTTTGTATGCAAAAAGAACCCTTCACAACAAAATTTACGACAACTTCTACATCATCATTTTTCTTTTGATACAAATTTCTTTTCTACTTTACAACAATTAGAACAGAATAGTACCACAAAATTGCTCAATAAGTGCACAAGATGATGCATAACATGGCCTTATCCTACTAAATTGGCCATAATAATCCATATCCATCCATGCAAGTACGAGTGACATGATTACATAAAAGTGAGTGGCGAAAGTAAGGATAACCAATGGTCTGCCCAAATTATACTTTCTGCACTGTAATATACCATAAAGTTGATGCATGTTAGATCCCTCCATTGTTAGTATGATTGTTAACTAATTTTTTATTCATAATCATAACCAATGGTCTGCCCAAATTATACTTGCTGCACTGTAATATACCATAAAGTTGATGCATGTTAGATCCCTCCATTGTTCGTATGATTGTTAACTAATTTTTCACTCATAATCATAACCAATGGTCTGCCCAAATTATACTTGCTGCACTGTAATATACCATAAAGTTGATCCTCATTAGATCCCTCCATTGTTAGTATGATTTAACTAATTTTTCACTCATAATGTAATTGAACCAAAGATTCTGAACATGTTACAGATTATCAACCATGCAAGGATGTGTTACATGGTTACATAGAAATTGAGAGGTAACATAGAATTACACATAACCAATGGTCTATCCAAATTGTACATGCTGCATTGGAATATGGATCACGTAAAGTTGGCGCATGTAAGATCCCTCAATTTTTGATATGGTTGTTAATTAATTTGATATTCACTCATAATGGAACTGAACAAAAGAATTTGAACGACACAAAAAATACAATTAACTTTCTTTCTATTCCTGTACCATTACCAAAAATTGACACAATACAAATTATCATCGACCAACAAGCAACATGCATCCAATTAACAAACCATAAAATACCTGGCGAGCAAGGCGACGAGCATTTAGTGATCTAGCAATAATAGACCAAAGTTCCTTGCCAATGGCGTTCCAAGCTGGATCCTTGAATGATGTCACTGGAAGCACAACAATATCACCAAGTTGTTCCCATCTGAAATTAAGAAAATTTGTTGTCTCCGTCAATCATATAGGCAACTCATCCTTAAATTACATTTAACCTTAAGCCGGAAAAGCATACATTTCTAAGTATCAATGACGAACATGGACCAATTATGACATTAAAAAAATTCCAAAATCAAAGAAATTAAATTACAATTTCATACCTAGTAGGCAGCTGTTCTAATAAATCTACTGGTAGACCTTTATGTTCTATTAAAGAGGCTACAGCTTCTTTCATTATTTGCAAAGGAGACTTGGCAGTTTTTCTTATCTGAATACCTTCATCAGCCAACATGGTGGCACCACATTCCTTTAGAAGCTTAAAGGCCATAAGACATGAGGCCTCATCTGACGAAAACTCTTTTTTAAATAATCTAAGCATATCTGCATCGTTCTGCCCTCCAAGTGCATCTCCAAACTGATGCTGCATTTTGAGGACCACAGCACGCAGTTTCTCAGTGATAGGGAAACAAACATGTAAACCATCCTTCTGTGAATAAATCTTCCTCCCAAGATCTAACCAACCTAATTTCTTCAGTATGTCCTTCCCTAATTTGGCATATTTTCTTTGAAGTATTATCACCCAATGTGAAGCTACCAGTTCATATTTGTCAGGCTTAATATTAAATGTACAACTTTGTGGGGGCACTTCTGCACTTTCAAGTTGACAATCTTGATGGCATGCATTCTTCTCTACTTTCAGTTCATCACGTGCGGGAGAAACATGATCAGTTCTGATATCTAGTGGGATAATTTTGTCTTTTAGTGACATCAATGGCAGCAAATTCATTTTTTGGGGCTCACTGAACTTTGTTCCAAATGCATAACAAGCTGCCCCACCACCAAGCACAACAAGTTCATCACCAACAATAGTTGTTGTACTGCGCACCAAAAGTTCTTTACCAATATAATCAATTCTCACATGCCTCCACAAATAGAGCTGGAGATCAAGTAATGCCAACTCCTGGACATGCTGTCTGACTGGGCATCCCCCAATAACCCCAATAAAATTCTTGTATACAAATATGGAATGGGAGAACCTCGCATGTGGATTCCTTCCAGCTGGCTTCTCTTTTCTCCAAATACATGTTTGAACATCAAAACTGTACAAATCTCCCAGAGCTTTCTCACCATTGTATCCTCCAAACATAAAGATTTTAGATCTATAAGGTACCATTGCATGAGAATGACGGGCGCAAGGCCATTCTCCACTAGCCAATACCTCATTCCACTGCATATTTTCAGTATTAAGGACAAGCAAGGATGAAGAGATAATATCATTGTTTAGTCCACCAAAAACATAAATACTTGATCCAACAACTGCTGCTGCATGTCGATGACTGTAGAAGATGTGCACGACATATGAAAGGAAAAAGAAATCAATAGAGATGATGAAGGCAGAAGAAATATCGGCAATTTCATGTTCAATATAAGCATAGTCCTTATAATGGCATACGATTTTTATGACAAGACTTACCGTTCAAAGTAAATAATAAAGGAAAAAGAAAGACATTAAAAGGCAAAGCATGTGGATACATAACAAATTAAGAAATTACTAACCGGGGAGGAAAAGCACCTCCTGTAGCTTCTGATAATCTCCATTCGTGTTTAGCAGTATCAAACATCCATACATCATTCAGTATGTTTAAAGGATCAGCTCTTCCTCCAATAATATATACACAGTGACCTACAAGAGAAGCCGTGTGGCCTAAACGAGAGGATGGAGCAACAGCAACATTAACTGCTTTTAGAGTGCCACTTAAAGGGTCAAACAACAAAGGTTCGTTTCGTCGGGCATGTCTTCCAACACCTCCAAAACCACCAAATACAAGAATCTCACGGTCCAACAAGCAAGCAGAATGACCCCAAAGAAAAAGCTTCTCCGTAGGTTCACCAACAACTACCATTCGACTGACAGAAAAAGGGCAATTTGAAACTCCTAACTTATCGGCAATTCCATCATCACAATAAGAAGCAACATTTACATTCTCTGACGGAGTAGTTTCGGGGCCCACAAAGCCATTGTCCCTCAAAACCGTCAAAAGCCCTTCAGTCCTCTTCCTATTAGCTTCCATCTTCCGGTTAGCGACATCCACGAGGAACCTCACGTACTCCTGCGACACAAGAAGGTTGTCGGAGTCCCCCAACGGAACCTCCATTCTGATTGAACACCGAATTCCCGCTATCACCCTTTTCTTCCCCGCATTAGTAATCCCCGATTCCCTAAACCCTGAAGAAATCGCCAATGAAACCAAAAACTGAGCCGAATCAACGTCCTTACACTCCACGGCGATGATCAACGGTTCAAATCGGAAAACCAGCTCCCCGGCGGGAGAAATATAATTGTGGGAGAGGAGGGAGACGACAGAATCGGGATTTGCATGGTCGTGGGTGATAAAGAGCCAGGACCCGCCACGTGCCTTCTTTTTAGTGAGAGGAGTCGACGAGTGTTGTTTGGGTTGGGAGAGGATAGAGATACGGCCTGAGCAGGAACTGGTGGTGAAAAAGGAGGGGTGGGCGTTAAGAGCAATGAGGAGTGGGATTATGGGTGCGTCTAACGTGCCCTTGGGTGACTTGTCGTTTTCGGATGATCCCAGTGACTTTAACGTCGCTGCTTTTCTCTTCTCGAACTCCATTATCCCAAACCGTCTCCGTCACTCTGCAACTCTCTCTTTCCGGTGATGGAATTTGTAAGGATACTAATCTACCGAGCAGGCAGATTACGCATGCATGGAGGATCGGCTATATTTCAAAATTTCAGAGGAAGGTAATCAGGGCAGCTGCAAGTAGGAAATATCCAACATCCGAAGGAATGCGAGTAAAAGCAATCCACCTCCTCAGTGGCAAACCAACAGCTAAATAAGACGGATAATGTAAATCAAGTTTACCTTTAACCTTAATGGAAGCTGGGGAAGCTAGCAGTGAGAATCCGAACAACTCTCCAAGCAGTCGAAGAACAGAATCTGGATCATTTTTGGTCGGACGGTGAAAGCACCCAGATGCAGGTTTAAGCTTTTCGTGGAGCATACAGAGGAACTTTTCTCTTCAAGCTACGGCAGCTGGTTCTAGGGCACTGGGACTATTTTTGGGTGATGGAATTAACTAAGAAGGTTTGAAGACGCGTGATGCCTTGGCATTGCATCACAGTCGTCAGTTTAAGTTCACCTGCTCCTATTAAATTTTTAAAAATTAAAAAAAAATCACTCAATATTTTATAATTTATAATTTTACATTAATTATATTTTTAAAATTTATAATAATAGAATT
>JANIHZ010000002.1:28607974-28621945 GCA_027478365.1 Erythroxylum rufum | reverse complement strand
AAAACTTCTTTGATTTTAAAGAAAACCGTAATAACTTATTTACTCTATTATAAACATGTACCCACCTTGATTTCCTTGCTTAAAGACTTGCTCAAAGTTGCCTCATACTTGCTCCTCTTGCCTTCCTTGATTTCCTTTAACAATAGCCAAAAATTCCATTTAATAGGAATTCGAATTTATGATCAAGTAAATGAAACAATTTGATAATACTTTCTTCTAGAAAAATGTTCCTCGTTGTTTTAAGTTTCTTATAACTCCAAAATCATCCAATTTGGTTCAGTATTCTAAACGTTATAGGCAAAACATTTTCAGACTATTCTTATACTGAAACAACATTCCATGCTCAATTTCCATCCAAAAATTTAAATTCATAGAAACCGAATTACAACTTCATTTCTTAATAAAACTTGTATCCTTATGTCTCTAGTTTACAACCAATTAAAAATGACCTCATTTAGACATCTACAGCAAAAGTTATGCTCAAAATACTAAAGCATGTCAGTGCTAGAAAATAGACTCTCGCTGCGACGAGAATGCTGGAGCACGTTGCGATGTGGGCTTGGCACGTCGTGATGAGAATGCTGGAGCACGTCGCGATGTGGTCTTGGCACGTCGTGACGTGCGAGTCCAAAATCCTCCCGAAAACCTGTTTTCTTAGCATTTTTCACCTATACACTTCCCATCTTTCAATAATAACCTATCTTAACCTTAAATTATCTCTTATACTTCATTCCTAAGCTTCTTACAACCCAAAATCATTCACAAAAATATCATACTCTATCTTTGATCATTAACCCTAAAAGATTAAAACATTTTCCTATACCATTCATCCTCATTTTCAATTCTATAACTCTCACTCAATATGCTTCATTCAACAAATCAAGAAGGGTTAATGCTCATACTTACTTGTTGAAGCTTCAAACTCTTCAAGATCTTCAAAACCCTAGCTTCCTTCTTTTCTTCTTCTTCTTTCCTTCATTCTCGTTCTCTTCTTCTTTTTCAACCAAAACAATATCTTCTTCTTCTTCTTTTCATACCCTTAATAAGTTTGCAATATCTATTTTGCCCCTCCATATAAGCCTTATATCTTTTAACCTTAAGTGACTTGCCCATTTTGCCCTTGATACATTCTTACAACATTAACACTTAACTTCAATTATCCTATATCATACAAATCCTACTAACCTTGACATAAATAATTAGCTCCAAAAATTAATCCATCAAACCTCATAATTTATTTGAATCATGCTTAATTCATCAAGAAAAATTTCGGGGGCCAACATAAGCAAACCATACACATATCTAAGAATTTAATCACAAAAGTGCCGAGTTACTTGAATTAATACACACTAATATATGTGGTTCATTTCATGATCCATCTTAGGGCAGTGAAAAGTATTTTATCACCTTTATTGATGATTATTCATTTTATTTTTATCTCTATTTACTGGATGAAAAGTCTCAATCAGTGGATAATCTTGAGGTGTTCATTAATAAGGTAGAAAGGCTATTAGATAGAAAAGTGAAAGTAGTAAGGTTTGATAGAGTTGGTGAATATTATTGTAAATATGATGAAAATGGATAGTGTCCAGGTCCGTTTGCAAAATTTCTTCAAAGTTGGAGCATTTGTGGATAGTATACAATGCCCGGTATACCTCAGCAGAATAGTGTAGCTAAAAGGTACTTATGGATATGGTTAGGAGTATCTTAAGTTACACGAATGTAACTTTATCTTTATGGATTTAGGCATTAAAGACAACCAAAAATCTACTTAATATGGTTCTTAGTAAAGCAATTCCTGTGACACCTTATGAATTATGAACAGATATGAAACCTAACTCGAGGCACTTGCATGTTGAGGGTTGCAAAGCAGAAGTAAGGATATATAATCCTCATGAAATGAAGTTTGAACCAAGAATTATTAGTGGTTACTTCATCAGTTGTCCAGAAAAGTCCAAAGGGTACATATTTTATTGCCCTAACCATGATACAAGAATAGTTGAGTCTAGTGATGATAGGTTTATTGAAAATGTACAAATAAGTGGGAGTGGGGAGCCATGAAAGGTGGATATTCAAGAGATTCAGGTGAAAAATCCTTCACCCAGTGTCTATTCTCATGTTGTTATTCCTTTTGTTGTATTACAATCATGCCACATATCGGAACAATAAGTTAATATTGCAAACTCACAAAAAGAGAATGTCAATAATGAACTAGTAAATAATGTACAAGTCATAAATGATGACGCGATACCATAAGAAATAGTATTGTGAAGGTCTATAAGAGAGAAAAGACTAGCTATATCAAATTATTATGTAGTGTATTCACTTGAGCATTGATAAGGATCCAATCTCATTTAAAGAAGCCGTGAAATGTAATAATTTTGAAAAATGGCTCAATGCTATAAAAAGAGTTAAAATCTATAGATGATAATCAAGTTTGGGAACTAATTGAGTTACCAGAAGGCTCAAAACAAGTGGGTTATAAATGATTCGTTAATACCAAAAGGGACACGGAAGGTATAAAACTAGACTTGTAGCCAGAAGTTATACTCAAAAGGATGACATTGACTTTAAAGAGTCCTTCTCTCTAGTTTCAAAGAAGGACTCTTTAAGAATTGTGGTAGCTCATTATGATCAAAGCTTCATCAAATGGATGTAAAGACCGCTTTTCTGAATGGTGACTTAGAAGAAGAAGTTTATATAGACCAACTGGAAGGTTTTGTGATTGTAGAAAAGGAAAATATGGTGTGTAAATTAAAGAAGTCAATATATGGTTTGAAACAAGCTTCCTAACAGTAATATCTTAAGTTCAATGATACCATTACCTCTTATGGTTTTGTATAAAACACTATTGATAGGTGTATCTATATGAAGGTAGTGGGAGCAAGTTCATTATTTTGGTACTGTATATTGGCGATATTCTTTTGGCTACTAATGATTTGGGCTTGTTACATAATGTAAAGAAATTTCTCTCTAATAACTTTGAAATGAAAGATATAGGTGAGACATCCTATGTGAATGGAATAGAAATATTATGTGATAGGGCACAAGGATTATTAGAGTTGTATTAGAAATGATATATTGGTAAAGTACTAGAGAGATTTATGATGGAAAAATGCTCAATAAGGGTAGTTCCAATTCAGAAGGGAATAAATTTAATGAAATGAAATGACCTAAAAATGATTTGGAATGAAAGGAAATTGAATCTATTAGAATGATAGGCCGATCTCAAAGTAATCTTGGATTGGACCACTGGAAAGCTATAAAGAAAGTTCTTTGGTATTTATAAGGCACCAAGGATTACATCCTTATATATAGGAAATCAGATCACTTAGAAATGATTGATTATTCAGATTCAGACTATGCTGGTTATGTAGACTCAAGAAAATATACCTTCGATTATCTATTCCAACTAGTAGGAGAGGAAATTTCTTGGAAGAGTGAAAAACAGTTTGTCATTGCTACCTCCATTATGGAGACCAAATTTGTGGAATATTTTGAGGCCACTATTTAAGCATTGTGGTTGTGGAACTTTGTTTTAGGGTTAGTTATTATCGACAGTATAGTTAAATTGCTAAGAATTTATTGTGATAATTCTACAACTGTCTTCTTCTCTAAAAATAACAAGTATTCTAAGGGTGATAAACACATGGATTTGAAATACTTATCAATCAAAGAAGAAGTGCAAAAACATAAAGTGTCAATTGAGCAATTAGAATTGATGTAATGGAAGCAGATCCGTTAACTAAAGGATTACCGCCTAGAATATTTACTAGCCATGTTGAAAGGATGGACATTATAGGTAAGTCCTTATTAGCATGAGATCATGTTATGTATATACATATGTTTGGATATTTGCTATTATTGTTTTGACACTCATGAATTCAATTAACGTTATGTTTTTGCTTATTTGTTAGTTGTCACATTATATTGTGTACACATATTGTTTTATTGTGATGAAAATTTATGTTTCGAGAAAACGTTAAAGTTGAGAATTATAGTGTTTCTCGATTATAGTTGTTTTGAGTTAAGTTGATTGTGTGATACATGGAAGGAATCATGTCGTTAACTAACTTGTGGCTGTCATAATCCCATCATTTCAATTCATTTAAGTTTGGTGACTTGATAGATTCAATATATGGTGCAAACTTGTGTTGTTGGGTCATCAAGTCATAACATGGGCCAAGTGAGAGATTGTTAGATTAATTTAATAATCATAAAGTGTGCCCATATTACTTTAGTTGATTCTAATATAAAGTGAGCCCAAAATAATGATTATTGGGCTTATAAAGAAAATTAGAGTCATTAGCGTTTTATTATAATTAAGAAATTCTTTACCTTTCCCTTCAGTCAAGTAACGTTAACAAATATCAAAGAAACATACTTTCTTGCACCATTGGAAAAGAATGAAGAAAAGAAGAAGGTGAGAGTGGATAAAGCTTTTGTGTAGAGAAGGTATTTGCGATCAAGAGGAGATTACACATATTAAGCATGGATCAAGGTTAGTATTTTTTTCATTTTGTTTATAGCATGAATCTTAAGATTTGAAGGTGTTGAATTAATTGTTTCATAGATCATCTTAGGTGACTTTCAGGCTTGAAACATTGTTTAGAATAAATTTACATATAAAGCATGAACTAGAGAAGGTTGTTACGACTAACATTTAATGCTTATACTAATTTGTACTTAAATATAATTACTTTTTACATGAAGCTGAGTTCTAGAATCATTGCACCATTTACTGCATTTATTTCTCAGACGATATTATTTATTTGATGGTGCTTTCACACTAAAGCTTAATAGAGTATTCAACCTTATTTTTTAGATTTGTGGTGATCATAGACTCCTTTCTGGTTCATGGAAATGATGAATAAGTGAAGACAAGATAGATGAAGCCCTTTTGAGGAGATATACAGTAGTGTAGAGTGCTACATGGATATGTCTTGACTTACATGGAGGCTATGTGGATTAATTATGTAAGTCTCTGAAAACATGTGAAGGAACATATGAAAAGTAAAGACATACATGGTCATGTACATGCTCGTGTGAAGATACATGGTTGCGTGTGGGGAGCATGTTACTCTCTATAACCATGGACAACCATGAGTAAGGTGGTGCTGAAGATATATGGTCATTTACACGGCTATGTAAGTGACCCTGTACAATGTAGAAAAACCTATTTTGTGATATAAAATAAAAAATATGTATGTTTTGTAGAGAGTGCAACCATAATGTCCAAAATTAAGGAAAAACAGAGAGAGCACAAATAGTGTTGTATTCTCATCCTTTTTGATTTTTTGGGATTAGTTTGAGTGTTTGTTGATTGTGATATCAACTTTGGTAAGCTTTATGAGACAACTTGTTGTTGTAGGGTGAGTGATCAACTTTCTGTAAATCCTTATTGAGTTTAGTAAATTTGCTTGTCGGTTGTCTTATAGTTTTTCCCTCTACACTAGAGGGCTTTCCACATAAACTTTGTTGCTTGTTTCATCTTTAAGTTTCTTATTTTTATATTCTTTTGGTGGTGTAAGTTGAAAAGTTCTTTCTTATCATTGATATTTGGTTAATCTTTTAGAGAGTTGTGTTATTGTCTCCCAACAAGTAGTATCAGAGTCATTGTAATGGAAGGAAAAATTAGCTCTATGGTCAAGTTAATGTTATCAAATTACTCGATTTAGAGGCCTATGATGGAGAACCTTCTATATTGCAAAGATCTCTTTGATCCTATTGATGTGGAAAAAGGTTTGAAGGATGATGTTCCTTCAAGATCTGAAAAGATGTCAGATAGAGAATGAGAAAAATTGAAGTGGAAAACTCTGGGCACTATTATACACTTGATTGATATAATCATATCCAACCATTTATCTTAAAAAATAAATCCTTTTGAGCTATGGGATAAGTTAAAAGGTTTGTATGAAAAGAAGACTGCTCATAACAAGGCCTTTTTGATTAAGAGGCTTGTTAACTAGAAGTAGAAAGTAGGAAAATCAATGTTGAAACGTCTAAATGATGTCCATGACACAATCAATAAGTTTACTACAATGAAGATCATTCTTGATGATTAGCTTCAAGCCTTATTCCTGTTGAGCTCGTTACCAAATAGTTGGGCGATGCTAGTGGTGACGATTAGCAAGTCAGCTCCTGAAGGGTTGCTTTCGTTAGATGTAATTAAAGAAAGTATGTCTAATGAATAAATTAGAAGAAAGGAGATCGTATTTGACAATGTGCAAGCGTTCATGACAGAAAGCAAGAGAAGGAATAAGCGTAGGGGTCCCAAAACTCGTGACAAATCTAAGAACTATTCAAAATCTAGAGTTGACAAAGATGTGAAGAGATGCCACTATTGCGACAAGTCAGGACATATTAAGAGGTTCTGCTTTAAGTGAAAGAGGGATCAGAAAAAGTAAGATCATTAAAATGATAGTGATGATAAAAATACAACAATAACATCTTCAAGCACGAAAGATGAGGTGTTCCTAGTTTGTATAATTAGTGAATGTTTCCATTTCAATAATTTTAGTTCTGAACAGATAATTGACACAGGAGCATCTTATCATTATGTTCCAAAGGTGGAGTATTCTTAAACTACAAGAGTGAAGATTTTGGAAGTGTAAAGATGAGAAACCAAAGTTCCACTAAGATAATTGGTATGGGAGATATCTGAGTTCAAACAAACTTCAGATGCTTACTGACATTTAGAGATGTATCATACATTCCCAAACTAAGGCTAAATTTGGTTATCAGCTAATGTGTTAGATCAAGAAGGATTTTAACACACTTTTGGGGATAGAAAGTGGAAACTATCCAAAGGGGCAATGATGGTAGCCTAGGAGAGTAATGTTACTCACTGTATAAGATACACTTAAAGGTGTGTGGTGGTGGAGAAGTATACACATTCAATGAGGAAAATTCACTAAATTTGTGACATCAATGATTGGAACATATGAGTAAGAAAGAATTAAGGTTGCCATCTGGTAAATCCCTTATCCCAGTTAAGAACTCACTACCGCTTAATACTTGCTTGGCTAGAAAGCAGCATTGAGTCTCTTTCAAGAGAAAATCTACAAAGAATTTGGAGACATTAAAGTTGGTACATTCAGATATCTTTGGCCCTATTGAGGAGGAGTCACTAAGAGGTAATATATATTTTGTTACATTTATGGATGATGCTCTAAGATTCAAGTATAAGGATGGCAATGGGGCCTTAGCCCAGCCAGGCCTAGCCCAGCCTGCTCAGACAATGGAGGGGAGAAAGGGAAGATGAGAGGAAGCTGAAGTATCTGCGAATAGACAATGGAGGGGAGTATGCTTCTAAAGTATTTGAAAAATACTTGTACGTTACATGACATTAAACATGAGAAAATTGAACCAAGGACTCCACATCATAATGAGGTTGTTGAGACGATGAACAAAACCATTATGGAGAAGGCTCATTGCATGCTCAGAATGTCTATATTTCCAAAGATATTTTAGGGAGACGTAGTCTAAACTGTGGCCTATCTGAATCGAGATCCCTCAGTTTTATTAGATTTTAAGATTTCCAAGAGAACGTGGACTAGCAAAGATCCCATACATCATCATTTGAGATTTTTTGGCTATAAGATATTCAGACACATGCCCAAGGATCAGAGAAAGAAACGTTAATCAAAACAGATACCTCGCATCTTTGCTGGATATGGTGCCGATCAGTTTGACTTCAGACTTTATAACCTAAAGAAGAAAAAATTGGTAAGGAGCAGGGATGTGGTGTTATTGGAGTATGAGAGAGTTACTAATCTTTTACAAGGAGAAAAGTCATCATATTGTAGCTCATCATATGGCATTATTAGCTCTTCATAAATTCCTTTGACTATTGGGCAGTCTTCATGTGAAGAAGATAAAGTTTATACCAAACACACATTTATGGTGATCAAATACAATTTGATAATGATGAGTTGCATGAACTACATCTAAATAATACTGAAAATGAATCCATTAAGGATAATGAGAAGGGGGAGCAATTGGATCTAACAACTGATGAAATATAGCTTCAAAGGTCGATAAGGAAGAAAAGGCCTTCTACAAGGTATCTAAGTTCTAAATACCTTTTACTTACTATTGAGGGGGAGCCTGAGAATGTGCAAGAGGTTGCATCTTGTGAAGAAAAAGATCTCTGGCTCTCAGCTATAAAGGAACTGATGGATTCTCTGAAGAAGAATAATATATATGAGCATGTAAAGCTTCCAAAAGGAAAAAAGCATTGAAGAATAAGAGGGTGTTCAAGATAAAGAGATATGGTAACAAGTTGCTAAAGCATAAGGCAAGGCTAGTAGTGAAAGGATTTAGTGAAAAAAAGGGTATAGAGTTTGATGAAATATTTTTACCAGTAGTCACAATGACCTCAACCCAAACATTTTTGGGGCTTAACTTCCTGTTTGGATCTTGAACTCGAATAGTTAGATGTTAAAACAACCTTCTTGTTTGGAGATTTGAAAGAGGAGATATACATGGAGCAGCCAAAAGATTTCAAAGCTAAAGGAAAGGAAAATTTAATTTACAAGTTGAAGAACAGTCTACATGGCTTAAAACAAGCTCTAAGGTAGTAGTATCAGAATTTTGATTCCTTTATAACAGATCATGGTTTTAAAAAAACTTATGTTGATGTTTAAATGTATGTCAAGAAGTTCTCAGGGGAGAACTTCATAAGTCTTCTTCTTTATATTGATGATATGCTGATTGTAGGTGAAGACATTGGTAGAATCCAAAAGTTGAAGTTGGATTTGTCCAAATATTTTGGTACGAAAGATTTGGTACCTACAAAGCATATTTTAAGCATGAAGATAACTCGATATAGGAAGAATAAAAGATTATGATTGTATAAGGAGAGATATATTGAACGAGTGATAGAAAGGTTCAATATGAAGGATGCAAAGCTAGTTAGCATGCCACTGGCATCTCACTTCAAACTATGTAAGTGTGTATGTCCTTTAACAGAAAAAGAAAAAAATATGGTATGTTCTCTGCCCCATACTCGTCTATAGTATGGTATTTGATGTATGCAATGATGTGCATAAGGCCAAATATTGTTCAAGTTATTAGGATGGTGAGTAGATTCTTGTTAAATCCAGGAAAGGTACATTGGGAAGCAGTGAAATGAATTCTGAGATACTTGAGAGTCATATCGAAGTAGAGTTTGTTCTTTGGCAATGGTAAGCCAATGTTAAAGGTTTTATGGATGATATGGCTAGAGATCTTAATGGAAAAAATCCACTTCAAGTTTTTTCTTCAATTTTACTGAGGGAACCATCTCATGGCAATCTAAGCTATAAAAGCGTGTGGCTTTATCTACTACTGAAGCAAAGTATATAGCTTCAATGAAAGCTTGTAAGGAAATGTTTTTTCAAGAGTAGGATGTGAAGCAAAAATACTATGTAGTATTTTGTGATAGTCAAAGTAATGTTGACTGGAGCAAAAATACTATGTATCATTTATGTACAAAGCACATAGATGTAAGATATTATTGGTTAAGGCTCATGAAAGAAGAGCAACAATTAATGTTGAAGAAGGTTCATATAGATTTAAATGGTGCTGATATGCTGACTAAAGTGGTTCTAGGAAACAATAATGAGCTTTGTAGTAAGTTTGTCGGGATGCATCGTAAGTGGATAATGAAGAATAATATGTCTTCCTTAAATTTGGATTAGAAGGGGAGATTGTTGAGTGTTCAATCCTTTTTTTGAGACTTTTGGTGATCACAGACGCCTTTATGGTTCATGGGAATGACAAATTAGTGAAGATAAGATGTATGAAACTCTTATGAGGAGATACATAGCTGTGGAGGGTGCTACATATTTGTGTCAACTTACACGACTGTGTAGATCAATCATGTTAGTTATTGGAAACGTGTGAAGAGTGAAGACATACACGATTGTGTACATGCCTATGTGAAGATCTACGATCGTTTGTGGAGATTGTACAACTCTCTATAACCGTGTACAGCTGTGAGTGAGGCAATGTTGAAGATACACGGTCACTTACACAATTGTGAGAGTGACAGTGCACTGAACAGAAAACGTATTTGTGATATAAAATAGAAAAATTTGTAGGTTTTTGTAAAGAGTGCAACCATAACATACAAAAGTAAGGAAAAATAGAGAGAGAGAGAGAGAGAGAGCAAATAGTGTTGTATTCTCATCCTTATTTGATTGTTTTTGGGATTGGATTGAGTTCTTGTTGATTGTGATATCAACTTCGGTTAAACTTTGTGAGACAACTTCTTGTTGTTGGGTGAGTGGTCAACTTTCTGTAAATCCTTATTGAGTTTAGTGGATTTGCTTGTCATTTGTTATGTAGTTTTTTTTCCTCTACACTGGAGGGTTTTCCACGTAAATCTTGGTGTTTGCTTCACCCGTATTTTTTTATTCTCATATTTTTTTGCTGGTGCAAGTTGAAGAATTCTTTCTTGTCATTAATATTTGGTTGATCCTTTAAAGAGTTGCGATATTGTCTCCCCACAACTTTGTCTTCTCATATATATTCGTTTCACTCGCAACTGCGGATATATTTTAAAATGTTATTTGAATTACTAACAAAATAAATAATATGTATAATAATTACTAAAGTTGTCGATATAATTTATATAACAAATACAATAAAGAATTAATTTTTAATTGAAAAATTGATCATGCTATTGCAATTTGAAAACAATAAGATTCTTTCACCCGTCACAAATACAAAATCAATTGGACAATTCATTGCCAAACTAAATATTTGTTTGAAGCCTTGGAGCCTATGAATGTCCGGGCATTAGAATTGCTAGTGAACATATAACTTTCTTCAAGTTGACAAAATTTTTTTAAGTGAGAAGATAAAATACTATTTATTTATTTGATCCACTTCATGAACTAAACAATTCATATTCTGACTCTCTCTTGGTTTCAATCTTTCCTCAATGTTTATTTTTTCGGATTTCTTCAACTGCATTTTTTTTCTTATACCACTTCTCTATCATAAAACGTCTCTTATATCTTTCATATCAACTTAAAAAATAATAATCCAGGTCTTATATTATAAACCAAATCCTATATGGCAAAATCTTCTTCTAATGTTCTATAGCAATATGACGTGGGAATTTTTAAAAAATCTTTTCAATATATCTCCTTGAATTTAATATATCAAATAAGGTAAATATGCTATTCAACCACTAACTTCCATTAATCTGGATTAATAATGTACAATATATAGGCTTCCTTCTTTAAATTAAACTTTTGCTTTACATAAACTTATGGTGGATGTTTGAAGTCACCAAAGATTAATGTAATAGGTTACAAGAGAAACTAATCTTAAGTCTTTACCAATTTAGTTTAATTTTGCTTCGCAAGTACACAATTAGTTTATGATATATAATATATTTTGTAAATGAAACTATCATATATTATATTATAAGATTAATATTACATTCATATATTATTTTTAAATTATTTCTATTATATTAATAGATTAAAAAGATTAACACATGTTATATTTTCTATATAAAATAATCAGTATTAAAATTAATTAAAAAACACAGTAATGATTTCTTTAAAATTCTTCTATCAAAATTGTTCAAAAGACCCTTTCTTCGCCAAAATGTTCTATTTAAAACTAATAGACCTTATGGAAGAGAAGATGAAACTAAAGCCTCCACTTATTTTAAGAAGGGTAACAATTCAAATTTGACTATTCTTATTTGATTTAGTGACTTGATACCCATTAGTGTTTTTTAAGAAATTAAAAAATTTCATTGATAAAGAATATAAGATAATAGTGAGGAGTTTTGGGCGCTATAAGTCAGCAGCAAAGCTTGACTTAAGAGACATTAGAGACCAGAATATGAAGCAACGTCGCTTGGGCATTTCAAGTTAAATCAAGTTAAACAAAACGATCTCATTCTTTGTCGTTGAGAGTCTCTTCAAATTCTAGGGTAAAACGACCCCAACCTTTTGCAATCCTTCAAAAAAATTTCCTAATTCGGTAGCGAATCAATAGACACGGAGGAGATGAGGGGGACGATAGCTATGGAAACTCCTTAAGAGTGTGATTTCCAGGTAAACAACTATTACGCCTATTGAGTATAGCGTTGAGAAACTAATCTTTGATCCTCCTTGTGGCTTATAGGTGTTCAGGTATGCCCAACGCGATTTCCTTGTGAGCCAGCTGGTCTTGTCGCAAGGGGTGCTCGGAGTTTCTGATCTACAGGGCGTCGACTAGCGATGTTCGAAAGAGAGACGAAGATGAGTTGAACCAATCCAGGTAGGCCTCCGACTTGTGTAAGTCTCTGTATATAATTTCCCCTGAGAAGGGAATCAAAAGCTGTAGATCTAAGGTGTAATCTAGTTTCTGCATAGCTTTGTGTGTGGGATTGCTTAATATGTCTTCTAGGACTTAGATCCTCCAAATGTAGGCCATTCTCCCATTATAGTGTAGGTGTAACTGATTGACAATTAGTTGCCCTCTAATATTTGTAGTGATGATCTCTGTAAGGGAGTTCATTGTAGTTGTCCGATTCAAAAATCTTCTACAGTTTCTTTCATGCCAGATAGTCTAGACACATGTAACCATCAAGAGAAGGACTTGATAGAATTTTATCATAATTGTGGACTAGCATAATAAAATATTGTGTACAAACCCCGATTAATTAGATGTTAATGGTAATTCTCTCTCTAATGTGTCATTGGGCCTGTGTCCATGGGCCTGCTATGATAGGTAGGCTTGGCCCATGCATTATAAAGCACAGGAGGTCCTACTGCTAGCCAACCTTTAAATACAGTCGTCCCATTGAAAACTGTACGTGTGCTTTTGCTGATTAAGGTTTTGAATAGCAGTAGTCAATCCTCTGTGTCTCTGTCACTCCGGTTCACAAAATATTACAATGGATTCAATGTTTCCCCAATTTCTAGGGTATTTATCCATCCAATTATTGAATATGGTATGTTGCAATTCTAGGGTTGATTACTTGTGTTGATTAATTATGCAATTAATCTGTAATTTCGCTTTCAAATTTCTTTCAATTGGTATCAGAGCCAGGTTAACCTTAATTGTGACTGCTGTGTAATTTTTCGATATATTATTTTATGGAATTTGGGGTTTTTGTTTTTGATAATTGTGTTTTTCTGAAATCGATTTTGTGGATATTGATATGTTTCGGTTTGGTGTCAAAAGCATGTGTTAGGTTTTTCAATTTGCTGTTATATATCGTAAACCTCAAGAACTTGAAGAACCGAACCATTCACGTTTTCTTTCATTTTTTTCGATTCTTTTCAGTAGATTTTTTCATAAATTTATTGAGGGGTTTGATAGATCGTGAAATTCTGAATCTAGTGACACCAAATTTTATGAAAACGGATTAAAAATGAGAGAGATACATCGATTTTTTTGAACCGGGTTGCGAACCGGGTCGAGCGACCTAGATACCAGGCTGGCGAGCGGAGAAGATGAAGTCCGACCCGCCAGAGGCTTACCCACGCACATTGGTGGCGCGTGTGGGCGCGTGCACCTTCCTCCGGTGGTCTTTTTTCCCAAATTTTTTCCTACTTGCTCCACTTGCCCAGTACTATTTTGTGGTATTTTTTTTGAAATTTTTTTAATGCTAGAATTTTTATTTTATTTTTCCCAAATTTTAAAATTAATGAAAATATACTGTACTCTTCGAATTTGTTCTTGAAAATTTTTGTATTTATTCCTAGCATTATTTGGGCTTATGGGGTCTTGTGTACTCTCAATGTTATATAGTTATACACCAAAATTAATTTTGGATGTCGTTTATGCATATAATGTTATATTATATGATTTATATTAATTTTGCAATTGTGGTGCTAATTGAATCTATGGGAACAATCTTGGGGAATGTTATTGGACTATTGTCATTTATTTTGTATAATTGTGAGCTCGCCTATCGTGAGACCAATTATTACAAATTGTTGTTGTGATGTTGTTATTGGGCATACATTAGAT
>JANIHZ010000002.1:28342172-28365287 GCA_027478365.1 Erythroxylum rufum | reverse complement strand
ACTGAAGTAAATCACTTGTTAATATAGAAATCATGTATAATATGTAAAATACATAAGAAGGAGGGTTGAATTGTGTCAAATCGTTTAAGATATTAATCTTTAAAAACTTCTTGATTTTCTTTACAAATTCATATGATTACAAAAAAACAACTCACTTAATTTGGTGAGTATTGCAACAATGAAAATTATTATCTATTCTTCTAACAGCAAGAAAATTAAAGAGATAAGAGTTAGAGAATATCACACCCTAATTTATCCTGGTTCACCCTTAACATTAGGCTACGTCCAGTCCTCAAAGTTCTTCTAAGATTTCACTATAACCTTCTGATTGAGCCTAAGTTTATTATATAAATTGGAGACACATTCATGGCTTTTACTATACCTTTTGACTCCTAATTCTAGATTTTGTGCTTAAATTGATTCTTGAGTGTGTACTTTTATTTTATGTAGTTTGATAGTAAAAATTGTCATAAATCAGTATTGATTGCACTAATTAATTTTTCTTAGAACAATTGATACTACAAACTACCATTATTGATTGTAGGAACCTTAAGGAGAAGGGACTCAAGAAGAAGGTGTAAAGTCAAAGAAGGTTGAAGTGAAGTCAACAAGAGAAAAAGGCGCTACAGGATGTTTGTCGCGGCAAAGTAGATCTGTCACTTCGGCAAAATACAAAGAAATCCAAGCTAAACTTTCGGGAAAGTTTCGCAACGGTGAAGATTAATTCTTTCACCGTAGCGAAGGATCCAGCAATGAGGCAAAACCTTTCGAGAAAAGTACGCCGCGATGAACTTATCTGTCGCCGCAACAAACCTTCAAAAACCCAAACCATATTTGGTAAAATCTGACTATGCGACCTGACCCAATCATCTGACATTTAAAAACCTACCAAATTAGGTTACAGAAGGGAGAGTGATAGAAACACCAAGAACACACACTCTCGTCTCTCTCACTGAACTGGACCTCCATTTATCACTTCCTTCCATTTTTCATCGTTGCCTTCATCATCTGCTATTGCTGCCATGGATGCTATTGGTGGGTTTCCAGTCATGAGTGCTCCCGAAGTGATCCTTGGCTAAGCACCATTTTGTCTTGAAGATGTAACAATGGCTTGAGTTCAATGGGCTTTAAGGGGATTAGTTTATTCATGTTTAACTACATTGTTATGAACTCCTTAGTTTGGATTTATTTGTAGTTGGATTTTCTTGATTATAGTTTAATCAAGTATTGAACGATGTACTGTGTTATGGGATTTGTTGATGTAGAACTTGGAGCTTTAATATATGAAGTCTCATATATGTCTTTTTGGTGATTTTGTTAATTCTCTTTTATCTGCCTAGTTGTGTTTGATATTGAGATGATGCTTGATCCCAATTGACCACTTGTATTAACTTACCCATTGCACACACTAAGATGCATTCAACAATTTTTTAAGAAATGAAGTTCATTGATTAAAACCTTGGACTTAAAGAGTTCTTTAATGTTTATCATTTGAAAACTTAGTGATTTTTACTCCCACCAAGGTTTGTTCTGAATTATGATAGCCAAAGCTCATTTTTCAAGAGGATTTTATCACATTGGATCATTGTTTGAGTTTTCAATTTCTTTTTCCCAAAAATCCAAAAATACCTTTTACACACTTTTCTTACAATTAGCTCAATTTAGTTATTTTTCTTAAAGATCCAAAACCCCCTCCTAACTAATTTACTTTGCATTTCATGATAATTAGGCTAGCCTAGATCCATTGCATCAGGTTTCGATTAAGTGAGACAACTCGAGGTTGCACTTTATATTGCAATCCTTGGAATTAAATTTTTTATTCGACCTCCAAGGATTAAACCAAAAGACAAACGACGGATCACTATCATACCATGTCTTACTAACATTTATGCTAGTAATATGCCAATATGCCCATTCACTTTCATGTCAGTTCGATTAAACCATTTGCATTTATGTAGAAGAACCTTCTTATCCTTGATGTAGTGCAACTTAATTATTTCAGAGATGACACCATAGAAGTCAATTATTTCGTCGTCATAACATCCTTCAATGACAACCCCACTATTTTGACGTCTAACTAAACTATCTCGATCTTGTATGTGAAATCTCACCCCATTAACAATGCAACTTGTGTATTTCTTCCCACAAATATGAGGCCCACATGCCAAACTATATAATGATGTTGTCGCTTCTTGCACATTATGATTATGTAATTGTATCATCTATACGTCAAATTGAAATAAATATGAGGATAAGATATATTCTCATATTTTCATAATATGTAATCAATATGAAACTTACTCGATTTCTAAACCATGATACAAACTTCTGCCTATGTCTTTCTTCAACATTAATAATCCCTTTGCTGCGAATTGTCTCTTTGTGATCTCTATTTAAAAATGACAATGACAGTAAGATCTTAGAGTGAATGAAGGAAATTGTAAAATGATTGTTTGAATGAAAAGGAATATATATACTCCATGTATGTACGAACTTTCTCGCAATTGTTCAAAATATACCAATGGGCAATTTAGAATTCATCTTTAGTTAACTCCACATATTTACCCACACCGAGTGGCCTAACTTTTTAAGAGAAAATAGACAACCCATCGTAATGTCATGAAAATCAAAGTTATGTTTTGGTCTATTAAATCTTTTCTCCATGTTAGTTAAGTACATTAAATAAAAAGTCAAGCATTCATTTGCTATATAATCCTCTACAATAGATCCTTCTGGTCGAGCTCTATTAAACCTGAAAATAATCAGTTATGAACTTAGGAATTGTTACAAATGAATAACATGGAAATAACTTGTTGAATTTAATATGAATTACCTTTCAATCGGAAACATCTATCGAAATTAAACCGGTCCACAAAGTTTTGCTTCATATGGTAAGTGAATTGCCAAATGAACCACAACATCAAAAAATGATGGGGGAATAATAGTTCAAGCTTACATAGAATCAATTTTATATCTTTTTTCATTTTATCAAGATCTTTAACTCTAAGTGTCTTACAACATAATTGCTTTAAAAACTCGCCCAATTGGCCCAAATTAATGGACACAACTTTCGACGAACACCCACATATTCCAACAGGAAGTAATCATTGCAAAAGTACATGACAATCATGACTTTTCAACCCTAACACTTTTCCCTCTTTAACATTCACACAACAACCTATATTTAAAGCATACCTATTAGGAAATTTGACTGATTGGAGGAACTGTCAGAATGATTGTTTCTCACCTTTTGACATGTTGTAACAAGTAGGGGGAATAATGCATGATCCTTCATCTCTTCTTTTCAAATGCAATTCCTTTCTAATATTCATGTCTAACCTCAATTGTATGTTTGGATTTCACATCAATTCCCATGACAGTCCATAAAATTGAGTCACAAATGTTTTTCTCAATATACGTGGCATCAAGATTGTGCCTTAATAGTAATTCCTTCCAATATGGCAAGTTGAAAAATGTGCTTTTTTTTACCAATACAGTTCGACATCATTTCTCTTTCGCTTTCTATTACTTAGGTGTTTTCCAGGTGTAATGTCACCTAAATATGATAGCTAGTAAATAATATCATCACCAGACAACTGCATCGGAGCTTGACCCAATTCTACTGTGCCATTAAACAGTTTACTTCTTTGCCATCTATTCCCATGTTCCAAATAACAATGATGACCTGTATAACATATTTTATGTCGTATCCTTATTGAATATGTTTGATGGTTAGACACAGGACAAGCCATATACCCTTTAGTGCTCCACCCAGACAAATTCCCATAAACTGGGAAATCATTTATAGTCTACAAAACAGCAGCTTGAATTATAAATGTTTCATCTTCAACAACATCAAAAGATTGTAATCTAAATTCCCATAGATCATTTAAGTCATCAATTAATGGTTGCATTTATACATCGATGTCCTTACCAGGAGCAGTAAGTCCTAGAATAAGGAAAGACAACAACATAAGAGGCTCCTTCATACACTTCCATGGAGGTAAATTGTATAGGACTAGAATCACTAACCATATGATATATGAAGTACTCATATTATCAAGATTATTAAATCCATCTGAGGCCAATCCAAGTTAAACATTACGATAATCTTATGAAAGCCATGGAAAATTTCTATCAATTTCTTTCTATGCGATTGAGTCTGCTAGATGAAGCCTATTGTTATCATCAATGCGTTTCTCTTTATGACACCTCATATCTATGGCTGTTTTTGTTGACATAAAAAGTGTTTGTAATCGTGGTTCAATAGGGAAGTATCGAAGGATTTTATTCAGTATCTTTTTCCCTCTCCCATCATCCACCTGCCACCTTGATGTACCATAAATAGGACACTTCTGAAGATTTTTACTTTCCTTCTAAAAAAGAACACAGTCATACTTACAAGCTTGAATTGAGATATATCCTAATCCAAGGTCCCTTAATAGTTTCTTTGCATCATAGTATGATCTCGGTAACTTATTTCCAATAGGTAATGCATCGTTCAGTAGGTCAATTAACATGTCAAAGGACTTGTTACTCCATTTATTATAAACCTTCAAATGCAACAACTTAACAACAAATGATAGTTATGAGAAATTTGAGCACCCCAGATATAATTGTTCTTGAGCAAATTTTAATAACTTTCCAAAATTATCTTCTGTAATACTACCAATTATGTTAGGCATTTCTGTTTCATTCATAGTCTCCATAGAATTTTGACAATCATCTAAAATCTGATCAATCCCATCATCACCATCATCATTCATATCATAATCATCTACATCATTTTTGTTACTGTCATTATAACATCTACTGCCACTTCTACTAAAACTTGCTTCCTTACATTCACCATGATAAAGCCATAGAGTATAGAATTTATCTATGCTTCAGATTAACAAGTGATTATATACCATATCTTGACTTTGGAAGTTGATATTTAAGCAATCGGTGCATGGACAATGAATACTACATTCATCACCCATTTGATGTTTTATAAATTGCATGAAACTCTTAACTCTTTCTACGTATTCAATTGACCATTTTTGATGAGACATCCAACTCTTATCCATCTAGCTATACAATAAAAGGAGATAACTCTTTTTATAAGAGGTTCAAATTCCTTTAGAAATGAACTGAGATCATAAGCTTTCAGGGCTCATTTTGAGGTCATTCCAGGTTCTGCATTCATGGTAAATGGCTAAAGGAAGCACTGAAAGCAATCATAAACTATAAGGAGAATAAGAATAGAGAAGATTTCAACACCTAACAATTTCAAATATAGAACAATCTCTCTGTACTATGCAAGAGCTTCCTTCAAACCTAGACAAGGAATATGTAAACCATAGCAGAAGGAATCCAACAAAATACAACAGAGAGCTTTTGTCGAACATGTGGTGGGCAGGAAAAATATACCTAAAGATGCCATATAAATTATTCAGTTTTGGCTCCAATCAAGCAGAGGAAGAAAAAATCTGAAAAAAAAACCTATACACAATCACCAACTAATTCAAAAATTGAACATAAAACGAAAAAATATGAACACAGTTAGGAGTTTCACATTGGTTAACAAATGACATAAACAACTAGACTCACTTTTGACTATGGGAAGCGGTGGGAGAACTCGAAGAGGTCGAAGAACAAGAAGAAGGTGAGAAGGCAGATGAAGAGTACAATATTTGAGATACAAAAGAAGGAGAATAGAAGGCAGATGAAGAGAAGAGGGCCGATTGAGCTTTAATAGCAAAGTTTCGGTGAAAATGGGAGCGAGGGAAAAGCTTGCATTTGTTAAACAAATGTTGTCACATCGACGTCATCCCACTTATTTTTTTTAACTTGTTCACCTTTTTGTGACGAACAAAACTATGGTCGCCAATGGTAGACAATTTGCTACCAATTATACACAACGTCGTCAAAACCCAAGCATTTTCTTTACATTCTTAATTTTCGTAATTGATTAATATATATGAGGCATTCCTATTACAAATAACAAAATGAAAAATTCATCTTCTACACTTATATATGCAATTGTTCTTGATTTGCTTCTTTTTTGGGAAATACTAATCTTTAATTTTAATTTGGTAGATAAACCATATAAAATTGGAAAATTTTTAAAAATTAGTATCTTCTTTTTGTTATTAGTTGAATTAATAAGGAATACAAACCACATTTCATTTTTACCAAATTCAACACTAACTTGACAACATATACCCTTTAGCCCTTAATCTACCATTAACCTTATTGTTTGTATAAAAAGATACATTTAATTTAAATACCCGAGGGTTTTTGTGACAAAGTATGTGTAATCACAGAAGACCATTTCTGCGACCAATCACCACACTTAATCGCAAGTGGTAGATAATTTGCTACCAAATTTCCACATTGTTGCTAAAACCAAAGCAATCTCTTTACTTTCTTAATTTTCTTAATTAATTAATATAAGTGGGGTATTCCTAATACATCATACAAAATGAAAATTTTATCTTCTCATGTATATATGGAATTGTTCTTCATTTGCTTAATTTTTGGGAATGACTAATCTTTAATTTTAATTTGGTATATAAACAAAATTAAATTGGAAACTTTTTTTAAATTAGTATCTTATTTTTTTTATTAGTTGAATTAATTGGAATGCAAACCACATTTCATTATTACCAAATGAATAAATGTTTAGTGAACATGACAACATCATTCTTGTTCCCTTCATCTACCAGTAACCTTATTAGTCGAATCATGTATTAGTCACTACATCTGACGTTTGTTGACCAAATACAATAGATCGTAGCAAATTAATTAATAGTACTTCTAAACAAATACAGTAAACAAGAAACGACATCATTTACCTAAATAAGAAAAATGACATTTTTTTTGTATTAGGTTTTCAATCATAATATCATTTTGTATTAGGTTTTCAATCATAAGCTTAATAAACGGCTCCTCTATTCTCGTCGTCCAAGCTAACATTTCTCAAAATCCTCCATCCTACAAACCACTGTCTTCTCTCTTCTTTTTGGGTTTTGTGTTGTGGTCTTCACGGTCGAAGAACCATTATTAACTAAATCAGTATTGTTCTTTTGTTCTATTTTCATTAATGAAGTTATGCTAAGTTTAACTTATACCTTTAGATGTTTATTGTGAGTTCTTAATTATGCATTTGATGTGAGGGTAATGTTTATGGTTATGTTTTAAAGATGATTTATTGTTTTTCTTTGTTATTTCTATATAGGTTGGCTTCTTCCCAACGACCTTTAATGCTTTCTCCATCAAAGTTTTGTAACTATATAATGAAAGGTCTTCAACAGTATTTTACTTTTATTCATTTCCATTAATAGTAATATAGCCCCATATAGATAATATTATATTTCTGTACATTAAGAACATAGTCATGTCTATTTTACTTTTAATTCTAAATTTTACATTTGATACAAACTACACAATAGATTTTTGAAATTTTAGTAAGGGTAACTTTCATATCATTAGGCACATTAAAGATGTATAAGTGCTAAACTGAACTACTTTCACTTATCATCGAAATTGGAGTTGAACATATCATCATTTTATTATAAATCGACATTTGCAGAATATACCTCTTAACATTATTAATTAAGGAATGTCAATATGGCGACTAGTTCCAGATGGTACTAGTTCATTTCGTTGGGAGGAATGTGGTAAAATTATCCTTACTCAAGAAATAAACAATGCAGAAAAAATCTCCCCTTCATACACTAATGATCGTTTGCCTTCTATGGTCGATCTTCTACTTTAAGGTGTTTAGTATCATCCGAACAACGTCACTTTCCTTGTTATGTACGTCTCATTTCCTTTTATGAAGCTATTATATATATTCACATTTGATGGTATATACTACATGTTGTTTTAAGCTTCCTTGAATCTCGAAGATGACATGAGTGCCTATAGAGGCGGGAGCGATGTCATAACGATTCTATAAAGGATCAAGGAAATTAGTTGTTTTGGAAAATTTGTCAATTCCACATACTTCGTCTGGTCATTCACATATGCATGTCACTCTAATTTCGGTTCGTTTAATGGTTTACTAATATGAAAATATCAAAGTTCTATACTGATTGTGTTTTAGGTAAACCGTTTCATATTGCTAGTTCATCTAAAGAACTTGTCTTCCATACTAAATCTAGCGACTCATTCATTGTATCCTTAAAAAGTTTAGTTATAGCGGAAATGTTGTTGCAAGAGGATGTGAAAATCCCTACACCTGAGGGAAGAACTATCATTGTTTCAATTGGTGCCTTCGAATGTGCGAGGACCCTTCTCAGGAATCCAAACATCGAGGACTGATTTACCATTACCAACTCTCATGTCACTTGAAATCCAAAAAAATAATTATATTATTAACAGTTATTGATGCAATCAACTGGACTCAACTTTAAAGTTGATTTATTGTTGTATCTGTAAGAATTTGTCAAATAACCTCTCTACTAGTTAAGAGTCAAGTTGTATACTATTGAGTGTGGACTACTATTGTTCTTGTTCTATGACTGTAAGAATTGTTAACCTTCTAATACAAAGTTCGTAGTACTACATATATCATAATATTATATTGATACAATTATTAAAATTTTTATAACTAATTTTTACACTATTAGTAAATATTAATGATTAATTAATACTACTATTAGCATTTAAAATTATGTTGTGTGTGTTTTTCCAACAATATGTTGTAAATGTTCAAAATAAATCTCCAATAAAACATATCTTAACTATGATAGATTATAAAAATGTTAGTTTAACAATTTCAGAAAATGTGAACCCTTTGGTGACAATTTTGGCAAATGGTCACCAAATTTGTTGCAAATTACTGTGGAACCTTTGGTGATGATTTTTAGAATTTGTCACTGAATGTGGATAGTTTAGTGATGATCAAAACAAAATTCCTCACCAAATGGTTACTTTTAGTGACAATGTGAAAAACGTAGCAAAAAACATATAGCGAAATATATACGAACCTTTGGTGGCAATTTTTGAAAATAGTCACCAAACGTCTTTTTAATGACAATGTTACATAATCGTCACCAAATGTGAACCCTTTGGTGAAGATTTCAGAAATTGATCACCAAGTTTTTACCAAATTATGGTGACAATTTTTGAAAAATGTTACCAAAAGCTCATTTAGCGACGAATGTTTAAAATCGTCACCAAATGTGGATCATTTTATGACGATTTTCAGGAATCGTCACTAAATGTTCACCATTTGATGACAACACCAAATGTTCCTTTGTTTATGGTTTTATAATTAGTCATTAAATGCTTAGTTTTAATGATGATTTTAAAATCGTTGGAATTGGTTGCTTTTAGAGATGATTTTTGAAACATCGCCTAAAAGACGAAGCTAAATGTCTACTTTGTTGTAGTGAGAGGAATTTGAATTTTCTATAAAACATCTCAGTGAATCTTTGAAACATAAACATCAATGAGTCACGGAGAATGATATGCATTTCATTTTGAAGAAAAAGAACCTACTAGGCCTATAGAGGAAATTAGTGTTACATAACAACGAAAGGAAGAAAATAGGTCAGGAGGGAAAACAGAAGTAAAACTACTTATAATAAACAAATCCATAAATCATATATTAAACTTTATCAGATATTGGGACTTGGAAAGCACTCCTTATTCTTTGTCACTAAGGAAGCGATCAATGAAAACCAACCACAGATTTCATTATAAGTAAGGTCGTGGCACGAAGGAATGCAAATTCCTATAGTAGGGACATTGGTTATAAGGTTGAGACTAAGTAAGCACCTAGGCATAGGTCAAAGACAAAAACAAAAAGAGGTGAGAAGGAAGATCTACAAGATTCATTAATATGATTATTAGTTATATTAATTAAAGAGACCTACTATGGGCAGTTAGGTGGATGCAATAACAAACGTATAAATTATAAGATGTTAAATAAGAAAGAAAATTTTATTCATTGAGGAGTAAGTGTTCCAATGGAGAATGGTAGCTCTATTCATATTCTTTGTACGAAGCCTTCAAAGTTAAGAGACTTGAATCATGAACACTTATTCTAATGTCATTCCCTTTAATAGATTTTAGAGGTGATCTAATATTCCTTGAAGGGAAGATAAACGTTCTCAATATAATTAGTGAGTACATAATGTAAACCACTACGATGATTGAATTTCATGTCATACACAAGCTTATTGCATATATAGCACTATATTTGAAAGTCCTTTGCTTTACACATTGAGAGTCATCCTATCACCATCCAAGTACTCTTGAAATTATCAATAGAGAAAGGCATAAGAGAAGTCTCATATGATCACCAAACTTTATGATAGTGTTATGTGGTTTCTCAAAAAAAAGGAATATTCATCATAACATATGTATTAAACAAATGAACTCCAAGTTCATAAAAAAGAAATTAACGATAAGATGGTCAAAGAGCGTATAGAAATTCATATTAGAGATGTAAAATTAAACTTATTATTATGAAATTGGGAAAACATAAGTGAAGAGCATCATAAAAAATGATACAAGTCTTAAAAGAGCAATAAGACATTTTTAATGTATCTTCAGACATAAATGAAATCGAGTCTCCCGTAATAGGTTGAATATGAGATCTAAAACCAAGCATATAAAATTTAAAAAAATCCTTTATAAAAGAATGACAAAATTTCGTACAAGAAGAAGTGGATAAACTCTTAAACGTGATGTATATGAAATATATGCATATTTTTCTTATTACGTTACTATATTTTGCATCCAATTGTTGATTTAATTAGTTTTACTCATGCTTTAAATAATTATAAGGTTACTTGAAAGTTATATAGTTAACAATTATAAAAAATCACAAGAAAAAATATAAAGAAAATATAATTTTTTGACTAAACACAACTAAGCACACGATTGTATGTTAACTCTTGTTCATCTTAGAAAAATTGAAGATGAAGATATGATTTAAAAAATGGGCTAAAGGGGGCTCGCGTAGCAAATAGAAACTTTTAAAGAGACATTACCTAAAATATGATTGTGTCTCAACCTCTATACCTCTGGAGAATAGTTACAAAACTATCCATAACCTCAAACATTGGTGTATTAGAGCCCATGTTCATCTCTGTGAAAGAAAGATATATGGCTTAGGTCATGACCTTATCTTAGATTATGTTTGTAATGGAAATTGTTTAAAAAATAGTAGAAACTTTAGTTTTAAAAGCCTTTATCACTTTCTTTTCTTTTTATCTTTAGTTTTTGTTCGTGTTATCATTCATATACTAAAAGGAGTCTTAAAATGAATTAAAAATTGTTTGAAATAGAATGAATGATTAAAAAATCATAGGTTAAGTTCGCTAGAACCCCATGTTATTTGACATACTATCAATGTACCCTCTTAAAACTGTCAATAACCCTTTTATAATTTTGGTCTTACAACATCCATCCCCTTGTCATCAACTTCCATTAAAAACTTTAATTGTAGACTCTAAAATGATGTTGCTTCTATTATGTGGCAGTACAAATGACAATACACATATCATTACATTAAGTGATTTTGAAGTTTACTGTTAGAATTTGTAAGAGAAGTCAACGATAGGAGGAAATGTCTTATAAATCCAAAATTATATGGCTTTTTTTAAATAAATTGGATGTTATTGGTAGATTTTAAATGTTAAAGGAGGTATATTGATAATATGTCAAACCATAGGAGGTCCAACAAATTCTACCTAACAATCATCATACATAAGTGATTATTAGTAAAGGACTAATATGTTCATCAAGAGATACTTTAGCATGAGTTATTCTTTCCATTCAATTATTATTTTTATTTCAGAAATAATTCCAGGCTTATAACTTTTATATCTAAATTAGATAGAATCTTAATATATACTTGTATATTTTGATCCATAATTTATTAAATAAAGATTTCTATGTTTGAGATTTCTTTGTGTTATTCATAATGTAATCATATACAAATGAAAGCTTATATTTGATTCGAATCTATATATAGATGTAGTTAAGTGAACTTATATATTAATTGGCTTAAGCACATATAATAAAGATTGAATGAAAATATAGATATGTACCTACACGTTCTTTTTTATATTGGGGAAACTTCTATAAGATTTCAAAGAACTTAATCTATTTTGAGAGTACTTAATTAGATGGATATATTAGTTAATCAATTAAGGGATAGGTGATTATATATGTATATATGGTGTTGAGGCAAGTTTTAATCTATTAAAAACCCTCAATATACTGCAAGCGTATAGGTCATGGGTGTAATATGTGAGGTGTCGATCCATTAAGGAGTTGTCAAACTAATCTAATTCTAAGTTATGTAAGGCCTAAAGAATTATTAAAAAGAAAATAAAAACAAACAGAAAAGTAAATACGTGAAGCTTATTGACAGAAAATTAATTTGTAGAATTACCACAAACAAAATTGAATATTAAGCACCACCAAATTCACAATGGGAAATCACACAAGAAAAATTACCAAATTATAAGAAAGGGATTTATCCTATCATCAATGCTAATGTAATCACTTTTGTGTTAATGTGGTGTCGTTCTAGACTATCGAAGGGTGGATTACTCTCTCTCAAGTTATAATCACTAAGCCCTAATTGATAAACCTTAATTAAGTCACATTGCTGAACATGTAATCTCTCGATTAATAATCAGCCCACAACCTAATCAGATTTTAAGCATTTTATTAAACAATCGGGTCCTCACACGAGATCTCTCTCTGTATAATTACTGATTTAATTATTTGCATAATTTATAAGGCCAATTAATTATCATTAACCAACCCTATCATTTTGCATTCAAATCTCTCTATTGATTTATTACCGAAGCATGAAGTTACAACAAATAATCATAAGCCCCGAATAAATTAACTCCAAACAACTAGATTAACATTGATTCAAGTTTAAATCCCTAAAGAAAAGTTAGAACATCATCGTCAATCCCAAATCCATTAACATCATCATATCCATCTTACACATTCAAGGAAAAGAAAGAACAAGATGAAAAGAAAATGTCACCTAGACAAGATCAGGATGGGTCGGGAAAGCAGCAGCAGCAGAAGCTCGCTCCTCTCTCTTCTTCTTCCTCTTCTCTCTCTTCTTCTTCTTTCTTCTTGGACTTTTCCCAAAGTGGCAGAAGTTGGAGCTCCCTCTAGGGTTCTTTCTCTTTCTTTATATAATCTTTTCGATTTTAGGTAAACCCTAGGGTTTTTCAGGTCCAAAAAGTCCCAAATGTCCCTCGGTAAGTGGCATTCGGGAGGTTGTCCGTGCTGTTTGTCCTGCACTTATTTTTGCTCTCCGTCACAATCGTGGCAGACCTTCCATACTTCTGTCACTATTATGACCCAAGGGCCACGATCGTGGCCCTAGGTCTTACTTCAGGCTTCATCCGAATTCTCTTCGTTCTTTGATATTTGATCTAAAACACTAACAAACACATCAAGGCACCTCAAATACACAAAATTTAAGCTCAATAGCATGCTCTAACCCATAAAACACTCAAAAAACAAATGTCTAACTAAATAACACAATCTTAACCTAAACATGCACTAATAATTCAATTCAACAACTAAACACATACTAAACTACCCACTAAAACATTATGCAACCTGCCATTATCATATTACATGTCATTACACTAGAATGTTTTACCAGGCCAAACTATAAAATTTCAATTGAACTAAAAATGCAAGATAAAGTTAAGAGGAAACTCCACCCTAGACATTCATATTGATATTATCTTTGATTATTGTATAAGTGTTAGAGCGTTAATCTATGGTAGATAATAATTCGTTTAGTTTATTTATATAAATCAATTAACTCAAGCCATCTTTTTATTAATTAGATAATAATCAAATGATTACGTTCAATACTTGTCTACTTTTGTGGGATCAACCCTTACTATCACTTTCCTAAAACAAAATTATAGTTACACTTGCTTTAGTTGAATGTAAGAATAGTATGGTTAAAAAAATTTACTCATCAAAATTTAGCTTTTTATTGGGGAATATGCCAATATTAAAGAGATAAAAATAATTAATTTAATATTTTTGTTTAATTTCTTTAATTTCATTTTAATTTATATACTTATTTAGATAAATTTGTATGTGTTTGAGACTTGGTGTAATATTAGAATAACCTCTTTAGAGCTTGTTGATGATCTAAAAATAGAGAGTACACTTTTGTTAGCACATTGAGAGGGGAAGAAGACTATTATTAAAGGCAAACACCACCAAATTAAGATGGAAAGTGACCACAAAACTATATTAGACTATGTAAAACCATTGTTGATGGGAATATATTGGAGCATATAGAGACTAAATTTCATTAAGATCAAACAAAACATGATACAAATGTTCTGGTAATTCGTGCAATTTGACATATTACCATATAAGGATCCTAATGCATATATCACTAATGTCTTAAACATATGTGACACATTCAAGGTTAACAAAAGCATTTGAAGATGCCATTAAGTTAAGGTTATTTCCATTTTCATTATAGAATCAGGCTAAGTAATAGTTGAAGTTATAGTGTACAAGTTCAATCACCACAAGAGATAACTTACTGTAGAAATTTTTATCTAAGTATCTCCCACCAAAAATAATGCTAAAGTAATGAATAATATCTCTTCCTATAAATAGCTAAATAATGAAACATTATTTAAGTCATGAGAGAAGTATAAGAACTTGTTAAAAAGGTGCATACCATGAACTCATTTGAAGTTTAGACTTTCGATAATGGTATGTAATATACAAGTAAACAAATGGTAGATATAAATGCTAGAGGAACCTTAAACAATCAGACTTAGAATTCACTTTAGATTTGATTGATGGTATGATCATGAATAATAATCAATGACAGTCAAGTCGATTGGGGATTTAAGGTCAATAGGTATTCATAATGTGTATATGATCACATTATTGGTAGCTTAACTAAAAGCATTTATAAAGAAAATTGATAGTCTAAATATAGTCATAAGACTAGCTATGTTGTGAGTTATATATATGAGGTTACATTAGCAACGAATTTCAAGTCAACAACACTTTTGTCAATTCAACTAAGTACATAGACTTCTAGAAAAGTGTCTATAATAATAAATTATTCTTTATAGAAACTTGTAAAATTTGATGTGGCATAATCATCACAACTTTGGTTAAAACAAGCAAGGAGGAGGAACTACACAAAGGCAAAGTAGCCCTCCAAAATTTTAATAAAACCCCTACAATAATAGAAGGTAAGATAGTATGAGAAGTAGCAATTGAGAACTTGAATGATACTTATAATTGGTTTAATAGATTTGAAACAAAAAATACATCAGTTGGCAACATTAAACAAAAGTTTAGAATTTCATATTGGACAATTAGCCAATGCTATTAATAAAAGGGGCTAGGATCATTGCCTAGCAAAACAAAGGTGAACCTAAAGGAATGGGTTATGATAATCAATGAGAACCTGCAATAAACCTCAAAAGGAGAAGAAGATAATATAATAAAGTGGAGATAATAAAATCTTTTGCACTTTAAATGTGGTAACAAACTCTCTTCATCATGTAGGAGATTTTTATTTTGTTATCAGGAAAATGATTTGCGATCCTTTACAAGAATTCATTCGACAAGATACATCAAACGTTCATAAAAAGAGATGTAAAGGGATAAATAAGGAAGATGACTGAGTGTTATGGATGGTAAGAAAGACTTGAAAAAGTAAAGAGCAAAAAATGTATGCAGAGAGGCCTTTGTATGACATATATTCAACTTGTAGTGTGAGAGGAAACAAATCCATTACTCCATCATTGGAGAAATTTTAAGAACAATGTCAAACTGAATGGCTATATCAAAGTAATTATTGGTAAATAACCTAACCAAAAATTTTAGGAACTATTTTTTCAATTTAAGAATTTTAAGTTTTGAACAATTTGTTTTAGATTTGTTCTACGAAATAAGCTTTTTTTATTTAGTTTCATGATGTTTAGATTTCTTTCAAAAGAGTCACTTGGAAATATGGTTAGCATTTATTTTTGTGTGTATTTGTTGGTTTGTTTTGTAATTAAAAAGAAAAGGAAATAAATATATTCTCAAAGTTAAAGAAATGGAAAATTATGTTAAGAAATGAAGGAAAGTGCCCTAAAACATACTCAAAACTAGGCATGTGCAGAATTTATATGTTAAATGCAATATGAGATATGCCTATGTCCTAAACCATATTTTTAATGTTTATCAATACCAAGTTTTCATTAGGATACACGACCTAAGTCACATTTGCATCTTAACTTTTCTACTAGACAAAGGGAAGCACATCCTAGGATACACTTGTGTCCCATATCATGCTCTAAGCATTTGATTGCAAAAGAATAAATGGTTTGAGACACAACCGTGTCATATAAAGTGTCCTATAAAAGTTAAAAATTTCACTTTACATATAATAACTTTAAAACCTTAACTTTAGAAATTCTCTCATTTTTCTCTCAGACTTTTTACATCACTGCTACTCGAAATCCTCTCCTAATAAAACCCATTTAATTTTTAGTAGTCCCATCCCTTTTTGGAAAATATTTATTAGCTTTTGCTCTACAAAATCTCCTTTCTCACAAGTTACGGTATTATTTTCTCAATTTTAGTGATTTTACAAATTTGAAAACATTTGACGTCATCATTAATTTTGAATCTATAAATCTAAAAATATTATGAGTTTTAGGATAACTTCAAACAAGACGAAGGTATATGTAATGAGGAGGGCTGAGTATCTAATGACCACAAGATGACACCGTAATGAACACCCATTTCTGGTGTTCAATAACCCCAAACACACACAGAGGTATGAGATTCTTAAATTTTGACCTTTGAATTGAATAATAGTATGGATTGGTTGGCATTAGAATAGGCATAATGGAGCAAGTCCTAATGTATATAGATAATATATGTTAAACAATATTTTTCAAAGTGGTGGAGTATGTTTATAAGGAATTAACTTTGAAAATCATGTCTGCTTTTGAAGTAACAAATTATGTGATGTTAAATAAAGAGGATAAAATCAAGTTTAGCCTTTGAGAAAAGAGACTGGGGATATCATTAAATGATTTTATAGTATTGTAGATTTATAAGGACTGACCTTAGTGCGGAAGCGGTCGATCAATTCTTTGTTTACTAGTCCACATTTTACGGTTGGCTACTAGAGTCACCATTAATCCATGCCCCAAATTCTAATCCTTCATGGTGTGATTGACGTGAGGAAGAATGAAGTTTTTCTCTTTCATTCAGATTTAGCAAAATTGCAGAGAGAGAAAAAAAGAGCACCAAAACCTATTTTGTTTCTAATGTATTTGTTGTCTTAAGAAAGATAACTCCCACCAGCCAACTTCCTCCTTTTATATTAGAGAAAAAAAGCTGACATATATATATGGTTGTTCATTTATATATGTAGCTGTTTGTATAACTGCCAACAACTCCCACTCGGCCATATAAGTTACGAGTTACATCTTTTCTCTAAAATTTCATATGTCATACTGAGAATGGGGCGTGTGACCATTAAAGAACCAGTAGTGTTATATTAAGTCACCATCTAACTAACATAACAATTTCACATAGTTATGATACCCTAAATCATCCATAATATCGCCAAACGCATACACTGTCCCTTTATGCTCATAGATATATCATATGATTATACACCAAGCATAATTACCCGGGCTAATATGATGATGAAGGAAAAGATTCTTCCTTAGATACTCATAATAATCCATCTTAGCTTAACTATTTTCCTAATGTGCTTCGTTGGACTGTATGTAACTTAGCCCTTGGAAAAACACACTAAAGTAACAACACCAAGCCTTGACTCCATATCATAGATCTAAGTTGAAGGGTTTCATTCGATTAGACATTAAAGTCTATGGGATCATACAGTGATAGAGAAAGGCATTTAATTATCACTCCACAAGAAGGTCGTTATATAACACACATAATATGAAATGTGTGTCATAGCATAGCTCCCAGTAAGTTGGGCATGTCACTCTTTTATGCCATGCAAATCACGAATCTAGCGTTACTTAAAAACTAATCCGAGCCACTAGATTAACATACCTAATGCTAATCTTGACACTCGAGATTTGGCTTTAAGGCTTCAATGTGAAGTCTGAATCTTTCACATCCGACTCATCAATGTCACATCTTAAACTTACTAAGGTGACTATTCAAATATAAAAACTTATCATTCATACTACACAAGTATGAAGATAACACAATATTACGTACACTCAATATTATTATTGTGCTCATCCTACCTGCTACTTAAGAAATAGGGTGATTGCCTGTATGATAAGGTCAATCAGAAGCCTAGTGTGTGGTGACAATGTGCCTTATCATGTAATTATGTGCCAATGAACATTTGAGAAATAAACTTTTATTAAACAAAAACTCATTACAATTGAAAACATGTCCATTATACAACAAGATATAACTCAATGGAAAAGCTAAACCCTACATAAACCTAAACTCATCACATAAACCTTAAATGAATCTCGGGGAATAGGTTTAGTTAAAGGATCAGCTACCATCTTATTAGTAGGTATATACTTTATGAAAATGTGTTTATTTTTTGTGGCGTCTCTTACAAAATGATAGCACCTTTTGATATGCTTAGATTTTCTATGAAACTTCAGATCTTTAACAAATTATATGGCTGTAGTGTTATCACATAACATGTTAACAGGATCATTAACTTTAGGAGTAAGATTAAGATCTTGGAGAAAACTTCTCAACCATATTGCCTCCTAAGTAGCAAGACAACAAGCAATGTATTCTGCTTCCATTGTTAATAATGCTATATAGTTTTGCTTCTTGTTGCACCAAGATATGGCTCCCCTTCCTAAGGTGAAAACATATCCTGAGGTTGACCTAGAATCATCCGGGTCACCACCCCAATCGGCATCCGAATATCCCCTTAACCTTAAATTCCCTCCTTGATAGAAAATAACCAAGTCTAAAGTACCACGAAGGTATCAAAAAATCCTTTTGATTGCTTACCAATGAGCAGGTCCTAGGTTGCTTTGGTAACAACTTACCAAACTAACCGCAAAGCAAATGTCAGGCCGTGTACACAACACAACATACATTAAGCTTCCTACGGCACTAGTATAGGGAACATTACTCAATTTTTTCTTTTTCCTTCTCTATTTTAGGGCATTGATCAAGACTCAAGGTAAGACCATTTTCAACTGGAGTGTCAACTGGTTTGGAATAATGCATTCGAAAATGTTCCAAGATTTTATTAATATACGCTTCTTGACTTAAACAAAAAAACTTCTTGGGATGATTTCTTATTATTTCCACACCTTAAACATACCTGGCTTTGCCCATGTCCTTCATATCAAAGACAGAGGACAACCACTCTTTAGTGGTCTTGAGCATCTCCATATTATTGCCGGCTAGTAATATGTCATCAACATATAAAGTGAGAAACAAAATTCCACTTGTTGTTCTCTTAACATACATATAATGGTCTTCTGAAACTATGACTAAGCCAAAAGAAGTAATGGCTTCATGGAATCTGAAATACCATGATCTGGAAGACTATTTGAGACCATATATGGATCTTTTAAGACGACAAACTTTGTCTTATTGACCTTTTGATACAAAACCAATAGGTTGATTCATATAAATCTCTTCCTCAAGGTTACCATTGAGGAAAGTAGCCTTTACATCCATTTAAAATAACTCTAGGTCCAAATGGGAAATCAGAGCCAGCAGTAAGCGAATAAAGGAAAATCTCACCATAGGAGAAAATGTCTCTTCATAGTCTATACCCTTTGTTAAGTCAAAATGACTTTACGATTAATAATTTTGATGAAGACCAAATAATAATGAAAGAAGAGGAAGAAAATGAGACGGAAGCAGATACAAAGATGAGACGGAAGAAAATGAGACGGAAGAAAATGAGATGGAAGCAGATACAAAAATGAGACGGAAGAAAATGAGACGGAAGCAGATACAAAAATGAGACGGAAGAAAATGAGGCAGAAGCAGATATAAAAATGAGACGAAAGAAAATGAGACGGAAGCAGATACAAAAATGAGATGGAAGAAAATGAGACAGAAGCAAATACAAAAATAAGATGGAAGGAGATACAAAAATGGGAGGGAAGAAAATGACACGAAAGTAGATACAAAAATGAGACGGAAGCAGATACAAAAATGAGACGGAAGAAAATGAGACAGAACAGGAAATGAGACGGAACAAAAATGAGACGGAAGCTAAAAGTGGAAATGAGACGGAACAAAAGTGAGACGAAAGCTAAAAGAAGAAATGAGACGGAACAAGAAATGAGCCGGAACAAAAATGAGACGGAAGCTGAAAGCGGAAATGAGACAAAACAAAAATAAGATGCAAGAAATGAGACGCAAAAAATGAGACGGAAGAAATGAGACGATAGAGAAATAAGATGAAAGTAACGAAGAAGAAGTCCCGACACCACGTCGGATGAATAATTAGTTTGAGTTAGTTACAGAACTCAACTGAATAATTGTTTCTTAAAATATCAAGAAACAAGAAGAAAGAACCAGTTATCAGGAAGCGGTTGAAGATGGCTATAAATATGAGTCGAAGTCGAAGACTGCAGAAGTTAATGAAGCTAGTGAATTTTACAAGAGCGAGAGATTCTAAAGCTAGAAATATTATTGTGCTAAATCTTAGAGCTATATTTTTTGTTTGTAACAAAGCTCGAAACATCTTTAAGTAGAAAGAAGAAAAGCTGATAGCCTGAAGAGGCTAAGAGAGAAAAGAATACTTGCTCTAAGACCTAAAGAGGCTTGATGTAAAGAATACTTGTACTTTTGAGAAGAATAGTGAAATATCAGAAAGGATTCTAAGGACTAGACGTAGCCCACAGTTTGGGGTGAACTAGTATAAATCTGTTGTGTCAACTCTCAAATTTTACTCTTATTGTTTTTATACAAGTACTTAGAAGTGAATTGCAATACTTAGTGATACTATTATTCATTAGTTCTGAAACAACAAGTCTTTCAAAGAAGTTTGAAAAGGGGATTGTTTTCGAAACAAGAAGAATACACAATTCAACCCCGCCTTCTTGTGCGTTTTGTATATCGAATATTAAGTCTTTACTAACGTGTGATTTACTTCAATTGGTATCAGAGCTCGGTGTCCAAGAACCACCGTAACAAAGTGTGGATAAAGATCCATGGCAGAGTCACACATATATATAGCTGAAGGCACCTCCGTCACTAGACCTCCTGCATTCAATGGAGAAGACTACCATTACTGGAAAGACAGGATGCGGCTCTTCATTGAATCTACTCAAATCGACCTTTGGGAGATAATAGAAAATGGACCGTATATACTGGTAGATGATGAAGGAAATGCTATTCCACGAATCAAATGGTTTGCAGATCAAAAAGCGAGATTTTAGTTGAATTCGAAGGCCAAGTTCTTTTTAAGCTGTGCCCTAAGCAGAAGTGAGTACGATAAAGTTCACGGATGCGAGACTGCGAAGGAGATGTGGGATACACTATCCATCACACAAGAATGCACCAACCAAGTAAAGGAGTTGAAGATGAGTATTCTTGTACACTAGTATGAGCTGTTCAAGATGAAGGAAGAAGAGTCTATCGATCAGATGTTTAGAAGATTTCAAACTATCATCAATGGACTTAAAGCTCTCGGCAAAACTTACGAAAACCAAGATCACGTTTGAAAGATCCTAAAAAGTCTACCGAAGAGATGGAGATCAAAAGTCACAACTGTATAAGAAGCCAAGGATTTGAGCATACTGAAGCTTGATGAATTGCTTGGATCCCTGAAGATCATGAAGCTGAACTCGATGCAGAAGATAAGCTCAGATGGGATAAATCCATAACATTGAAGGCCGGACAGAAGAATCAGAAAAATCAAAGGAAGAGAAGTTCATTGTCGAAAGCGCTGAAGATTGAGGAAGTCAAGAATGACGATTCCAGTGAATTAGATCAAGATTCGAGCGAAGAAGATGATGAAATGTCCTTTATCTTGAGGAAGATCAAACGCATGTGGAAGAAAAAGGCAAAATGGAACAAAGAGTCCTCCTTCAAGAAGAATAACAAAGATGAAAGAAAGAATGAGAAGACATCCATCGTATGCTACGAATGCAATAAACCGAGACACTACAAGTCCAAATGTCCATTACTAAAAAGAAAGCCAAAGAAGAGTAGAGAAAGCAAGAAAAGCATGATGGCAACTTGGGAAGATTTGGATTCATCCAAATCAGATACTGACTCAGAGGCATCGGTACAAGCAAACATTTTCCTAGTAGCCGAAGGAGAAAGTGATGAGGAGGTAACCTCAGAATTTAGTAAATTACAAGATGCATACTCAAAATTATTAGAAGATTCTCATGCAATTCTGAAGCAGTATAGGCTAATTAAAAAAGAAGTAGTGTTAGAAGAGGAGAATGTCTACTTAAAGAAACAAGTAGACGAGATGAAGAAAAAGGTAGATGTAGATAGATCGAAAGAGATCAATCAGCTGAAGTAAATGACTAATAGTCTTTCAGCTGATCTCTCAACATTTACGAAGAGTACGAGAAAAATGAATGACATGTTAGGAAAATACAGACACCCTAATGATAAAACCAGATTAGGGTTTACTAAAAACCCTACTCAGTATAAACAAAATTATGCCCCTTATAGGAAGAAATCTCATAAGCCTCATTATCATCAGAAACTTCATCAATTGCATCATCATTATTCTATGAATTATGTTAGAACTAACCTTAAAGGACCCAAGAAAATTTGGGTACCTAAGAGATAAATAATATCTCCTGCAGATATCCTTCCTTGGAAGAAGCAGCCAGCACCATTGGTACTTGGACAGTGGATGCTCACGACACATGATGGGAGGAAGGTCTATGTTCCTAGATCTTCAATATAAGAAGGGAGGATCGGTAGCTTTTGGAGACAACCAGCAGGATAAGATAATTGGAATCGGTAAAATCGGTAAAGATTCCTTTGCATGTATTGATAATGTGCTGCTAGTTGATGGTTTAAAACACAATTTGATTAGTGTCAGTCAATTATGTGATTCTGGTTTTGAAGTGTCTTTCAATCAAAATTCTTGTGAAGTCAAAAACAAGGATGGGT
>JANIHZ010000002.1:28131310-28158154 GCA_027478365.1 Erythroxylum rufum | reverse complement strand
TTCTGTTTTTATTAGTTAATGACGCAGACTGGTTTTGTCATTATTTAATATTATTTAAGGTTCCCTCCAAATTTCAAATTAAAGAAAACGAAAAAATAAAAATTTATTGGTATCTGATATCTAGTCTTTGTCGAGACAGCATGTGTTTCCACACGCTTTGCTTTTGTTTTTTTTTCTTACGGTTTTAATTTAAAAAGTAAGAAATAAAAACGACAATAACGATAATATTTCAGTGCTGGACACACAGAATTTAAAATTTTAGATCAAAATAAAAAAAATAAAGAAATAAAATATACATAATAAAACATAATTTTAATAAAAATAAAATACTTCCCTAAAAAAAAAAAAATACATAATACATAATACGATGCGATCAGCGTCAGTGAGTGATGCTCTTATTTTCCTACTCCTTAAAAAGTAAAAAAGAAATTTGGTCTTGACCCTTGAGGCTTCAAACAGCTGAATGAATGATCCGAGATCATAAGGAACAGAATAGAAAGATACATGCCCAATGAAAACCACCCACGTAAGCAACCCTCTATATGCTGAATTTGCGTCCAGGTTCAGTGAACCTAGTAAGCCGCGATTTGTTTGGCCTTTATTTAATCTGCTTCTTAATTCACAGAAGCCAAGAGAAAACATATACAGACCACAAGCAACCTTCAATTCTCTCGACTCTCAATCCATCTCTTGAGGTTGCACCGTTGATTGAAGAAGAACAAAACCATATTTAGATAATGGCGTTCACTGTCACCTCCTCTTCTCCCACTTCATCCCATTTTTCCCTGTCCCTCTCTTCCTCTGAGCTCAAAGGTACTTTCTTTCTCTCTTTTTTCTGCCCCCCTAACGACTTGTTTTAAATGTTCTACTTTTGTCTCGTTTTGTTGTCTGTCTGATTTTTGTTTATGTTATTCAGCTCCACAAATTGGTTCCTTTCGGATGGTCGAACGGCCGGCTGCGGGCGCCATGAGTCTGTCTCAGAGACAGAGCGCCGTTAAGCCGGTGAATGCGGAGCCTACACGAAACGATTCTGTTGTCCCTCTAGCCGCTACCATTTCCGCTCCTGGTAAGTTCATTTTTTATGTTTATGTGTTTTTCGTTTATAGCTTTCAATAAAGTTTGTTTCGTTTTTAAATTGATCTGGGTATTGGAATTGCAGAAGTTGTGGAGAAAACAGAGGTAGAGGACTATGAACAGTTGGGAAAAGATTTGGAGCAGGCTTCTCCTTTGGAAATCATTGACAGGGCTTTCGAGAAATTTGGCAACGATATTGCCATAGCTTTCAGGTACTTTTCTTCAACATGGATCAATAAGCTAAACCCTGTAGGTAGTTTAATTGAAGTTGATCGACTCATTTGCTGATTTGTTTTGGTCTAAAACTATTTGAGAAAGCAAGTTTAAATATTCATTTTGTCTTTTTCCCGAACATTTTAATCGGTCTGATGTTTTGTATAGATGCCTTGCATGTGGGATCAATGTTGTGGATGTTCCATTTATTTTCTGGAGGGAATTTTGCTGTTTATTAAGTAGCGTGAGTTGAAGGTTTTGAAGTCAATATGTCATTTTATTGGTTGGTATGTTCCTTTGTTGAGTGGTAGAAACAGTTGTCTACTTGTTTATCTTGTTAAAGTAAATTCTTTGCAAATTTCGCCTTATAAATTGTTTTAGGTCATTTCAATTGGAATGAAAAAGAATTAATCAACGAATAACTGCTGAGAAGGAATGAATTTCTTATGATGTTTATTTGGGGAACTTAGTTAGAATGATTAGTTACTTCGTGAATCGACACAGAGTGTTACCTTTATTTTGGGCTGTTTAAGATATCTAGTAGAAAAAAGTCAATCTATAACAAGATCGATAATTCACAATAATTTATTTCTATGTGCAGTGGTGCTGAAGATGTTGCACTGATCGAGTATGCAAAGCTGACCGGTCGACCTTTTAGAGTCTTCAGCCTGGACACTGGGAGGTTGAACCCTGAAACTTATCAGTTCTTTGACACGGTGGAAAAGCACTATGGCATCCGCATTGAGTACATGTTTCCTGATGCTGTTGAAGTTCAAGCTTTGGTGAGGAGCAAGGGCCTTTTCTCATTCTATGAAGATGGGCACCAGGAATGCTGCCGTGTAAGGAAAGTGAGGCCATTAAGGAGGGCTCTTAAAGGTTTACGTGCCTGGATCACTGGTCAAAGGAAAGATCAGTCTCCAGGCACTAGGTCCGAAATTCCTGTTGTCCAGGTTGACCCAGTCTTTGAAGGAATGGAAGGTGGGGTTGGCAGCTTGATCAAGTGGAACCCAATGGCTAATGTTGAGGGCCGAGATGTATGGAACTTCGTACATGCCATGAATGTGCCCGTGAATACCTTGCATGCACAAGGCTACATCTCAATTGGCTGCGAGCCTTGCACGAGGCCAGTCCTTCCAGGCCAGCATGAGAGAGAGGGAAGGTGGTGGTGGGAAGATGCCAAGGCTAAGGAATGTGGTCTCCATAAAGGAAATCTGAAACAGGACGGTGTTGCTCAACTTAATGGCAATAGCTCCAGTGCCAGTGGAAGTGCCGCAGGCACAGATATTTTTGAGTCCCAAAATTTGGTCAACTTGAGCAGGGCTGGAATAGAGAATCTGTTGAGATTGGAGAGCCGCAAGGAGCCATGGGTGGTTGTGCTCTATGCTCCATGGTGCCAATTCTGCCAAGCAATGGAAAGTTCCTATCTTGAATTGGCCGATAAGTTGGCCGGAAGTGGAGTGAAGGTTGGCAAATTCCAGGCTGATGGTGATCAGAAGGAGTTTGCAAAGAAGGAATTGCAGCTGGGGAGCTTCCCAACAATACTTTTCTTCCCTAAACATTTATCTACCCCAATCAAGTACCCATCTGAGAAGAGGGATGTAGATTCCTTGATGGCTTTCGTGAATGCTTTCCGGTAACAAAAGTTAACAGCTTTTCGGAAATAGGAGTTGGAGTTATTTGAATATAGGGAATCAGAGTTAAAATTTTCCGTTGGGCAATAATCTTGAAGCTGAAGCACAACTTAATTGTTTGCTTCATCTAGCACTTGTGGCCATGGCAACGTGATGTCTATAGTGTTGGGTACATGGTTCCTTTTTTGTTCCCCCTTTTTAGCTTAAGTTTTGTCTGTACTTAGTTGTTGAGTTTTAGAGTTGTGCATTGGGTGGGGCAGACTAAGAGATTGTTTGGGACTTGGGAGAAGTTAGTCTTATGAATTTATGAAATAGAACCTTTATTACAAAGATATTCTACTCATTTTTTAGCCATTGTTTGATAGGCAAGAAATTTATGATTATCTTTTGTATGACTTAGTGTAAAGAGTCCAGAGCCATTTTCTTAAGCACATTCAAGCCCTTTGGCGGACCAGGAGAAAGGGCACTATACCAATGTGTTTTTTAACTAGTGAGAGGGAGCTGTGGCTCAGGTTTGAATAATTCTTGCCCCCACGAACGAGCGGCTGAAGTAACAATTTCTGGACTTTTGTTGTCATGTATGTAATTCGTACCGGACATAGAGGACCTATTCAATTAAGCATCCTCGGATTCCATCTTTCGAGCAAAACTGGAAAGAGCATCTCCCCTTTAAAGTGTCTAATCATTCAACCAAAAATTAAAAGATGAAATCATAAAAGTAATGGAATGAAAATTGTTTCGGTCACAAAAAAAAAAAGAAGGAAGAAACAATGAAGGAGAAAGGGAACATGTGATCGTGGCTTACAAGTTTTCTGTGAAATTGTACAAGTGCTCGTGATTAGTTCAGTTGATTGTGGCACCAGAGTAACAGTTACACCGTCTCCTTTGGTGATATATACAAACATAGCATAAAATTTCCTTATTTTGTTGTATTAAAATGTATTATTTGTAGATATCTTTCCCAAGGTTGAATGGTAAAATAGACACTAGCAGAGCTTTACTGGCCACAAGAATACAAGAATGCCTGAAGGCTGCAAGTTGACGTGTGTCTGCAGGAAATGCAAGTGCCAGTGCCAGGCTGTTGAGGACTTGAACAGAACCATCTCCAAATCCAAGGTCCAGAGCATGGCCCGCCCATGTCAATCTACTCAAGTTACTATTTGCTTTCCTTTTCCAGCTTTTGCCCCAAATACACACACTTGGCCTTTGGTCTACAAGGTCAGTCTTGGCAATTCATATGCAGCAAGTTATGTATCTTTAATCTAGCAACCCGAATACGATTATTTCCGACCAAGAATCCAGTTGGAAGTAAACTGCTCGAGCACATTCATTCTCCTTTTAGAAGTGGTTGCTTTTTGTTCATGTCTTCTTGCTTCTTTCAAGTGCAGATCTGTTGGGTCAACAACCAGAACCCAAAACTCAAACCAAACACCACTAGAGGAATTTCAATAGAAAATTGGAGAAATTATTAACCTTCGAAGATAATGCTAGAATCTGTAGCTGAATCAGAACCAGGGGATGAATTTGTAAAGCTCAAGCATCTAGTTAGCAATGGGAAACTCTAAGCTCAAAGTCCTTATCATTACAACCTTCTTCGTCTTCTTCACATCATCACAAGGTAACTACCAGAAATTACTCATTCGTGTGAAACCAAAGACCTGAATTTTTTGTCTATCTCACCTTTTCTTGACCAATTCGCAGCAAAATCAATTATAAAGCAGCAGAAAGAAACAGTCAACAACGAGCCATTTGTGGGTTTCAACATTGGCACAGATGTCTCCAATCTCTTGTCAGCTACGGAGCTCGCTTCGTTTCTGCAATCTCAAAAGATAACCCACATCAGACTTTACGATGCTGACCCTGAAATCCTCAAAGCTTTGGCTAAAACCAAGATCCGGGTCATTATTAGCGTCCCCAACAACCAGCTTCTTGCTATTGGCTCCTCCAACGCCACAGCAGCCTCTTGGATTGGTCGCAATGTTGTTGCCTACTACCCTGAAACGTTAATAACAGCTGTTGCTGTTGGTGATGAGGTCTTGACAACAATTCCCTCTTCGTCCCCTTTACTTATGCCAGCAATTGAGTCACTTTATAGTGCTTTAGTTGCTGCAAATTTGCATAACCAGATCAAAATTTCCACTCCACACGCGGCTTCTATAATCCTCGATCCATTTCCACCTTCTCAGTCATTCTTTAACCAGAGTTGGAGCTCTGTCATGCTTCCTTTGCTACAGTTCCTGTCAAAAAGTGGGTCTCCCTTGATGATGAATCTTTACCCTTACTATGTATTTATGCAAAATAAAGGGGTCGTGCCTCTTGATAATTCTTTGTTTAAGCCATTGACACCATCTAAAGAAATGGTTGATCCAAATACCTTGTTGCATTACACTAATGTCCTTGATGCTATGATCGATGCTGCATATTTTTCGATGAAGAACTTGAATATTACTGATGTTGAGGTTCTTGTTACTGAGACCGGGTGGCCGACAAAGGGAGATGCCAAGGAGCCTTATGCTACTATTGACAATGCAGACACGTATAACTCTAATCTGATTAAGCATGTTTTCGATCGTAATGGGACTCCTCTGCATCCAGAAGTCACTTCTAGTGTGTATATTTATGAGATGTTCAATGAGGACTTGAGGTCATCCCCGGTATCAGAAGCAAATTGGGGGTTATTTTATGGGAATTCAACTCCAGTTTATCTGCTTCATGTATCTGAGATGGGCACATTCTTGGCCAACGATACAACAAACCAGACGTACTGCATTGCGGTGGATGGTGTTGATTCAAAGACGTTGCAGGCAGCTTTGGACTGGGCATGTGGACCAGGAAGGGCTAATTGCAGTGAAATTCAGCCTGGAGAAAATTGTTACCAGCCCAACAATGTGAAGAATCATGCCTCGTATGCTTTTGATAGTTATTACCAGAAGGAAGGAAAGGCTTCTGGGTCCTGTGATTTCAAGGGTGCTGGCATGATCACCACCACTGACCCAAGTAAGTTTTTGTCGTTGAATTTTATTGGTACCAAATAGCTTGCCTGGTAGTTTTACACCTTTAAGCTAAAGGTAACAGAAGCACGCTCCAATCACAAACCATAGGATGCTCGCGAGGGCATGCTGTGTGATTCCTACCGGACACACCCACATGGGTTCTTGAGCGGCTGCCATTTTTTTAAAATATTGAGATGGCGATTAAATACGAAAATCATGATCAACATTCTTACACTGCTTAAGGATAATATTCCAATTACTTCTCGGTCTTGTCCATGAATGATGAATGCCTGCAAGCATGTCTATTATTGCCTTGTATTAACAGAAAGTTGTCATATGCAAAATGGAGGTCCCTCCCTCGGTCTTAACTGGTGTTCGTATCTATTCAGATTTGACACTTGTTTTCTTATTTCTAATATTTGCAGGCCATGGAAGCTGTATATTTCCTGGAAGGTAATTTATCCACTGAAAGTATCAAGTCTGAAGAGTTTTGTCAAAAATATTACTTAATAAAAACAGTATATGTTATTCTTTGCTCTTGCTGCAGTAAGAAAATCAGCAATAAGACAAGGACAGTGGTGAACACAACTGCATCTAGCGGCGCTGCGGATAGTCTGAGAAGTAGCAGGTTAAATGCAAGGAAGAAGTTTTTAGATGCTTTATTGCCTGTAATTTTCTCTCTTCTGCTACACATTCCTTTTATCATGTCTTTTTGAGATTCAAAAATAAATTTTTTTTTTGGAGTGTGTTATGATCTGTGATTTATTTTAGATTCTTTCACGAGTAACAGTTGCAACCAAAAGTTCTGCTTATGGACTGGTGGGCTCTTATTCGTAATCAGTGAAGTTAAGCAGGGCTACCTATATTTAGGGCTAAAGGGAAGCATATTGGGGGCTCAAATAATTGCAAAGACGACCTCAGCATCTTACAAAGATATCACCTTTCCAGCAAAGAAACGTAAAACATGTTTCTTGTTTTAACTTTGACATTTTCCTTCTGTTCTTCATTATATTCAACTTCTACTTCTAGTGTGTTAGGAGTAAATGAACATTCGGTAATGCTATAAACCTGTGCCTTTCTCCAGAATGTCGAGCCATTCAGAAGTGAACAATGAATATACTGCAAAATTGTAACACATTAGCATCCGATTTCATCTAAGGTGACTAACTTATAAACTCTCATTGAAAGAAGAAGAAATTCATCAACCATCACCGGACCTACTTCACTCCCTTGTTTGAGTATCCTGACTGAGAATTGAATTTCCACTGCAATTGAAAAGAGTAGCTACAAAGGTCTATTAATTACCCTTCGAGCATCACAAAGTAAGTCCATTGCTTTTTGGGAACTATCAAGGTATGATGGGCTTTGCCTATTAGAGAGGCAATAAGCTTCTCTTACGGTACCTGAGAAAAAGATTGTGGATTGTGGAGTCCACTCCAGTAACCCAGAAGTTCACTTCGGCTCTACTTGTTATCAACGTGTGATTCCTTAGTGGGCCATAGTCGGAAACACGTGCTTACAAACTTGAATTCGTCGAATCGAAACTCGAAAGCGGTTACAAAGTTTTAGTTTTGAACTTAGGAATAAAGTAATGCAGACCTTTTCGACTACAAAAATACGGACTCTACGGTTTGTTGTATGCCCATCGTCAAGAGTCGCTACGAACATACCCCAGAAAACTCCAATCTTGCTCTTCAATCTTAGGGAACCCATGTCTTGGTCCTGTAAGAAATGCACTTTCATCAACTCCCCTTCTCCAAATTCCACTTGCCAACTCTGCCTGTCGCCTCGCTCTCCTCCTCCGTCTCCCTCTGCTTCTTCTTCTAGTGTAGAAATCCCAAAATGGTCTTGCAAGACTTGCACTTTTTTGAATCCATTCAAGAACTCAAACTGTGAAATATGTGACACTAGAGCCCCAGTCGGTTCCCTTTCCAATTTTGAGGACTTGAATGATATTGGTGACGACGGGGACTTGGACTCTTCAATTGGGTCTGTTTTCTTGCCCTTACGCCCTTGCAAAAGGAAAGTCAGGGACCCGGTTGAAGGTGATCGGGCGTGTGCTGAATTTGGGGACTTTCGAGGGTTCAAGGCTTCAACTAAGGTGGTTAGTCTAAAGGGTTAGTTTTTGTTTTCTACACCTTCTTCATCTCCTTCTTCTTATCGTTGTCTATTGCTTTTGTTGAATGGTTTCGGGATATATATTGATAGTATTTTTTTCTCTGTTGTCAAATTCTTGTAATGTTTGCCAATGGAGTTGCAGGTTCTGTGCGATTGGGTTCTTCTGGATGGATTGAAGCATCAAACAAGGAACTTACTACCGTAAAGGGTGAACCTTTGGTTTTAGAAGGTGTAGAGAAATAGGACTTCAATTTTATTAGGTTATCTTAGGTTGAGTATGTCAATTATGGTTTTTATTTTGTGTATGCTATGGAGTTGAGATGTGCCTTCTGTTATCTGTATTGCCTTAACTGGTTGAATATCTGAACTCCATCTTATACAATGTTAGCTACTTTTTTTTTGCAACAAAAGTTGTTGGTTCTTCTGCTGTCGTCAGTGTTGAACCATGGCCTTTTTCCTATCTCATTATTAACGGACTGTATGTGGTAAAATCATGCTGATTCAGCTGCAGTTTTGCGTTCAATTAAGATTTTGAGCTACAATGTGTGGTTTCGTGAGGACCTGGAGTTGCACAAGAGAATGAAAGCACTTGGTGACCTTATTCAATTGCATTCACCAGATATTATTAATTTACAGGTCGTTACTTGGTTCCCAGTCACTTAGAGTAGCGAGTCATCCCAGTAGCTCCATTTCACTTGTGGATATTTTTCCTTGCAGGAGGTTACTCCTAATATATATGACATATTTCGGCAATCTGGCTGGTGGGAAGTATATGGTTGTTCGGTACCAAAAGATGTGGCTGATTCAAGGCCATACTTTTGCATGCAGGTGAACTTTTGTTTTTGTTTTTTGTTTTTGAAATTTGCCCAAGTTTCATTGACCTGTCAAATCAATATTGGACTTGCAATTAAACTTTGATCGGCAGAGTGTGATTCTGCATTGAAAGTGGGCATTGTGATAAGGAAGTCTTAGTTATTGATCACCTAATCTCATGCTGCTAAATTTATTGATGTGAAACTTATTGAGAAAGTATTTTCCTAGGGAATGGCCATACATCTTGGGGTTGTATGTATGTTCCATAGTTCCTTTATCTATCCCTTTTCTGTGCTTTAAACTTGTTGGTTAAGATTCTTGGATAGTTTATCCAACGTGCATTGCATGAAAATTTTAACAGAGGACTGTAAATTTCTTCTTCTTGTTTGGTGCTTGTCACCGGGATTAGGCCTAAAATTTTCCTTTTTAAAAAATTCTTGCTTTGAGTTCCTACATGGTGCTGTTAAGAATATATGAATCAGTTAGTCATTTGTTCATATACTTGTGCATGCAGTTGAGCAAGCTTCCAGTAAAGTCCTTCAGTTCTTTTTCCTTTTCCAATTCTATAATGGGGAGAGAACTGTGCATTACTGAGGTTGAAATTGAAGGGAAGAATCCATTAATTGTTGCCACAAGCCATCTGGAAAGTCCTTGTCCAGCACCACCGACATGGGACCAGATGTTCAGCAAGGAGCGTGTAGATCAGGCAAAGGAAGCCATTGATCTCCTCAAGAAGAACAATAATGTGATTTTTGGTGGTGACATGAATTGGGATGATAAGCTGGATGGTCAGTTTCCTTTGCCTGATGGGTGGGTTGATGCTTGGGCTCAGCTGAGGCCAGGAGACAATGGGTGGACTTATGATACCAAGTCCAACCAAATGCTATCTGGGAACCGGACATTGCAAAAGCGACTAGATAGGTTTGTATGCAAACTTCATGATTTCCAGATCGATGAAATCAAGATGATTGGGAAGGAGGCCATACCAGGATTATCGTACATCAAAGAGAAGAAGGTAAGGAAAGAGGTGAAGATGTTGGAGCTTCCAGTTTTGCCTAGTGATCATTATGGCTTGCTTCTCACCATAGGTGGCCAGTAGAGTTGGTACTGGTTCAGGGGGATTTTTTGGAAACTATCAAATTGTTTTGGCACTTGCATCCATGTATACGTTTGCATCCATGTATACGTTGTATGCCTTTTGTACAGACTAGAGATTCAGTGATGTAAATGCTGGAGAGCATTTATGAAGCACCTTGTTTTTGGTATGTATGATACTCTCTAGATAGAATCATTTGAGCTATTAGTTTCTTGAGTATGAATCTGATATTATACATGTCATCCTGGAATCAATTCAGACTGTCTAGATTTGCCACTAGCTAGTGACTTTACATCTTCTATTACTGCTCCTTAAACTCTGTTTGGATAAATGAAATGAGAATTAGACATTTGTAATTCTGCAGTTTTGTTTGGATAATGAAGTGATTTTACAAAGATTGATTAAGATGCTTAAATACCTTGATAATTGAGGTTTCTAATATTGATATAGCTGTACGTTTTGTTTTTGGGTCGTCTCAATCATATAATAATTAATAATTAGTTTGTGGTTAAGGAATCATAATGTTTATGGTTGAAGTTGAAGATGCATTAGTCATTTGCTAGAAAGTCATAATTAAGCTCCGTACTTTTTTTATATTATATTTAAATAACATAATTTGAACATAAACATTCCAAAAACAAAGATAAAAGCAAGAGAAGGCATGGCCATGGTTGGAGCTTTGAAAACTTGGACATTTCACCTACTTTGGATAAAAAATGTTGCCCAAAACACATATAAACACCTATATGGATGATTGTTACAAAATTTCTTAAAGAAAAGATGGAAGTCAATAATAAGCACAAAAAAATTGAGGAAAAGGCAAACAAAATAAACAAAAGGAACAACCTCAAAACTCATAAGAGTGCTGGTACTAAATATTGGATTTGAAGAACAAATAATGAACATTAAATGCATAACATTAAATGATTTAACATACATAATTACATATTTAATGTCATAACTAATCAATATAATTTTCATAGCTTTAGAACATGCATATATAATAAATATGATTGAAGAATACCTTCTAAAGATGGTAAAATTTGCTAAAGATAGATAATTTGATTGAAATTCATCATTATGGTGGATTCACAGGCTCACAAAAACTCAAGACCCAGAAGCAGGAATAGTAGTGGTGACATAAATTGGTGAAAGGAATTTGATAGAACTATATTGATGTAAAATAGACTAATAGAGTAGTGATTCGAGAGACTACTAGCTCTCCATACAATTTCTCTCTGTAAAACAACTTTTTATCAGATGAATAAAATGGGCCCGCTATTGGGGACCCTCCTCACATGCATGCATCCTCACACACACATACACCCCATTCTTATTGATAAGCTATTGTAATTATCATGTAATTCCAAAGCAACGCTCCCATCAACATCAGGTACTCTCCACACTTTGTTGGAACTTCTTTTTTCCTTCTTGTATATGTCACCAATGTTGGAGGCTTATCAAGAACCCCCTCATTCAAAAGTTGACCTTGCCCTTAAGGTTAAAGCTAGGGAATTGCCAGAGAACCAACTCAAAGGCTCCCACTCATAAAGCTAGGAAAAAAAGTTTCCACTATTTTCTGCGCTTTTAATTATTAAAGTATAAAAGGTTTTAAATAGTTAAACAACTTGCCTTTACGGTAACCCTTCGGTCGAGTTAGATATTGATTGGAGGGCTACAGTGGGGTTGCCGGGAGGCCTCCATTCAGGTTCCAGAAGGGGAACTCCGAGATGGGTTCTTTCATTTTGAGCCCGAATAAATTTGTCCTTAAGAGTTATGAGATTCTATGTTCTACCTAACATGAGTTTCTTAAGGGTAGATTTCATCAACTTTAACTTTTACATTAGTAGATAGGATTTAAACCCTTTTATATCCTATTACACCATAAGTTGACTACTTCAGTAAATCCTTCTATTTGAGTGATGCCATTGAAGAATTGAAAGGGGGCTCTAATTTTTCTATTGTCAACAATCCTTTGGATTAGCATATAAGAGTGATCATAAACCAAGTGCTCCGCAAAATGAACATAAGAGTTTGGAAAATGATTAAACCATGTTGAATTGACCAAGGATCTATCTAACTTCTTCCTTATAAGTATACTTCCTTGTTGATTATTTGCCTAATTGAACAATCTTACTGTTGAGCTGAGATCTACCAGATCCATCTTAATTAGGAAATTACTTTGGTTAGCCCGAGTGTGTACTTCTTACCACCTTTAACTTCTGCTAAGCTTAGGGAACAATTAAACTCTCCTATAAAAAGCCAAGGGGGACTGAGTTCTCAATTGTATGTTTTTGCAAATCCAACCAAAGCTTATTCCTTTGAAAACCAAAATTAGAATCATAGATTATTGTTAAATCAAAACTATGCATTGCTAAAATGTAATCAAGAACTATCAGGGGGATTCAGGCAGTTCTAGGCTTCTAGCTTGAACAATAGTTGTCATGCGAAGCTATATACTGAAAAGGTTCAGAAGGCTGTCTTCACATATTTCCAACTGCCCACATTTATAAAAGACAGCTCGCATAAGAAAAACCATCAAGTTTACAGTTTTAGCATCTGTGACAATTATTGCTATGAGACAATCTGAAAACCAAAGAGAACAGAAAGTGGCACGAATGGTGGACTAAGAATTGCTTAAGTTGCCAAAATTGATCTATCACATAAAACGACAAGTTATTGATAAGTTAGCATCCACACTTTACACAGAAGTGAGGTGATCAGTAAACATACCTCAGGTTGATCTGTCTCTTGGATGTTTGCGAGAATAGAGAACTGATGTTTGCGGACTGCGATCAGTATGATGTTTGGCTTTTACGGAGCAAGGCAGAGATGCGAGAACAGAGAACTGAGAAGTGAGAAAACAGAAGTTAGAAGAAAAATACCCAAAAGAAAACCCTAGCAATCGCAAGCGTTGAGAGAACAGAGAAGAACAAGAAGTTAGAGAAATGTTCAAATGTACTCCTTACCGTGAGTGAGCACTGAGCAGTGAGGAATGCGATAGACGAAGACGTGTACGAGGCTGAGGAGTAGGACTACGTCTGCGACGATGTTTGCGGACTGCGATAGACGAAGAGTCGAAGACGATAGTGCCTGCGTGCGTATGCGAGGAGCCGAGGAGGAGTACTGGAGTAGGAGTAGGACGATTTGATTTTTCAGAATTTGGGAACCTAATTCGGGAGACGGGGAGAGAGCCAGAGTGGCAGAGACAGAGGAGTTATTTTATTTGGGTGGTGGGTTATTCGGGTTATTCGGGTAACCCGAATTATTTTCGGAGTTACCCGAACAAACCCGAACAAATTTCGAGTATAACCCGAAAAAACCCGACTAACCCGAATTTTGACAATTAATTACCCGAATTGGGCTAAGCCGGGTAATTGGGCCGGCCCGAATAATGCTCACCCCTAGTTAGGTGATTTCTGACGTGCGTGACTTGGCCCTTCCCTAGTTATATGTGTGGATTACGTTGGTATGGATTATAGTACATTGAAAGGAAGCTATTGACTGTGCATGGGTAACTTCTGACATGTATAACTTCTGTGGTACATCGTTCTTGATTGGAAAAATAAGCTTTGTGATTATTGCTGCTATGTTGGATGTGGGTCTGCTAGATTTTGTGGTTGCTATGCTTCACTGCTATGCGTGTTTTGGTTGTCCTTTGTCTATGGCAGTGGATTATTATTTTTAAGTTTGCGTTGACAACGTTCAGACTTGTTTCGGTAGAACCGAATATTTAGGGGAGTCATTCTTCTCTTTTATTTCAAGTGTATTATTTTATTTCTGAGTTGATTGATCACTTGAGTTGTTTATTTCTTATTTTTATTATCAAATACTGTTGAGAAAATCTTCTATTAAGGTTAGTACGAGTTAGTCGTACTATTGGGTTAATTAAAAAAAATCCTCTGTTAAGGTTAGTGCGAGGCGGTTGTACTATTGGATAAAATGAGGTTAAGAGATAGTGTCAAGGGTTGAGTGGTGTCGGCTCAGTAAAGCCTTAGGTAAATCTAATGTACTTCGGTGAAAGTTATTAAACTAAGTAAGGGCCCCGCAGACGTAGGCAAGGTGTACCGAACTGCGTTACCAAATTTCTGGTGTTTTTATTATTTTAGTTTTGCTTGTTTTTTATTTTGTTGGTGCCAAAGAAGTTTGCGAAACAATTAACTCCTTCGTTTTTTTTCAAACATAAATTGTATAAATTGGAAAACCTCTGGTCAATATTATTGCGTACTACTGAACCTCACCGGACTCCACGTATCATCGAGGCTTTCGTTGAATTATTATTGTTGTATGAACTTTAAGCATAAGGTTTGGCTAACTAATACAAACCCTTAGGCTAATTGAACCCACATAATGAATAACATAAAAATATGTTATAAATTTTCAATGATCTAAGTTTTTTCATAGATAAAGACACTCCCATTTTGATAACAACTTAGCTTAACTCAATTACAAAGTTCCTTAGTTTTTGTTTTAAGGATAAAAAAGATTCATATTTAAAAATTAAGCTTTAATTTCTCTTGATGAATGAAGCATAATGTACGATAATATTATGAAGTTGTATTAATAAATATTTGGTCTAGAATAAAGTAAGTAATATTATGTTTCGATGTTGGAATAAAGTAAGTCAATATTATGAATTTGTATTAATATATATTTGGTATAGGATTAAACTTGTAACTCAACTTCGGTAATTTTAAATGAAAAATATAAAATTTCAAAGATTAATCTGACTTGATTGAGGTTTCTATAAAATTTCTACAGTTTTTATTGAGTTTAACTGATACATAACTTATAACTGATAAATAAGTTATAATGGAATCTCCTTTTCACAAGTTACCCTACATACTTGTTATTTGTAAGAAAGGCAAAAAGAAGTCAAGCTGTCAAACGACATCGTATTGAGGACGCTCAATGTGTGTGTGCTATGTAGCCGTTGGGAGTCGGGGAGAAATTTCTTGTATAGGGCTGCATAAGGCCGTTGGGTTAGACAATTTTAAAATGGATTCGACCGTTGGAGATCCTTTGTGAGAGCCTCTCTAAACAATGGTATACAATCTTCTCTCCCTCTCTCACACCCAACCCTACTGCCGACAGATTCTCTCTCTCTCTCTCTCTCTCTCTCTCTCTTCTGTCATAAAATTTGTTAGATAAGACCTCTGATTCAAGAAGAAGAAGAAGAAGAAGAAGAAGAAGAAACTTCCAGAACTTCTTTCATGGCGGAGAATGAACGTTGTACTCTTGAGAAGGCCACAGTCGCAATCATGGTAGACGACATGTACGAGTTCTCAGCGCCCCGATTCTTCGATTTCATCAAGGCAGAGTCGGAGGAAGATGTACGAAATGCAGAGCTCTGGTTTGACAATTCTCTGTCTTACGCTCCTTCCCGTATGTTTCACTCTTTATCTTCCAAGAATTTCGTTTCCTATTCACAATGTTTTCTTGACTAGTTGATTCTGAAATTGCTGTACACCACATTCGAAGGATTAGTCGTTTTAGGTTATCAAGTGATGAGTAATTTATTTGGTTGTCAAAATTGTGTAAAAAATACGATAATCAGATGATAAATTTTCCATCATATAAGGATATTGTAGAATAAACAATTTATGAAATGATGAAGATTCTTCGAAGTCCTGAATGTGGAATATACATGATAATTAAACTTTGGCAATTACAACGTTAATACATCGAGCTTAATGTTCTTTTTCCTTCAATCTTGCAGCTTTCATGCCTAAAATTAAGACTGGTCGCTCGTTTAAGGTTGAGAGCCTCTGTGATTTTAGTGGAGCAGAACCCATACTGAAGGTGATGGAAGTTGTTGTATCAATCACTTCCAAAATGTGTGTTGATTGAGATGAGTGTCTGATTTATCGATGTTGAACTGCAGGTCGCAGAAATTTCACATTCAACAGCTACAAACTGTTCATCAGAGAATAGATCTCAATCTGAGGTCCTAATAACCACTGTGGAAAAGGAGGAAACAACTCCCGAAGAGGTACACAAACCAAATAGTAAACTCCACCTTGAGTTAAGTGTTGTGCTTTTTTGATTGTTCTCTCATAAGCTTGATCACTATTCAGATTTCTGTTGGTGAAGGCAAATTCGTTGAAAATAAAGAGACTGTATGCAATGAGAGTGATGCAAGGTTTGCTCTTTCTTTGCCAGATGTTATCTGCCATTAATTTAATTTAATAATCATATAAAATTGACGGATTTCAGTTATGACATGATTATTGAAAAAAATTAATTTCAATTTTGATGCAAGTCAAAATATATTTCCATGTTGTGTGTCTTCACTTTTCTGACTTCAGTTCTCCAAGCAGAACTGCTTCTTTGGTCAAGCAGCCTGAACAAGAGAGTGACAAGGATAAAGGTCGGACTGAAGCTTGTTGCACCCCTAAGCCACCAGTGTCTTCTGAAAATGGAAGCTTATTAACTTGTTCCAAGAAGCAACAATCCTCTAAACGTATATCCAATTTGGCCAGGAACAAATCAGCAAAGAGTCAATCTCAGTCCTCAATAGTTAAAGGCATGAAACCTGAAAGTGCCAAAAAGTTAGTAGACATTTCAAATAGTGTTATATTAATTCAAAGTCGTTCCTAAATATGTATGATTACCGATGGGCATGTTTTATCGTAGAAGCAACAACGTCAAAAGTATTGCTGGAACTCCTAGTTTAGCCCAAGAGAACCAGGCCATCAAGAGGCAGAAGTTGGAAGGAGGGAAATCTAGGCAGGTAAATGAGTACTACAGGCTTTATTTATCTGTTTACTATGGTCATTTGATTAAATTCTACTGTCCAAACTGATTTTTCCTTTCTTTAAAATTTTTTCAGATTCTTAATTTCAAACCGCCGCAGCAATTGATACATAAGTCCAAACTGGGACTTGCCAGCATGAGCTCCAGTACACACTCTAATGTTGCAAATAACATGTCAAAAGAGGAAAGGAAGGTTTGTTGCTCTGCCAAACCTTCTTAAATGTATATGACTTGTATCACTGTGATTGCCGTAAGACTTATCGAACACGTGCTCCTTCTGCATTGAAGATTTACGTACGAGAGAAAGCAGCTGCAGCTCCATTCATTTCAACGGCAGAGATGATAAAAAAGTTTCAATCAAGTACTAGAGATCTTTCAATTCCCAATGTTAATGGATCTATTTCCCAAGTAAAGTCCGGAAGTTCTTGCCTTCTTTCTTTTGAATTAAACCCTTTTGGTCCATCTGTTTTTTTCTTGGAAATTCCGTCCATTTAATATTCAGGATGCTGCTGCTTGTTTTATGCAGAATAAACTCGCATTAACCAGGCCTAAGGAGCCCGAACTTGAAACAACTCAGCGGGTTCGCCCTGTCAGAGTAAAGAGTACCGTTGAGCTTGAAGAGGAAATGATGGCCAAAATTCCTAAATTTAAGGCTAGACCGTTAAACAAGAAGGTACAGCTTTTGCTTGTTTTGTTCTATGATTTGTGTCATCAAAGTCCATTTGCTTGAAGAGAAACTTCATTTTCAATATTTAAGTTCTTGACATGTCCATTTACATGGTTTTTTGGTTTGTCATAGATTCTCGACGGTCCAACATTACCATCTTTATCAAGAAGTAAACCACAACCACCTGAATTTCAGGTTGGCCATCTCTTGGAAATTTTCATAAACCAAATAATTTAAGATTCTTCAATTTATTGGGCTAATGTTTTTCAAACATATGCAGGAATTTCATTTTCAGACAACAGCAAGGGCGAATCAGAATATTGAAACATCTTCAGTTGCTTCTACAGAAGTTTCTCATCAGGTTTTGAGCACTTTATCATATGCGGTACATATCCTCATAATATTGACTCGAGATTTACTGACTATTTTTCTATGTTGATACAGAATAGTTATTGGAAGCCCCAATCACTTACTGAACCTAAAACACCTGTTCTGCATACATCTTTGAGGGCTCGTCCACCAAGGGTAAAAAGTTCGCTTGAAGTTGAGGAGGAACTTGCAAAGATGCCCAAGTTTAAGGCTAGACCTTTGAATAAGAAGGTATATTTCATTCATCTTATGTAATCGGTCATTGAGGTTATTCCTACCTTGGCTCTCCAAGTACAACTTCTGATTTCTGTGCAGATATTTGAAAGTAAAGGAGAACTGGGAATATTCTACAATGCGAAGAAGCATGTCACAATACCTCAAGAATTTCACTTTGCCACAGACGATAGGATTCCACCAGCAGCTTCTGTAGCTGATTTGTTTGACAAGGTAATGTGCATTTCGGGTTATAGATTAAACAAGATACAATGTACCTGCAGCAAGTACCTTTATCATGACACTATATATTTTCAGCTGTCCTTGAAATCAGAGCCTCAGCTCACTAATCCAATTCCAAGAAACACCGTTCCCAATCCATTCTTGCTCCACACAGAGGTCAGTTTCTGGACTATTCTACCGTCATGCTGCTTTCCCTAGTGGCTTATGTTTCTGCTTGCATGTAGGAAAGAGGAGCTGAAAAGGAGAGAAGACTTTTGATGGACCTCATGGAAAAGCAGGTCGAAGAGGAAAGCGTTAGGATTCCGAAGGCTCATCCATACCCTTATACCACAGACTATCCTGTGGTATGTAACTGATTCAGAAGCAAGTAATTTTGAATTGTGTGTGTGTGTGTGTGATAAGTAGTAATTATGAAGTACGTTTTCTGTATGCGCAGATTCCGCCAAAACCAGTGCCAAAACCATGCACAAAACCAGAACCTTTCCAATTGGAGAGTTTAGTGAGACATGAGGAGGAAATGCAAAGAGAAACTGAAGAAAGACAGAAAATGGAAAAACAAGAATTGCAGATGAGGATATTTAAAGCACAGCCAATTCTCAAAGAGTGAGTGAAACATATCAATCAATTATTTTTCGCCCTAAGAATTTTCCGAGTCCTATCTCATTATTATCCATTTCCATGTAGAGACCCAATTCCTGTGCCAGAGAAAGCGCGGAAGCCTCTGACTCAAGTTCAACAATTTAATCTTCATGTAGATCATAGGGCAGTAGATAGAGCAGAATTTAATCAAAAGGCAAGTTATTGTATTTCACTGTCAGAAAAATATAAGTCACAAAAGATGTAGACTTACGAGCCGTGTGATTCTTTACCAGGTAAAGGAGAAGGAAGTGTTATACAAGAGATATAGAGAGGAGAGTGAAGCAGCAAAAATGGTATGTTTTCAGTCACTCCTGCTTGGTGTTTTGTCATTGATGATAAACTCATATATGTAACAAATATTCCAGATCGAGAAAGAGAAGGCACTAAAACAATTGAGAAGAACAATGGTTCCTCACGCAAGACCAGTTCCGAATTTCAACAAACCTTTCCTCCCTTTAAAGTAAGGAACTTTGGAACTAATGCTATACTAGAGAAACTAACGCACTTGTATTATAACAGAAAGTAACACTGGTGTTAACTACGTAAAGGTCTTCCAAGGAAGCCACAAAAGCGAAGTCGCCCAACTTAGAAGTGCTGCGAAGGAAGTCAAGACGAACCATGACAATGTATGCCGTTTCCAGCCCTGCTTCTAGCATGAGGTGATAAGCCCCAATCTCGTTCAAGACTTTTGAACCATTTCCTTCATACACTCTTGTACTACATATTTGGCTCTTTTCTTATGAATGTAGATCAATTAAAGAACCATGTAATTTATAATATTTTCTTTAATTCTTTCTTCCTTTCATTTCTTTCTTTATCTATTTTTTATGATTTTACATTTACGCTGTGATGTCGATTTTATTCCAATTTTCAGATATAACTGTATGGGATTCTTGATCGCAACATAATTTCCATCATATAAAAACTGACAATGTAAATTGTTTGATTTATATCAAGTGTTACAAATACTCCATAGAATGATCAATTGGCAACTATAGCACGATAAATAAGTAACAAGATTATAGGAGTGTGATGAGATTAAGATGTTCGCGAGAATCTTAAAGCCAAATCCCAGCTATTTCTAATACAGTGGACGTCTGTCCACATTATTAGCCAAGCCTTTGGTTGCTACGTGTCCATATTACCTTTGGTTGCATGCAACGCTATTGGATTTAAAGAGTTGGAAGAAACATACTTGGACTCAGTCAAAGGAACGTGTCAGTATGCTTGCTAAAGTGTCAACATGCTTGCTTTTGAATAGTCTAGTCTAGTAGTTATTATGGTTGTTACTATTTTCAAATAGTTGTTTTGTCCTAATTCTATATGTTGTGAGGATTAAGATGAGTTGTGACGCCGGCATTGCAGTATTTGTCTGGGGCTAGAAAAGATCTAGCGTATACCCAGCCCGTGGGTAGGTGAGTGGTGACACCGGTATATCAGTGTTCACTCGGGGCTAGAAAAGGTAGAGTGCACAGCTAGCACCATTGGTGCCTGAGCTTCGAAGTGTGGTGGAATCTTACAATCTAATTATCCGACATCAGTAATAAAAGAGACTGATGTGGAATTTATAGGCTTATGGGCTCTCCCATAAAACCTATAATAGGGTGAAAAGACATTTGAAAACAATACATATGTCTGTTAAATCAAGTTTTGCAAGAGGTGATAAGGAGATTTCTCTTGTTAGCCTATAATCAATACATGAGTTACTCTACATGATTACTTTATTTAAATAAATATTTTTTGTTCTTAGGTTCTGTTTGGATGGAGGTTTACAATGAAATAAAATAAAATTTAATATTATTCTATCGTTTAGGAGGAGGTTTTATTGAATAGAATGGAATGAGATAGAAGATGAGGGTTTCAATTTGGAAGGTTTAGGATATAATGTAAAATGATAAATAATTTTACACTATATATCCTTTGTTGGATTGAAAACAATATCATACTAGATTTGGCTAAATAGTAGATTTCAAAACTTTTTCCGAAATCAAAACTCAGTAGAAGCATGATAATCAAATCAACATGTTTTTTAATCCATACATGATACAAAATAAATAACATAAGAACAAGTTTGAAATTTTACCGACTCCTTTGCTGCTTTGACTCCTCACTATTGTATCCTCTCCTCGCTATTGTATCCTCAACCAATCCGATCTACCACTGGTTCTCTTTAGACCACTTAGTTAACAAGATCTTTTGGTGGGAAAGGAGAAGAAATATTGTAGCGGTTTTCCTTTTATGATAAACTAGTTAAAAGAACCAAAATGAGACCCTCTCATTCCTAATTTCGACTAGGTCATGAAAGAAAGGAGGAGGAAGTCTAAACAACCAATACACCACTTCATTCTTTTAATCAAAATGAAAGAGAGGGCAATCGATGAGACATTCTCATTTGTTTAATATGGCTAGATGAAAAGACAAAAAACAAAAACAAGACACTCTCATTTTCAGTTATATGATGAAAGAAGGGAGAGAGAGCAACAAATGCACTACATCCTTCTTTAATCAAATGAATGCTTTAAGGTTTATTTGTTTTTCTACATGCCAACATTAAATGACAACCATTAAACCATTTAATGAGGACACCATTAAGCCATTTAATGATGATTACGCATGATAAACACCCACCTTATATTTAGCAATTCAATGCTAAGTGTGCAGTTGTCCATTTAGCCATACAAAACCGAAATCTACATCATTATGTAGATTTCGGTTTTGCCCTCCTTTAGTCTTTACAAATATTTTTTCAATTTAATTAATCTAATTAATCAAATCAAACCAAAATCCAGCTCAATATTAAATGTTCATTTTGGGCTTCTAATTAACAATTAATTAGTATACGGTTGACATTTAATCATAGGCTTAAAACCCAATTTAATTAACTCTTAATTAAATTGTTCCAGTCTTATTATTCCGAATCTAATTCAGTCCTTTCTTTTTTATTTTCTTTCTGGTAACTCCTATTTATTTTTCATACTTTGCTTGATAACCTTTCCTAGAAGCCAAGTGGGAAATCTAATTGGACTTATGTAATTCAAGCTCCAATAAGCCCGAAATTAGTTTAATCTCATTATAATTAATTCCAACTTATTAACCAAATGTCATTCAATTAAAGACAATTAGCTGAACTCTTGAATTACTAAATATTATCAAAACACATGTTTCAAATTAGATGTCCAATTGCAAACTCTATTATGAACCATATTATAGCCATCCGCACAATAAAGGATAAAATTACGATTTTACCCTTAATTGGTTTTTCCTTCTAGATCTCCCGCTTCACTATATATGGTGATTAACATATAAGATCTCATCTTGGTGTTAAGATTTGATGGGTAGCTAGTCCATCAAACTACTAGCGTTAGTTTAATCACCAATCTCCATAAAACATCTAAAAGTGATGATATCACTATAAACTCTTTATTTGAGTGAATGTTCCCTGATACACATTTCAATTAATAATTCCAACATGTAGAAACTGGATTGATACTTTGTAAAAATGTGGTCTTGAAGTCCATTTGCCATATTCCTCCTCTAGCTTGTACGTTTATGGGCCCACACATATTAGTGTGTACTAAGTCTAACATGGATTCAGATCTGTTTCCTTTGGAAGGAAATGAGGCCTTGGTCATTTTTTCCTTCAATACAAGATTCATAGGTGGGTAATGGATCATTATCCAAGCCCGCAAGGATCCCATCCTTCACTAACCTGTCAAGTCTTTTCTGATTAACATGACTCATTCTTAAGTGCCACAGATATTTTGAATTAATGCTAGAGTCATTGTATTGTCTTGGTTTTATTAATTCTGTGGTGTTTATTAAGCTTGTCATAGGTTCTATAAAGAACAATCCCTGTTTAATTATCGCATTACAAATAAAATCTTTATTCTCATATATTGAAACAACATTTTTCAAAATATAAGGAATAACCATATTTTATTAAATAAAAATAGAAATCATGTTCCTTACAATCATTGGGATATAATATACATCCTCCAAATATAGCCTATAACCACTAGGAATGTCTAAGATAACTACTCCCACTGATTCTGTCGAAACGTAGGATCCATCTGCTATCTTAACTTGAAACTGACCTTTAGGTAGTCTTTTCCTTTGCTGGAACCCCCATAAAGAATTACAAACATTGTCAGTGGCTCCTGAATCTAATATCTAAGAATCAGATGAATCTACCACATTTCTAGTTTCTAACAAACTTAGGAAACCCATACCTTGTTTGCTTTTGAGGAACTCAAGGTAGACTACACAATTTCTTTTCTAGTGGCCCTTCTCACCATATTGCAAACACTTTCCCTTGGTGTCCTCTTTGGCCTTCTTTTTCATGGGTTAGATCTTGACCCTGTTTAGGCCTTTTTTTTTATTGGACCCTTCTTCTTTTGCTTGCCCTTACCCTTGGGAATAGAAAAAGATGCTACATTAGCCTCTGTCCCATTAGCTTTGATATTTAATATCTCCTCTGTGCTCTAGAGGCTATTAATCAACTCACTCAAGGTGTAATCCTTAGTGTTAAACTCATAGTCCAACTTAAATTGTTGAAAAGAAGAGTTTAAGCTATTGATGAGTATGATCATGTGCGTTTCCGCATCCATGTTTGGCCCAAGCATCTCAGCTTCAGTAATTACAGAGATTACCTTAAGCATGTAATCCCGCACCAGTTCACCAGGCTTTTGTCTGAGATTTTAAAAGGTTTGGATAGCTTTCATCCTTGCAAACCTGGTCCTCACACCAAACTTCCCATGTAGGTGATGGACCATTGCACCGGCATTTTTCATGTCTACAAGTTGCATTTGCAACATTGCGCTGACAGAAGCCAGAATATAGCATTTGGTAGTCTTATCAGCATTCTGCTATCGCTCATGTTGTTAGACTTACTCAGAAGTTGACATGTCACCCGTAAGTATGGGCTCATTGTCCATTAATACCCATGAAATTCATTCATATTTGAGAACAATGTTGAGGTTATGTCTCCATTCATTAAATTTCTCTCTGTTTTCCAATTTATTATTAGTCAAGAGCTTTGTGAGTGGATTCATATTGTGGTGATTATGTCTGAAAAAATAAATTATTAAAGAATAAGCATACTAGTCAATAATATTGGAACTTTGTATAAAATCATGATGCATGTATGCATCATGATAGATTTAACAAAACTTAAAAAATTAAATCTTTATACGACGATTATTTTTCTTATCTATTACGGATTAAGTGACGGTAGGCCATCTTATCCATTAAAAGAAAAACTAGGACCCTCCCACTAGAAAAGTTACCAAGCATCTTCATGCCTAACTTTTTAAGAAGCGCCATAATTTGATCCATACATTTATTAACAGAGCTACGGTGGGCAGTTTATTGATAAAATATGTTGAGTGTGTAACCATTTGATTCATCCACTGAAGGTACTTGCAAACCATGCCTCGGTGGGAGGTCACATTTGCTACCAATGAGTTGACTTATCATTTAGGAGACCCAAACCATGCAAGGTCTAGGATTTGTGCTCTCCGGTGGGGAGTAACACTTCACTGAATGCAAATGAGCTATCATATGGAGACTGTAGACTCTCACATGAGCATCCTCTCTCACTCAATCTTTTTGATCTTTAAGATTTAATAAATACCATCTTGTCTAGATCCAATTTATTAACAATCCTATATTGTTTCATTATATATCTCATACATAATGAATGAATGGCAAAGCCTAGGGTTGGCAATTATTCTAAATGGCATACATTCATATAATATCACATATTATTGGCATCCATCCATCCATTCATCTCATGAATTATAAAACTACTTTTGATTGTCCATCCTAGAACATAAATAATTATAAGGCTCTTTGGTCCATAAAATTTTTTCTTGGACTTGGATCTTCCGCTTCGAACTGTTCGCTCATATGATCCAGCCTATTCGGTAAAAATATGTAATGACATTTATTTTACAACACTTTTTTCATAAATCCGAATCTTGTCAATAGGAAATAAAAAAAGTACAGCACTTGAAAAACTCACAAAACTGAATGTTTCAAGAGAAACACAAAATTCCAGCACTTGAAAAACTTATAAAACTGAAACTATCATTACACCATATCATAAACCCAAACCATTACCTATTCCTTTCTTCGATCCATGGCTGCTTCATCTTCAACATTACAGAAATGTGTACATTGCAAAATCAAAGAAAATAGAAAAATGAAGACAAGGAGGAATCATGGCGATGATAGGCCACCTTCCTTATTACAAACCAAACGAAGAAAACTTACATGGTAAATCTATTTCTATGGAAAACTAAAAGAGCAAAACATACACCATATATATTTCTATCACAAAACAATATACAACATACATAAATATAATTTCCAACCCGTGAAACATATAGGAATCGAATCATGCCTAATAAAATTGCTCTGATACCAATTGTTGGATCAAAACAATGTCAAACTAGATTTGGCTAAACAGTAGATTTCAAAAACTTTTTCCGAAATCAAAACATGATAACCAAATCAGCATGTTTTAATCCATACATGATACGGTATTAGAAAAATAAATAACATAAGAATAAGATTGAAAATTTACCTACTCCTTTGCTACAGATTGACTCCTCGCTATTGTATCCTCTCCTCACTATTGTATCCTCAACCAATCCGATCTACCACTTGTTCTCCTTGGACAACTTGGTTAACAAGATCCTTTGGTAGGAAAGCAGAAGGAATATTATAGAGGTTTTCCTTTTATGATCAATTAGTTGAAAGAACCAAAATGAGATCGTCTCATTCCTAATTTCGGCTAACTCATGAAAGAAAGGAGGAGGAAGTCTAAACAACCAATGCACCACTTCATTCTTTTAATCAAAATGAAAGAGAGGGCAATCAATGAGACTTTCTCATTTTTTTAATATGGCTAGATGAAAAGACAAAAAACAAAAACAAGACACTCTCATTTTCGGTTATATGATGAAAGAAGGGAGAGAGAGCAACAAATGCACTAATTCCTTCTTTAATCAAATGAATGCTAAAAGGTTTATTTGTTTTTCTACATGCTAACATTAAATGACAACCATTAAACTATTTAATGAGGACACCATTAAACCATTTAATGATGATTAAGCATGATAAACCCCCCTTTATATTTAGCAATTCAATGCTAAATGTGCAGTCATCCATTTAGCCATATAAAACCGAAATCTACATCATTGTAGATCTCAGTTTTGCCCTCCTTTTATCTTTACAAATATAGTTTGAATTTAATTAATCTAATCAATCAAATCAAACCAAAATCTAGCTCAATATTAAATGTTCATTTTGGGCTTCTAATTAACAATTAATTAGTGTAAGCCCAACATTTAATCATAGCATTAAAACCCAATTTAATTAACTCTTAATTTAATTGTTTCGATATTATTATTCCAAATCTAATTCGGTCCTTTCTTTTTTATTTTCTTTCCGGTAATCTCTATTTATTTTTCTTACTTTGCTTGATAACCTTTCCTAGAAGCTAAGTGGGGAATCTAATTGGACTTATATAATTCAACCTCCAATAAGCCCATAATTAATTTAATCTCATTAGAATTAATTCCAACTTGTTAACCAAATGTCATTCTACTAAAGACAATTAGCTAAACTCTTGAATTATTAAATATTATTAGAACACATGTTTCAAATTAGATCTCCAATTGCAAACTCTATTATGAACCATATCATAGCCATCCGCACATTAAAGGATAAAATTATCGTTTTGCCCTTAATTGATTTTTCCTTCTAGATCTCCCGCTTCACTCTATATGGTGATTAACACACAGGTTCTCATCTTATTGTTAAGACTTGAAAGGTAGGTAGTCCATCAAACTATTAACACCAGTTTAATCACCAATCTTCGTAAAAACATCTAGAAGTGATGATATCACTATAAACTCTTTATTTGAGTGAATGTTCTCTGATACATGTTTCAATTAATAATTCCAACATGCAGACACTAGATTAATACTCTGTAAAAATCCATTCCGATCATAT
>JANIHZ010000002.1:28109644-28128317 GCA_027478365.1 Erythroxylum rufum | reverse complement strand
ACTTTCATTTTATTTATTTATTCCTATTTCTTATTGGTCATTCGGAAACAATCTCTCTATTACTTAGGGGTGATAATGTGTACACTGGACCTCCCTAGATCCCACATTCAACGGAATTTTTTATTGGGTTATTGTTGTTATTGTTATTTGTCATCACTAAAGTCGTACTATGAAGGATTCCAAATAGAGAGTGTGGAAGCAATGATGCATGAAGACCCAGATGGCATCAGTTGAAGAGGAAAACATAAAGTTGAGCTAACAACAATAAACAAAAGCGCTGCTTGGGAGGCAATTCAAGGGGAGTTTATTCCTTTTCCTTTACATTTTCACATTTTTTGGTTTTGATGAATGCTTGTTTTCTTACATTTAATGTTACATTAGGGATAATATAAGTTTTAATTAAAGGGATGAGGATCTTTTTTATCATGTGTGTTTTTAAGTATGTTTATTTCTTATGTATTATTAAGTAAAAAAAGAAACCATAAAATATTTTCTCTTTTTCTATTGCCTTTAGCACTATATGGATATAATTAGAGATAGAATTAACTAGAAAAATTCATGACAACTAGGGCATGTATTTTTTCTCTTATGATTGGTCAATTTATGTTATCTTTAAAAGACTAGGGACTAATGTGTAGACATAAGCCAGTGAGATTTTGAATCTTTTTAGATTGACTCATCCATATCAGTCTCATTGTCTTTTGTTCATATGCGACCTTTATGACATGTACATCCTGACTTTGCTTTGATTTTCTATTTCAAACTATATTTTTATCACATACATTAACATGAAAATGATATAGGCATTCTTTGTTTTATGAGCTACATTAGCGAAATAGCCTACCTATTGATATGATTTTTCCTTTTGTTAAGCCCTTTTGAGCTTTATTAGCCTTTTCTTTTTGTGTTAACCACATTACAATCATTTAACCTATCTAAATGTCCTACCTAAGCCATAAACCTAGTGGAGCATTTGTGATTGTTGATGTTTGTGGATGCACTAAAGCTTAAGTGTGGGGGTGTGCATATATGCGATTTGGTTGTAATTGATGGAGTGTGCCATTTTATCTTATATCAATGAATTCCATTATTGACATAGTTTCTTTGAATTTTTTTAATAAAATAGAAAAAAGAAAAAAGAAAATATAAGAAAGAAAAAAAGAAGAGAAAAGTTATCAAGGAGGGAAGTCAATTGTTTTGCAAAGTAATTCATGTTAGTCTTTCCTTTTAAAGTTGTATGGAATGGGTGATTTGATTATGATGCAAATGAGGTAGATGTTGTTTTGAAGTGTCACTCCTTCTGGTTATAATGTATCGTTTATCATCAATTTTGTGAGTAATTTCTTATAATTGTTTATGCTTCATGTGGTTTATAGTGTGAAGGAATTAATCTAAAATGTGAAACATAGCTTTTGCATTCATTATATTGATGGTACCTAATTTTCAGTGGATGTTAATTTTTACACTTGATACTCCGTTGATTGTTTATCTTGCTTCACTAGCTTTGATGACTTTTGAACTATATTATCCCAATACTTCTCACCTTAACCTTTAGCCCCATTACAACCTTGAAAAGTCCTTTAATTCATGAGATAATCTTTAGTGGCGGAGAATCAAAATGATATGCAAATTTGTGGAATGTCTTGATTATGAATGGTATTTAAGTGTACATATATATTTATCTTATTTTTAAAGACATCTTGTCAAAGTATAACCCAAGATTGCTCAGTTTCTAAAGGGAATGGTTATTGATTGATTGTGAGTAAAAGAATAAATGTTTATTTCTTGCCATCGTTTTGAAGGTTATTCATCTTTTTTTATGACTATCTATTCTTAAGAAATATCGAAAAGAGGAAGCGTTTTGGATTATGATTTTGAATTTTTATTTTATCTGAGGATATGGTCAAAAGCTAAGTGTGGGTAACTTGATGAGTGCTTGATTGGTTATATATTTACTCCCTAATACTTAGTGATTAATGTTAAGATGTGCTTAAGATACTTATTTCAGTTCATATTTTGCTTTAGGCATAAATTGGAGGAATAAGAACCAAAATGAGCTAGAAACATATCCTTAGGGCCATCCTCTTGATGTTTAATCTTATTTGCCTTTGTGGAATAAAAAGGAGATAAATTAGGGTAAAGATAGGACAAAAAATGAAAGAAATGAAGTTTCTACAACCTACATGGCCATGTATAGGATCGTGTAACTCTCTGAAAACATGTAGGATCGTGAAGACATAGTTTTAGCCTCTCCTACAACTTACACATTTAGCTACACCCTTGTGTATCTCATTAGCAGTATGTATGTTTGTGAATTGGGGAAAATGACATATGCGGTTAGTTACATAGTCGTGTAGCTAACTGTGTATCTGTCAGAACCCTAATTTTTACTATAAAAGGACATTTAACTGAGCAAACAAAGGAAGAAGTGTTTAGGAAATACAAAAGGAGCTTAAGTTCTTATTTCTTTGAGATCTATAAGGAACTAACCTTCTTCCTTCTAATTTGAAAGGAATTTTGAGGTCAACGAACATGTTTGAGGCATCTCTTCATCTTGTAGTGTTGTTCTCTCTCATTTGGAATTTTTTGTGTTATTCTTTAGTTAATGTTTAGGATCAATGTATGAATGATTTAAACAATTTTAATAGATTATTTATGTATGAACCCATTGCCAGAATCTAGAATACAATATGTAATCATTATAACGCTGATTCATTTGTGGTCAGTTAATGGTTGTGTATTATTAGGGATAACATACGATATGTTAACTAACCCAAGCTTGTGTGGTTATTATCTAGATTAATTTATTTTCCTACTACAAAATGCAGTTTTCATAATAAATTTGGAGAGCTTATTCCTGGTTATTTGATAGCTAGACTTAATTAAAGAGCTTATTTTGGTTAGATATGACCTAAAGGAAATTTGGGTTAATAGAGATTATTGTTAATCTATGATTAATATTTTTAAATAGAGGTATAAGAATAACTTAATGATTAAGAATGCTCACTCGTTTGAAGGCCAAGATATAACTGAGAACTAAATTTGAAACTCATTTATTAACTTCATTACTTTGGTACTATTTAATTTGATTTACTTATATTACTTCAATTTTACTTTATATTCTTAATTAAATTCAACCCCCACCCCAAATCCTAAACACCAATTCATTCGTTAAAAAAGCCACATATACACTCTCTGTGGATATGATCCTAACTCATCACTACTACAAATTTAATTGTAGAGAGTTAGGTTTTATTTTCTAATATGTTCAACACACATCACTATTTAACAACTTCTATTTATGATTTGCCTTTAAATTTGAAGAAATAATAACTAGAAGCTTTGAATTCTTCACTAAAAATGCATAATCTAAGTGATTAGGTAACTTCTTTAGTTCTAACTCTAGTAGTTCTTCAATGGAGGGTTTTAACCTCTTCTCTTTACTTGTATCAATCTCTTAAAACTCCTTCTTTCTCACTATGGTTCATTAGCCTCTAAGTAAGCTACTTGCTCTTTCTTTATAGGGCTATCCTCATATTCCTTCTCACTCTAAATAAGACACAGCTCTAGGGGGTATTTACAAAATCTTGCACAACATTTGAAACTACAAAATTAATGGTATCAATAAAGTAACAACTAACATCATGTACAAGGGAGTGTCTCTTAGTAACCTCCTCTTACCTAACCCTAAGCACTACTTTTCCATCACTAATATCAATAATAGCTCTAGTAGTGGCTAAGAAGGGGGTATCTTTATATCCTTATCCGTATCTAAGATCACAAAATTAACTAGAAAACTAAATTTATCGACTTTAATAAGCACATCCGTAATAATACCCCTAAGATACTTAATCGATCTATCTATTAATTGAATGCTCATCTTAATGGGTTTTGGTTCCCTTAATATCAGTTACATAAAATAACTTATAGGGAATCAAGTTATTACTTGCCCCCAAATTAGCCAAAGATTTCTTTTTTACTAACAAACTATCAACTAAACAAGGGATAGTAAAAATCCCTAGATCTTTAAGCTTCTTGAGTAGCTTATCTTATAGAATAGTCAAATATTCCTCAGTCAATCACTAAAGGAAACTCCTCCAACTTCCTCTTATTTGATAGTAATCCCTTTAAGAACTTAGCATACTTTGATGTATGCATAAGAGCCTTAACAAAAGGTAAGTTAATATAAAGTTGTTTAAAAAGTTTAAGAAATTTACCAAATTGCTCTTCCATAATAATTTTTCTTCATCTTAGTAGGACATGGGATGGTAGGATAGAATTCCTTGACTTTTGGCGGATGCTCTTTGTCTTTAGCTTTCTCTTACCTCCTCTTGCACTCTCCTCCTCACTTTAGGTCTTGTTTTGATCTTCTAATTCATTTTTGTTCTTAAGGATGACTGCCTTCACATTTTCTTTATGATTTGTTTTAATGCTAGTAGCCAAACACCTTTGTCATCATTCAAAAATTAGTTTTACAAGCTTGCTAATCTAGTTTTTGAAGTTACGGATAAGCTTCCTGATCCCTTGATGAAGTTTCAGTAGCTTAAAATCTCAACTCTAAAGTCTAGATAAATTTATTCATGAGATCTTCCAAGCTTGGCTTCTTTTCCTAAGGTGGGTGTTACTGAAATCTTGGTAAAGAGATGTTCCTTTGCTATCCTCGATTCCCCTAAGAGAAATTTGAGTGATTCCTGCATCTTAAATTATGTGTATTACTATAAGGATTGTTTTGGGGTTTAAGAGTATTCCTCATATATTTTATCTGCTTGGGCTTTGTTATAACCTTCACTACTTGACTTTCTTAACTTACATGCCTTAGCCCACACAAATCACACTGCATCACTTGGACTAGTTGAGAATTTATTATTAACCTATTAATCTTTTTTCTTAAAGCTTTAACTTAGCTTGCTAAAGTTGTAACTAGTTCTACATCATAAACTCTGACTGGCTTGCTAGGTTTTGTTCAGTAAGAGTATCACTGATAATTATTAATTGACACATCCTTAATAAGAACCTAAGCTACTTCTAGTGTTTTATTGTTCAAATTGCCTCAGTTTGTGCATCAATTATCTGCCTAGTTGTTTGATGAAGCCTATTGTAGAAAGTCTAAACTTGTAACCATAATGGTAAACCATGATATGGGCACTTCCTTTAATAACTCCTTAAATCTATCCTGTGTATTATATAGAGTCTCTGACCTAATTTGAGCATAAGAAGAGATGTCATTCATCATCTTAGTAGTCTTGACAGGTGGAAAATACTTTAGAAGAGATTTCTCTCATCTAGTTCCATGTGGTAATAGATCTCCTAAGTAGAGAATTCAATCATTATTTATCCTGGTTCCTTAAGTAGAATGAAAAAATTCTCAATCTAACTGCAACATTAATGGCACCATTGATATTAAATGTCTTATAGATGTTGGGCCCCGTTTTCGAAGCCCAACAATCGGACCGGAGTCAAAAATGTGGCCTTATAGGGTTATCTCAACGAACCCTTCCTCCTTTGAAATTAATCAATTTAAACTCACACTAGAGGCTAAAAATTTCTATGGGAAAACTTCAGTTTTCTCATTCTGTTTTATGGAACCCTCGAGCCGTTTGATGTGTATTGCATCTTTAAGTGATCAAGCATGAAGCATATTGAGTGTTATGTGATTGAGCAAAATTGATGAATATTTAAATCGCGTGAGTAAAGTATAATCATGCTCAGAATCATTTTATCAAAAGGATATGCTTTCATGCTTTTTCTTCTTCTTTTTCATTTATACAGAATGTCGTGATAGAAGTTGAGGCATAACAAAATTTGAATCATTATAAATTTCAACAAATCCTTTTCAAACAATTAATCACATAATCAATCAAAATGTCATGCATCTGTTTAACGCGTAACATTTAACACATGTTTACACATAGGCAAGAATTTGCCTAATCACACAAAACTATAAACATATTACCCCCTAGTTAGCTTGCAAAACTCAAGTCAAGCTTGCTCTTCCCTTTGCTCTTGGGTAGGATTCCGTTGGTCCCCTACAAAAGAAAATCATACAATTTCAACATATGCAAATTGAACGCAAATCTAATCTACCCATAACCTAGGTTAGAAAACCTAGGACCTAGCTTAGAAACCCTAAAATCAATTGGGTTCTCCTAACCCACCTTCTTCCAACACAAACCCTTATTGATCTCTACCTTGATCTCTTTTTCCTTTCTAACTCCTTCACAACTCATTCCTTTAATAGAGCAAAAGAAAAGATGGTTTACCCACCTTAACAAGTTGATTCCTCTTCTTTCCTTCTTTCACCGAAATCCTTCTCTTCTCTCTCTAAATTTTGTTTTCTCTCTCTTCTCCCTTTTCAAATCACGTTTTTCTCCTCTTAACAAGCAAAACAACACATCCTTTTTCTATATCTATCTTTAATGAGCTCAAAAGGTCCATCTTATCCTTCCTTATAAGCTTAGGCTCTTTTATGCTCAAGTGATCTCCTAAAAACGTCCTTGAACATCCTTATTACATCAACACTTTAATTCCACTTATCCATTCAACAAATCCTACTAACCTTGGCACCATTATAGTTCTAAAAATTAAATCTGTTTAAACTCCAAAATTGTTTAAACTCATGCTTACTTAAAGAAAAATTTTCCAAGGTCCATCAGTACTGGGCTATCAAAACTCTTAATATGGACAGCAAAATGGCGGGGACTAAGAGATTGCTGGAGTTGCAAGATTTGGAGGAGTTACGCTTCACAGCTTATGAAAATGCCAAGTTATTCAAAGAGCGAACCAAGAAATGGCACGACAAGAATATTAAATATAAGCACTTCCAGGAAGGTGATTTTGTCTTGTTATATAACTCTCAGTTAAGGTTATTTCTAGGGAAGCTACGTTCAAGATGGAGTGGGCCTTTCAAAGTCTCCACTGTTTATGGGAATGGAGTTTTGGAACTTGACAATGTATGCAGTGAGAAGTTCAAGGTGAACGGGCAAAGATGTAAGCTTTATCTTGGAGGTCTTATCTATAGACCTAAGGAGGTAATGGCTTTTCAATTTAACCCTTAAAAGAAAGGTTTTGGTCATGCTAAAAGACCTTAAAATTAGCATGTGTGTGTGTAGGCTTAAATAAAAAAGTTTGTTTGTTTTTTTGTTTAAGAAGTTGTTCGTAGAAAATAAAAACGGGTATGATCACGAATCAGTAAGGTGCGATCGCAACCGTGGTACTATTTTGTAGGGAAAGTCTCGGGTGTGCTCATGAGTTAGTAAGGTCCAATCACGACCAAAGAACAATTTGTGGCTACAAGCTTCGGGTGCACTCACGAGTCAATAAGTTGTGATCGCGACCCAATAACTAATTGTCAGGTGCATTCTCAGGTGCGATCGCAAGCTGCCTGTGTTAAGTCAAAATGACTTTACGTCCAATAAGTTTTGATGAAGACCAAATAATGAGAGAAGAAAGAGAGACGGAAGCGCAAGTCAAAGTGAGACAGAAGTGCAAGTCAAAGTGAGATGATAGAAAAGTGAGATGGAAGCGAGAAGAAAGTGAGACGGAAGCGTAAGTCAAAGTGAGATGGAAGCGTAAGTCAAAGTGAGATGATAGAAATGTGAGACGGAAGCGAGAAGAAAGTGAGACAAAAGCACAAAGCCAAAGTGAAAGAAGGAAGTGAGACGGAAGCGCAATGCCAAAGTGAGACGAAAGAACCGATACCACACCGGATGACTAAACAACTTGAGTTAGTTAAATAACTCAATTGAATAACTGATTCTTGAAAGATCAAGAACAAGAAGAAAGAAGCAGTTATCAAGAAGTGGTTGAAGAAGGAGGCTATAAATATAAGTTGAAGTCGAAGACTGCAGAAGTTAGAAAAGTTAGAGATTTTTTAAAGAAGCTAGAAATTTTACTATGTAAAAGTTAGAGCTATCCTTATCTGTAACAAAAGCTCAAAACTCTTTCAGTCGAAAGAAGATAAGCAGATAGTCTGAAGAGGCTAAGTGTGAAAAGAATACTTGTTATAAGAGACCTGAAGAGGCTCGGAGAAAACAATACTTGTAACTTTACGAAGTATAGTAAAATCTCAGAAAGGATTCTGAGGACTGGACGTAGCGACTTTCTCTCTCAACTCTCAACTACTACTTTTACTATTTCATACAAGCACTTAGAAAATAATTTGCAACACTTCATAATATTGTTTTTCAATAGTTCAAAGAAAAAGCAAGTTTTCAAGAAGTTTTCAAAAAGGGGATCATCGAAAAATATTACACAATTCAACCCCCCTTCTTGCGCACTTTGTATATTGAATATTACGTCTTTATTAACGTGTGATTTACTTCAAGAGGAAGAAAGGAGACAATTATTAGGCTTAGCTATACCACCTATATCAGTGATGTAGTTAGATTAGCTCTTTACTTTAAAGATATGATAGATGTGGTAGAAATAGTGGCAACGCAAGCTGGATGAGATTTTTTGGATTTGTTTTTTAATTTTGGACATATGTGTTTGATATGACTCAACTTATGACAATATTGACATACAACTCCTCTTATATCCTGATTTCACTTTTTCCAACCCCTTATATTGCCTCCTTTATTCTGACTTCGATTAATTTCACCATTTGTTATTATGACTGATGAAAGCACTTGAAGCTTGAATAGATGGAGCAGCAACAACATTATCATTTGTATGCAGAACTCTAGAGACTACCTTGTGTAATGAGGAAGTTTCTGCACTAGAGAGGATCTATGGCTTTGTTATATCAAATTAGAAATTAAGGCTTGCTAGAAAAATCATAACTTCTATTTTTTCTTGTTAAGTTTACTATACTTTAATGTCAAAACTAAAAGGTAATAGGACATTGAGTTCTTCATAGTCCTTTTTAAAATTCATAAAATAATTTTGAAGAGATTGATCATTTTATTCAACATGATAAGATAATTAAAAACCTTATAAAGATGAAAATAATTCTCTTTTCCAAAAACACAAAAATTCTAAATAATTCCTTAGCGTAATCATAGTGATTAATCATACTAATCACATCAATATCTATTGAATTTCTAATATGAAATCTTTTATCCATTTCCTTTTTATATTATTAGATGATGGATCATTTGTAGATGGTCCCAATCTAGATAATTAGGGCCTATCAAATTATATTAAGTGATCTTAGATATCATTAGAACAACATCAATATCCATTTCTAACTTCTGTTAATTAGTAGTAATTAAATGAATTAAATATACTCACAAAAGTATGTTAAGACTATTCAGAAACTTAATATGAAAAGTTTAGTAAACCATATCAAACAAGGCCACATTTTAAGGAAACACACCAAGGAATTAACCCAATTTACCCAATAGTTTCTAATATCTCCTTTGTCAATTTTAACATAAAATAAGTTACCTAAGGTCACAATGTCATCGACACTTTTGAAAACACAAAGGAGCAGGGGTTGAAACTCTTTATTATCAAGTTGTAATGGTGAAACAATGGACTGCACCACCTAGGCAATCGATGATGATGACAAATCAAGTACCTAGGCAAGTCAAAAGAGGATGGTGATGTTGAGAAAGGTGACTGGGAGTATAACTTCATCATGTAAACTTCCACATGCTTATGCATGGGACAAATGACAAACAATTTGGATGTTACGTGTGGCTTACTCATGGGTCCTTTAGGGTTTTCAATGAGAGTCTAGTTAGTGGCTGGTGATTCCAGGGGTGCTGGTAGTGAGAGTCAAATGTCACATTAAATAGTTAACCCAAATAATTAATACTAAGGCAAGGAGAAGAAAACTAAAATTTTGCCGTCTTAGACAGAAACCTACAACTTTAAATAACCAAGTCTGACTCAAAATTTTGCCCTCTTAGACAGAAACCTAAAAGTTTAGATAACCAAGTCTGACTCTGATACCATGTTATGGATAAAGGTATTTTTGTGTTCAATATAATCCTCTATTTATATACAAAGATGGTAGGAAGATAACATCTCAATCCCTATAATTAAGCTTCCTACAATTAAGCTACAATCCCTATAATTTAGGATAATATATGTCTTAATTCGTAATATGTAACAATATAATATATGTATATTATTTAATGACTAAATCTTTAAATATTTGAAAATTTGATTGTTTTTTATCTTTAAATGTTAGGGTTGGATTATAATTTTTAAATCCAAATAAAAAATTTAAATATAGTTATCATGTAATGAAATATAATGAAGAAAGTCTATACTAATCAGTTTTAGAAATTTAAGTCTTACGAAAAAGTATCTCCTAATTTTAGAAAATTGTTTGAATTAAAATCCAAATGAGTTAATAAAATTATATTTCGTTAATAGGCTTTCAAATAAAAAAAATTTTGTGCGCTAAACACACTAGAAATAAAGCCTAACTCTACACAAATAAACTTGTAGTGGTGATAAGAAAGGATCGTATGCACAAAAAGTGTCTGATTAGCTTTTGTACTGAGCAAATCAGTGTATAGGATGAGGGCTTGGTTGAATTCAATTAATAAAATAAAATAACATATGTAAGACAAATAAAATCAAACGTAAGAAAAATAAAATCAAACAATACAAAATTAGAAGGATTAATCAATGGGTTATAAATCCAGTTCTCACTTTAATCTCAACCTTCACACGAATGTGCATAATCAATTGTAATGTTGTTTTTGTACCTCTCTTTAACACTATTAACCATAAATCAACAATAAACTCTATTAATCTTAGTTTTCCCTTATATTACTAATTAAAACAATCTCTTTAATTAGGTATACTAGTTAGATAACCTAAAATAAGCTCGTCGGACTTAATATAACTGCTGCTTTACAAATAAGGAAAATAGGTTAATCAAAACAACTATATAAGCACAGATCATTTAACTTATGATATGTTATCCCTAATGATGCATGGCCATTAGTTACCACATATGAATCAAATTTATGATAATTATGGATTGTAATCTTGATTCTCGTAATGAATTTATATATGAATAATCTAGCATGCCTATCTAAATTGTTTATACATAAATCCTTAATTTTAAATCCAAAATAACATATCCAATTCCAAAAGAGAGCTAAGAACAACATCATTAAGATAGATTAATGCCTAAACATGTTTAGTAGCCTCGATATCCCTTTTAAACTAGAAAGAAGAAGATTAGCGGCTTATAGTTCTTAAAAGGGAAAGGATTTTGCCTTCTTGTGTGTCTCTAATCTGTACATACCCTATTTGGCCTCTTAATCACCCTTTTATACTACAAAATTAGGGTTGAGTGAATATACATGGTCAGCTATACGAGCATGTAGGTGACCGTGTATGTTAATTTGCTAACAAGTATGGAGTTACACATTCACAGTTGGATATAAGACCAAGATACACGACTGTGTAGGTCTTCACACAGGCATCACTACAAGAATTAAGACATTTAGTGATATTTAAATATTTTGTCACAAATATGATGGCTTGCATGTAGATTATAAATATGATTAAGATAGTGTCTTTGAATTTGTACACATTTTCATTAAGTTCCACATTCCATACAGGATTGCATAAGTCTCAATGACTTCAATTCTTCCATTCTTTGTCTCATTTTTTTAATCTAACGCATCCTCTTTAACCATATTTCCTAATGAACAAAATCAAAATCAAAACTCTTCCATTTTAACCATATTTCCTAAGAATAGATAGTTATACTAAAAGAGGAATAACTTTTGAAACTATGATAAGAATTAAATGTTTTTGTTTTTACTTATGATCAATCAACAACTATTCTCTTTAAAAATTGAGCAATCTAGGGGTAGACTTTGACAAGTTTTGTTTAAAAATGAGATCAATCTATAGTACATTAAAAAACCTTTTATGATCAAAACATTCCATAAATTTGCATAACTTTTTAATTCTCCACCACTAAAGATTCTTATGTATAACACAAATCAAAAGACTTCTCAAGATTATTATAAAGCCAAAGATTTAAGTAAGAACTATTTGGATCATGTAATTCAAAAATCATCAAAACTAGTAAAGTAGGAAGAACAATCAATAAAGTATTAAGTGTAAAAATTAACATTCGCTCAAATATAGGTACCCTCAGCTATGATGAATGAAAAAACTATGTTCCACAACTTAGATTTAAACCTCACACGATAAACCATATGTGGCACATAAAAAATAGGATAAATCACCCATAACAATAATCACAAATGATCCACTATAACTATAACATACCACTCCTATAAAGCATATGCCTGACATACTGAAGGATATTTGAGAACATACCCTACAAGAATGGCAGGTTAAGACGATCACATTAATTCATTACACATTTTAAACCATCACACATATCACAGAACATTCCAATAATCATTTTGTTCCATCTTTATTCACAAACATATAAAGTCTCAAATGTCATTACACTTTTAAAATTCACATGTACATTGTGCAATAGTTGAGAAATGCTATTCTTGATGCATAATGACTAGAGACATCTTCAGGTACAACTGATCCTGACCCTAACTCATGTTTAATTATTGTAGCTAAACTCCAATTAGTCTAACTGTATCTCCTCTGAACCTGAAAATTAATGTTGTAATTTTGATGAGTTTTATAAACTTAGTGAGTGAACCATCATTGATGTTTTCACTCAGGTCAGAAACAGATAGGCAAAACATGTCTCATTTCAACAAGTATTTCACATCATTCAATATTAAATGTAACATCACATTCTTCATAAATTTAGACAGTTCAATAATTCACCTCAGTTCAATAAAGCTTGTCAATTTGGTCATTTAATATGTAAGGATGCATATGCAAATGGACATGTGACTCCAATTCATTTTTACTTTGGTTTGACCGAGCGCTTATACTATCTCATACCTGTCATGGATACCCAGCGCTTTTCTGTCCAGTACCCGTTATGGATATTGGGCTCATTGTATATGACCCGAGGCTCTTTATCATCATCAAGAACAAGACATAAAAGTATCCAAGTTCGTCCATCATATTCTAGTACACTTCATCATCATCATCATATATAATCCATCCCAATTCAATCATCATAATATTTCTATTATAACATGCTATAAAAATCAATACTTTAGTTACTTTTTTAGCTCAAGTTCCACCTCAATTCATCAAGTCTAACTTAACTTTCCATGCATGTAAGATCATCTCAATTTCAAGATAGGAATTGAACATAATTCATGCAAAGAATCAAAACTATAAAGGAGAAGTGAGTTTCGATGGTGAGAAGGAGGAAAAAGGAGAAGAAAGATGGTAGAACAAGAGAAAAGATAACTATCCATAACTGTGGGTTTCATGGTTTGTAAGTGTGTGGTAAGTATTAAGACACTTGTTATGAAACTTGTCATGTAAAGAGCTATACTCCATACCTTCTTCTTCAACTACTAAATGTCACTCTATAACTAGTCCATTTGTCTCATATTTTCCTAAGCCATTTGTCACCTAATTATACCACCATTTGCCACTTATTTATTCAAGCCATTTGTCACTCTATTACTAATGCCATATGTCACTATTTTATAGGTCTAGTCACCCTAAATATCCATATATCAATTTGTCTTTCCATTTCTCATTTGCCCTAGAATAGATGCATATATCACTTCAGCCATCTCGCAATTGTAATAATTAATTTCAATTTACTAATTGTAATCCATCAATTCTTGTCATTGGTAAACCAAAGTACAAGACACTGAGAGTACATGTTCATATCACATTCATTTTATTTCATACCCCAGAATATGTCAATTGAGTGTGTACTAAATTCATTTTATATAAGGCCACTCATGTGACTCAATAGTCTATCACTTCAAATCCTTCAACAATTTAAAAGATGGGATATTACAATTCTTCCCCCATTTAAGACATTTCGTCCTCGAAATGCTTAATTGATTGATTCATCAGATGGGGGTAACGTTGTCTCATGTTCTCTTCAGTTTCCCACTTAGCTTCTTCTCTCGACTGTTTTCACCAAATTCTCAATTCCTCATATTTTCAACTGTTTAATTTGATATCTAACCATTTTTACTAGTTTCTCCACATTATTCAAATTATTTGCGCGTCTAAATTTTCTGAGCTGATGACACATGCATCGAATCTGACTTGTACCTCTTGAGCATACTAATATGATATACATTATAGATCTAAGTCCTTTTAGCAATAGCAATAGTGTCATCTTAAATTCAAGAATCCAATAACATAATTTGGATACTTTACAATAGGAAAATACATGCACTCTCTATGTTATGTTCAGCTTCTCGTTCTTGAGTCTCATAATTATCATATTTCAATATTCATTTTTGATTCGTTCAATATTTATCCATTCCTAGAAATGGAACATTTGGTCTCCGTGATACAATTCAATGTTAGTTCTCGTAAAAAGACAATTTCTTTCCTCAATCATCTGCACTGTTCATGAAATCCTTATCAGTCAACTATGTTCGTCATTGCTTTTTTGCCATTCCTAATATCTCAATAGGATTAATTACTATCATAGCTCACATAATCAGAATGTTCTATATATTAAAGCTCGATGAAATAATAGGTATGCGTATTTACTCTTATTCCTTGGTATGTACCATCAAGATTATTGCATCTTACCTAAAGATTTACTTTCGAAAAGTCACTAATTAATATCTTAAGCTAATGATACCTTGACTTCAATTGATTATGGATAACATTTAAGTATTCTATGACTATATAAAAGTTACCTATTCTTAGTAATTACCATTTCAATATATTCATATAAATCCATGCTTCTACGGCACTACTCTAATTCATCTCATAATTTTACCTATGGGGACTAAAATTTAAGAGCTTTCAATATGTCAGATCACTCCCTGTACCATATCCAAGCATGTACAACATATGTGCTCAGTAACACCATTTGCCAAACTAACCACACTTTCAAATGCATACTCCCAATAACTAATCAATTTAACCTTAAGGACTTCCACATATAACGCTATCATTTATTTCATCTTACTTAAGTATGTTCTCAATCAATTCAAAAATATAAGATACATAACTATCATGAAATTTTGATATCAAATTCATTGATATAACCTTATGCTAAATCATAAGCTCTTATTACAACAATTAAACAACCATTTTAGTTCCAAGTTCAACCCCTCAAGGTAATAGAAATTTCAGTTTCCTTTCAACTTTGCTTGCGCATTTTAAGATTTATTATTTCTATCTGTATCTCTATTTTTCCTCAATCAATCCACTTCAATGTATTCAAATCCACATCATTTCAAAGGTATACAACCACAGCTCAATACTGATATCATACTTGATACTATAACCACGAATATAAATACATTAAATCTATGTAAGAAGGTATACCTGGGCTCTGATATCAAAATGTAACATACCACTCCCATAGAGCATATGCCCAACATGACAAAGGATATTTGAGAACATACCCTATGAGAATGGCATGTTAAGATGATCAAATCAATTCATTACACATTTTAAACCATCACACATAACATAAAACATTCCCATATTCATTTTGTTCCATCTTTATTCACAAACATATAAAGTCTCAAATGTCATTGCACTTTTAAAATTCACATGTACATTATACAACAGTTGAGAAATGCTATTCTTGATGCATAATGACTAGAGACATCTGTAGGTACAACTGATCCCGATCACTAACTTATGTTCAATTATAGTAGCTATACTCCAATTAGTCTAACTAGATCTCCTCTGAACCTCAAAATCAACGTTACAATTTTGATGAGCCTTGCGAACTCAGTGAGTAAACCATCATTGATGTTTTCACTCAGGTCAGAGACACATAGGCAAAACATGTATCATTTCAATAAGTATTTTACATCATTCAGTATTAAATGTCTTATCACAATCTTTATAAATTTAGATAATTCAATATTTCACCTCAGTTTGATAAGGCATGTCAATTTGATCATTTAATATTTAAGGATGCATATGTAAATGGACATGTGATTCTAATTCATTTTTACTTTGTTGTGACCGAGCACTTATAAAGTCTCGTACTCGTCGTAGATATCAAGCTAATTTATGTCCCATACCCGTTGTGGATACTGGGCTCATTGTATCTGAGCTCAAGGCTCTTTATCATATATTTGAGTTTAAAGCTCTTTTTTACACTGTGGCTACTCCGGTCACAACTCCTTTATTTATTCATGCATTTCAATGTAATGAGATGTAACAAATTACATAGTATGCATTCAGTATTTCTCATTCAATGTGCTCAAGTCACATATCACATTCTTTGGATCCAAGTTTGGCATTCATCATTCAATTGGTCACACATTTTATATTGATATACAGTTATAAAGCACTTCCAATACATTCATTAATATCAAACTCCTCGGACCAACAAAGTCCGAAATTATCACATTTATATCAATAACAATTCAATATCTGACAGTTAATCAAAAACAACTCAAACATAGTGAGAAAACATCTAGGTTAACTCACATAATTCAAACAGAAGTACATATGTAATTGAGATTACACATTTAGGTCAACTTATAGTACACTCGCGATAAGCTATTGCCTTGACAATCCAGCAATATCTAGATGTTGGCGATCAACTTATGTATCTATCTTCATGCAGTACACACATATTTGATACATTAATAAGTTGATCAATCATATGATTATTCAATCATTCAAACACACACACACACACACACACACACACATCATGTTCAATGCATGCTCAATTGACTTTCCCAGGTATGTATCCTTAATCATAAGTTTTGATCATTCATAGATCATAGCTAGTACACATCTAGTTTTGCAATTAGGTTTAAACCTTAAGTTTGATTATTCTCAATTCATCACTCAAACATTCACCAATACCTTTCCAATACTTTATATTCACACAATTTCCCAATTCTCATTCATTCATATCTAATTCACATTACTTATATCCTTTAGATCACACTTACATTCATAAGAACATCTATATCATTAATACCCCATACTTCCCAAATTCATATACATTAATAGCAAACAATCCATTCCTTAAATTATAACATCTATTAACAATCTAAACTTATCAAAACCTTAACTAATTAATCCAACGTTAAACTAGGTTCATTTCAAGCCCCAATAAAGTCCAAATGCACCAAAGTATAATGTTTTATCCTAAAATGGTTTAAATATCACACAATTTTTTTTAACTTCAATGCATTGTCCACGATCATGGGAAGGAGCTAATGTAGTAGCTCCCAAGATCGTGGGATGAGTGAACTGAAGGTTCACCATCCTTTTCCTTCAATTTTTTCCAGCTTTTAATGTTTTCATTATAGTCCATTGCTTATACTCAATTATACCGTAATTATATGTCAATTCCTCGTCAATTTTATATCCAATTCCAATTCAAATCATTCATTTGGTAGCTCACAATTGATGGTCTTTCATGCATCAAAATCAAAACATAACTATCATTCATTATCATTCACATAGTCCTGATTGTTCCAAATTCAAGAACACATTACTTGCATCTTTCTTTAGCATAAGCTCACCTTCATTATACTTCAAAATCTCAATCCATTTTATCCATATAACACCCTATAACCTACGATTTTCATACATCAAGAACAAGACATAAAAGTATCCAAGTTCATCCATCATATTCTAGCACACTTCATCATCAACATCATATACAATCCATCCCAATTCAATCATCATAATCTTTCTATTATAACATGCTATAAAGATCAATACTTTAGTTACTTGTTTAGCTCAAGTTCCACCTCAATTCATCAACTCTAACTTAACTCTCCATGCATGCAAGACCATCTCAATTTCAAGATACGAATTGTACATAATTCATGCAAAGAATCAAAGTTATGAAAGAGAAGTGAGTTTTAGTGGTGAGAAGGAGGAAGAAGGAGAAGAAAGATGGTAGAAATAAGAGAAAAGATAACCATCCATAAGTGTGGGTGTCGTGGGTTGCAAGTGTGTGGTAAGTATTAAGACACTTGTTATGTAAAGAGCCATGTTACATGCCGTCTTCTCCAACTACCAAATGTCACTCCTTAACTAATCCATTTGTCTCATATTTCCTTAAGCCATTTGTTAACTAATTATACCACCATTTTTCACTCATTTATTCAAGCCATTTTTCATTCTATTACTAGTGCCATGTGTCACTATTATATAGATCTAGTCACGCTAAATTTTGATATATCAATTTGTCTTACCATTTAACATTTATCCTAGAATAGATGCACATATCACTTCATCTGTCTCCCAATTGTAACAATTAATTCCAATTTACTAATTGTAATCCATCAATACTTGACATTGGTAAACCAAAGTACAAGACATTGGAAATACACATTCATGTCACATTCATTTTGTTTCATAGCCCAAAATATGTCAATTGACTGCATATACTATCTTTGCATTATTTTTCAAATCATAATTCATGTGTGTATTCTAATATAATCCATATGAAATCAATCATAAAATCATGTCATAAATGTACTAAATTCATTTTTTATAGGGCCTCTCATGTTACTTAATAGCCTAACACTTTAAATCTTCAACAATTTAAAAGACGGGATATTACAATTCTTCCCCCCTTTAAGACATTTCGTCCTCGAAATGCTTAATTGATTGATTCATCAGATGGGGGTAACGTTGTCTCATGTTCTCTTCA
>JANIHZ010000002.1:28079278-28095193 GCA_027478365.1 Erythroxylum rufum | reverse complement strand
GTGAAAGTATTGATGATCTAGTGGCTGATTTCTTGTCCAATTGGTATGCTTATTGAAGTAGAATTGGATTTGGCATGCTAGGAAGTGAATGGAGTATCAAAGCTGAAAAATTGATTTGTACCTATTGCAATGTTTTTACTATAACTATTTGTCTGGTTAAGCAAATGAGGTTAGGTTTGGACCAAATGAAACTTTAGTTGTTTGGCTAAGAATTCTTGTGAAATAAGTGTTGTCTAATTGGAGCATTAAGAGGTTGAATTTTGGCTTTGAAAGTCATTGATATGGGCTGTGTGAACAGTACCTAAATTAGTTGACCTGAAACTTTGATGATTTTTCTAGATTGATGTAGAAGGAATTGGTGAAAATGGTCTTAATAAAAGTTGACGCCTATCATGTTAGCTTTCCATTGCCACTGGTTTTGCAATTTGTTAATGTGTATGTTGGGAGTTATGACTTGTTGAATATTGACTGGTTATGTGCATTTTGGTGAAACCTAGCCATAAGTGTAGGTTTTGTGAGTATTGTGATTGGAAGCTAAATTAGCGATTTTTTTTAATTCGAATTGGCCCAAGTGCTGTTCTGGAAAGTTGTAGAGGAAGAAAGTAGCTTGAAAATGAGATCTAGCATGTTAAATTTGGATGTCATATTTGGGAGTTGTGAATTTTCAAAGACTGGACTTAGGTTAGATAATTTGCTAGTAAACAGGACAGCCACCTTCATGGAAGGAATTGCCCTACTTAGAAACAGAATTGGTTCTTAAGCCCTTCTTGGACATTGAAGTATGTTGTCTGATATTTTCAGTGATATAAGGTAGAGAATTGTTCTACATTGGAGCAAGGAGTTATGATTTATAGAAAGTACTGTTCAGGCTAAATATCGGGGCAGCATCATTCATTGAATTTTCTGACCAATTTAGCAATTGAATTTGGTTCTATGTTATTCATGAAAGTTGTAGGACACATTCTGATATTTCTTTTGGCAAAAGCTTGTAATTTTCAGCAAAGAGAATGGGAAGTTATGGATTTTGCAATATGCTGCATTGTTTTGGGAGTTATTGTGAAGGCAGTAAATTTGAGGGTATTTTTGACACCCTTAGATGGTGAATTTGATTTTTGTGTATTTCATGAAACGTGTAGAGTTTTTCAGGAGCTTTCCAACGAGTTATCATTTGTGACTTTTGGATGTGGGTGCAAAGGGTTAGTCAAGTTTGAATTTCGGATGGAAAGAGGGAAAGGGGAGGAAGAGCACGAGAAGTCGCGGTCGTGAAGTATCTCGCGATCGCGAGATAGGGATTTTAGAAAGTCGCGATCGCGAGATGGCGTGTTTTGACACGCAGGTACGAGCCGTAGCACTCGCGAAATGGCGTTATCTCTGGCGACTCGCGATCGCGAGCCTCGTCGCAGTCACAAGCAGCTTATTTGGGTCGAATGCTCGCCTCGCGAGTGCGACTCCTCCCGAGTGCGAGGAAGGCGGAGTTTCCGGCGGTCGTGAGGGTGACGCTCCTCGCGACCGCGGGGAAGCAGTTGGCCTTTTTAATGTTTTTTTTTTTAATTTTATTTTGGGTTATGCCTTCTTTTGCTTATATCTCTGTCATCCGATATCCGATTAACCTAATTCTCGAGGCATCAGATTCGTGGAATATTTAATTTCATTTTGTGAGAAATTGAGATTTTTTAAAGGAAAAATTGACGTGGGTCCGGGTAATTGTTTTCTGGTCAGTGTTTTATTAATTTTTGAACCTATAGAGGTCCGAATTGAGTAATTTTGGTGCCGTTAGATTTCTAATTTTTAGACGGATTTTTGTGAGGGAAAATTTTGGATTAAGGCCGGGAATATCATGAACATGCATTGTACACTTTTTAATCGCTACATGTGCATTTTGAAATATTTCTGATTGGACAATGGGTAATGTTTATATACTATGACTATTATAGAGACACAGTGGAGCGTCGATCCACCGACGTTACTGAGACTTCCAGGTATTAGCTCGGAAGTATAGGTAAGTGACTGAGATGGTTTTCTCTCAATTTCTGTATGCTCACTGTGGAGATAATGGCGGGATTAGCAGTTGTGTTTAATTCTGACTGGATTCCGGACAGATGGTCCGATGAATTGGGAGATCTGACATAGAAGTCTTCTTGATGTGATAATTGTGAAATTGTTTGCTATTACTGTGATCAATTGCTTTGCCTCTGATATGACTGACTGTGACACATTTATTGTTTGTGATACATTGATCGTGAAATTGGGCATATGCATTTCATACACGAATGCATGAACGGTTAATAACAGTTGTGACCGGAGTAGCCACTGATACTGAAAAAGAGCCTCGAGCTCAATGAGAGGTAGTGCATACCCTGAGGGCTCTCCTACTCCCGAGACGTGTCTATTATTGATATGGGACAGATCAGGCACTCGGTCATAACACCGAATTAAAATAGAAAAGAATCACATATGCATTGCATACACAATTGACTGAATATTTGTATCTGGGAAAGAGGCAAGAATGCCTTGTATTTTGGCGACTTATTGTAATCCAATCATGTGGTACTTCTGAGTATATTTTTGTGATATAGCTTGTCTGTGATTTATCTGTGTGTTGCATGAAGTGGGCGAACCATCGATGATGGTTCCTCACTGAGTTCGCAAAACTCACCCAAAATTTGCAAATATTTTCAGGACTCAGAAGAATACCCCGTTAGGATAACGGGAGTATGTTTACAGCATTCACATGAAGGTTTGAAGTCGGGATCAGTCAACGTCTGCATCAGTGTCATCCTACTGTTAACTATTTATGTATTCCGCAATTTCTGAAAAATAGTGTTGTAAATGTGGCGGTCCCCAAACGGGCTATTGATTGTAATGTATTTATTGAAATGTTTATTGAGTGTATTGTTTTGGCTGAAAATATTTACAAAAGAAAGTAGACCCTACTTGGTTTTGGTTTCTGAGCCTTTGAGTGTTTCAAAAAAAGAGTTATACTGAGATTACTGAGTGATGTAGCACGCTACCCTCGTGGGGCACGGACTCGGATATCATCATCGATGTCGAGTTCGGGTCATGCAGGAGTGGGGTGTTACATATATAACATCATATGCCATTGACAAATATACAAGTATATTTGTATATTTAAAGGCACAACAAGAAGAAATAGAGCAATTTCTCAACAAGCATTGTATGTATATTGTCTAATAAACTTTAAGAAGACACATCGCATAGGCACATCTATAAGATGTCTTGTAAATAAAATATGCTTCTTCATTCATCTATAGTATTTCGACTATATATTTAGACAAAAAAAAGCTGGATTGCTATGTGTTTATAAATGATCCATTTTATAGTGTAACCTTTAGTTTAATTAAATATAAGAAAAGAGACTAATCTCCCCTATTAGTGAGCCATTTCTGACAATATTAAAGGGTTTTTGCTCATTTTCAATTTTCTAAGGGATCTATAACATTAATTTGGACAAAAAAATCCCAAAATGGAGATTAAAAGTAAGAGAAAAAATGATCATGGTTAGAGCTTTAAAAACTTAAATATTTCAGTCAATTTTGTTCGAAAATCTTGCCTAAAACACATGTAAATACTTATATGAATGATATCTAAGGTGTACATTCTATAAAAAATAATTTAGCAATTGATAATAAAAAAGGTGAAACACAAAATCAAGAAATTAAAAGAAAAATTAGAATTTTTAATAAGGGTAGAGTGTAGAGCCTATTAACAAAAATTGGACTTGGGTCAACCATTGCCAAAATGACTAGAACTAGTCATTTGGATAGTTGACCCTTATCACTTATAAACTCTTTAATATTTTTATGTTTAGTTAATATGAGATACTCTAACACCCCCCCTCAAATACAACTGGGACTGAATATCTAATTGTCACTTGAAATAAACGCAGCAATAACCGGGCCAGGCTGTTGGAATGGACATCCATACAGACAACCAAGAAATTAATAATCCAGACCAAACTTGTTCTGATATCATATTAGAATTTTTAATATGAGTTGAGTGTAGAACCCATTAAAAAAAATTGAGCTTGGGTCAACTATTGCTAAAATAACTAGAACTAGTCATTTGAATAGTTAACTCTTACCGCTTATAAACTCTTTAACATTTTTATGTTTAGTTTATTTAAAATACTATAACAGAAAAAAAAGGAATAGAAGGGATAACTTCAAAACTTTTTAAAGGAGTGAGCTTTGATACCAAATGTTGTACTTAAATAAGAAACATTAAACATTAAAAGTATAATATCATCATGATTAAATACACATAATCAAACATTCAATGTCATAACCAACTACTATAACCTTCATGTCTTTGCTCTTTAAAAAAAAAAAACCTTCATGGCTTTGAAATGTGTATATATAATAGGATCAAAAGATACCTCCTAAAAATGGTAGAAATTAATTGGAAGTCATCCATGCTCAAGTATGAACTGGTGCAAGTCGAGAAGAAACACAATGGAGGGAATCTATGATTCTTTAAACCCAATTTGCCGATCTCTTTCATTCACTACCACAATACCAAGCATTATCATAGTTTAGCCAAAGTGTAGTAATTAGGTTAACGGCTATTTTATAGTAGGTCACAAGTCCAATGAATAGGTTCGGAGAAGATTGATGAATGGATCTAATGATCCAAAGCATAACTAATATAACATGGATCCCATAAATAACTCAAAATTCACATGCAATTAAAATGTTAATTATTATTCATTTATATTAATCCAAATTAATTATTATATATATACAGATTCTTTGCTCAACAATTTGGAGCCAGCAAAGACTAAAACAATTAATATTACAAATTTTTTTTCGGTCTCAGATCAGGGTATTCACCGGCGGTTTCAGTGACTAATTTCTTCGCTGACTTGTAGGCACCTCACAGGATGAGACAGCTGGCCCAAGAATTTAAGGTTACTCCATACCCAAAACCAAGGATCGAGCCCTTGACCTTTGGTTAAAGATAGATGAGTCTCTTCCACTCAACCACACCCCTTAAATTAATATTACTAATTTTCATACAATAAGAAAATGCGCACTATGTCTAAAATAATCCAAATAACTAAAACCAGTCGTTTTTCGATTTACTGGTAGATACATCCAGTAAATTCTGAATACAATAGCTCGGTTATACATTTACTTAGTTGGCAGGCAGTCGTCACCATAGCAAGAATCTTTCGATAATCCTTTCATTCTGCTGCAATGGGCTAGAAAAGATCAGAGTTTCTTTTGTAGGCAATTAGAAGACCCCATTAAAGAAGCTTTGCATCCAAGTCAAAACCTTCTTCTGAATGCTCACAGTTTCCAGAAGATGAAGGTGCCTCGAGCCTTATGTAGTCGTAAAGGACTCCGCAGACTGGATCTCCACTTCTGGCCTGTACAAGAAACATGGAGTTGTCCCCCTCTACCAATAACAACGAGGAAACGTCGATGGTAATTAATCGATATAGTCCATGAATTCCATGTCGCAGTACACTGTTGTCAGTTCCGAAATTCTTTGCTTCAAAGACCAACCGTGAAGGATGAACACCATTGATGTAGATCTGCGAGTAAGAGTTGGTGAGATGGTTACATTGCAGTTGTAATCATGCGCTTGTTAATTTATGAAAACTGAGCGTGAACTTGAGGCTTTGATAGGTATATATTTCGGGGGCAACTTGTGCAGTCTTCACCTTAATATCAGAGCGCGTCGCGGATGCGATGGCCAATCTCAGCTTGTAAGTTCCACTGGCGACAGAATCAATAGTGAATTTAATACTCCATGTTGAGGGCACATAAATGTTTTCTGCCCATTTCCTGTCAAAAGTGGACACAATCTATGATCTACAGAATTTGAAAACTTTAAAAGTAAATTTAACCTGGATTACGAGACCAATGATTTGCATTTTTTCATCCCATGTTACAGTTGTCAGATGGACTATGAACTTGTTGCCATAAAACTATGTTGCCGTGATCAAAATCTAGAACTGTACTACACTCTTATCGCGATTCAAGGAAAGATGTCAAACCTGCTTACATGAGCAAAGAACCAATCCTTTTTTGGATCACTAACACCCACTATGAAAGTTTGATCAGAAGTTGAGTGAATATCTGTGTATCTGTCCCACAAGCCATACTGCCTATACCTGCGATATCGAAAAACACATTTCTACAGGACCTTCAGATTGTGGTTTCCATTTTCTGGTAAAATAGATCATAGACTATCTTAGCCTTGACTGGAACTAAGATAATTATGTAATGTTATATATCTATATTCCTTTACTGGGAAGAAGAAGTTGCTTACTTCTCAGGGCTATTGATAAATAACCTGTTGAGATACATAGGTTCAACCTCAGGGACATAGTACCCATTTGCGGTACGATCAGGGAAGCCAATCTCCCACAAAGTTGGGCCATCTCTTGGAGGAACGTATATCAAATTTCCCACTTGCGTTTCTAACCCTGAGAAATATATCAGTAGTCTTTACATTTAAGAAAGTACATATGCTTTATGTATGCAGGTACACAACAGATATAGATGCGTGGTGATGGAACTACCTGCAGAGATGGTAACTAGTTCTTTGTTAAGGAAATTGCCAATGAAACCTGGAACCCAACCATGGATTCCGTAGACCCCGGGGACAACATTATTTATGGTGAATTTTCCAATTGCATCTGTTTGCACCCAGAACTGATAATCCTACAAAATTTCCAAAGTTAGCTTTGAAGCTTATGCAAAGTAGTTGAAGGTATGACATCGTAATATGAATTGCAATAATAGATCAGGAATCACCTTGCTTTCTGTTTGCCAGCCTCCTTCAGTTCTTGCAGCTGTAACACCAATATGCGCATGCTTGGCAGGGATTAAGGAAGTAGAGACAAACCTGTCAGAGCAGGTAAAATTAGGACCATCCTGTGCAGCTTAAGTTGGACCTGACGAAAAGTTTAAAAGTTTGAACGTACAGGGGAAAGAGGATTATTTTCTTGAGTTATTTGACGCATGGGTATTTTTGTGAGCTCTACTTTAACAAGTAACTTTATATACCTGTCTTGGACGAACAGTCTTCCTGTTATAGAACCCCGTTTTTCAGCCTTGAGGTAATACGGTGATGACACGAAGTCATATGGCCATGCTGCCATTTCAAGCAGCCTCTACTATGATTGAAGCATGAAAAGGAAATTTATAAGATAATGGCTTGAGATATTGCTTATTCCAGAGCAGGCAGTAAGAAGCAAAACCATGTATGACAGTCGTTCATATGGATGGTGATTGGGGATAAAGAAGTTATGTGCATTTAAAGCAATTGTACCTGTTTTTTAGCATCTGACCACAATTTGTTGGCCTCTGACACGTACGGAGTTGAATTAAGGTATACGAAGATGGGTCCAAAGACCTTCCTCCACTCCTCACCGGGTTGAAATTGAGCTAATATATCGTCTCCAATGTAGTGAGTTCCGTGAAACATCTGTTGCATCAAAATTTCCAACGGTGCAAGCTGAGTATCCATTTCAGCAGCTTCTAAGCACTTTCTGTTAGAAGTATATGGACTAATATAATCATAACAGCATTTATTATTGACACTTTCTCCATAATTTGGCTTGTAGCACGAAAACTACCGACCATTTTTCAGCGATATTCATGATTTTCAATCGACTTCAATAGTAAATGCTATTTATTGTTAGTACTAAAGAGCAAATATTTGTAAAACATAATCAATGTGCCGATCCGGAATGGCCTTAAACCTAGATTATTAATTTTATGTAAGATGTTCATTTTCAATTGATGATATATTAGATCTGTAGTTTCAGACGGAAGTTACAGCGAGGGTAGTTGGACCAGTGTGGACTGTGAGATTTTGCTTGGTAGGACCACCGTTTCGGAATTCCTGACTAGGAAATATTGTCCAGAATCCAATCACAGGATTGGAGCCAATCCATCCATGGACTCCACCATCTTTATTGGCTACAGAGTACTGATACCTATCATCGACCTGAATGGGAAGATATAGCCAAGTTCTCAGAAAATCCATTTTTGTTGATTGACTTGAACATGCTATCTACTTGACAAACAATTAAATTCAGCGTCCTGCGCACCTCTCCCTTGAGATCTGGATTAATGGGATTTACCAACAGAACTGACTCGGGAACAATTAGCTGTTTGCTTCTATCAGGATGCAGGTCTTCTGGCATTGGCATTATCCTTTGCTTCTCATTTGAGATTGCCATGTAATGGAACCTAACCAAGTCCACAGGGAAATAAGTTATTGCTAGCAGGAAAATTGACAGGCCTTGGAATAAAAGAAATTTAATTGAGAAGCTTAAAGGGCCTTACTTATCCCTTCGCAATTTGAAGACCATCCTTGTCTGAGAAAATTCAAAAGAATGAGAACCAGCAGGGTGCTCGTATATCGCATAGCAGTAGAATCCTGAAACGCCACTTCTAAGTATGTACCTGAAAAACAAAGAGACGCGCTAATGCCCATTAAAGTTAAAGAAATATGAAGGAAAAGCTGATAGTTGAATGGAATGATGTGACCTTATGTCTACACTAAGTGGCAGCTTGATGGTTTGAGTGGAGGGATCAAAAATTCTCCTGAAAGAAACTTCTACATGATCATTGTTGCTGCTAATGACTTTGTATTCCGAACCGCTTAGTCTGTGGAAGACAAGGAAATTAAAATAAGGTTTACGTGTGGTGTATCTGTGTATTAATTAGTCAATCTACAACAGAGTGTGAATGTGTGAAAAAGTTCTATTCTCTGATATTCAGCATACAGCTGATACGTGTCAGGGCAACCTGGCCAGCTCCAGTTGATGTCCCAATATCTGCAAAACATTGACAGACAATAGAATAGCTGGCATTAGCTTACTTAAGCAGAAAAGTAACTTGCAAACAGTCACTTGACATTTTCTTAGATCAAACCAACAGAAGAAATGTTGGCTAATATGGAATAGCGGCCGAAGGTTTCCATGAAAAGGGACAAATTCCCGGATATTCGTATAGATATCTTGCAAAATATGAAGCTAATTACCCCCTACTAGATTTGCTTAGAGAGAGGTCAAGCACGTTCTCCATTCCTCCGTACTTGATGCCAATTAAGTACCCTTGAGGTTTCAGTATTGTAAGCCTTACCAAACCATTTTCCAGTAGGACCTACATACACCAAACAGCCATGCATTCAGATACATGGATAGATAGATAGATAGAAAGTTAGAAAAAGAAAGAGAACAGTTATAGTAGACACTCACATATGAACCTTCGGTTGTCAAGCTCACTTTCCTCTGCGCCATAACAGAACTCGTCTCGTCTTTCTCTCAACTCCCGAAACTCCTTGAGCATGAGATGTTGGTTAAGGAGAGTCTGTTCGTTGGTTACTATGAGAACCGGCTTTTAGATACGGACCTTAATTTTCTTCTGGTTGTCGCAGTCGAAATGCTTGCAAGGCGTTAATTTCTAGCCCAAGATCAACAAGAATCTCTCAGTATTTTATTATTATTTTTCGTTACTTCTTCCACCGCCCGTTTGCCCGTCTTGTTTTATTATTCTTGAATCGAGTCAGTGCCAACTTTTGCGATCAGGGATATGCATAGGGCGATCAATATATGAATATTCATAGTAGATGCCAACTACACGGAAACAAACTTCTCAATGAATATTACAAACGTTTAAAAATGGCATAAAATTTATATTCCAAAGTTCAATTATCTAATCAGATAACAATATGCATTTCAAAATAATTTGGGTCATATATATATGGTTTGTGCTAATAATACAAAGTTGTTTCAAGCTAATCTTTTTTATTCATATGCTACTCACAAATTTTTATTAACAATTCTTGAACTGATGTTATTGCTTTTTAATAGTTAAAAAATGTATATCAACAATCTTAAATGAATTTTTTAATAAGAAAACAATATCGTTTGCATATGATAGTAATGTTTTGTATTTTTTGAAAAATAAATGGTATATTACTATATATAAAACTATTACAACATTACAAAATTAACGAGTTCAAGGCCACAGTTGCTTATCGTTAGATTACAAGTTATCTATAGGAGTCAAGAAGTGAAGATTACAAAGACTAGATAATAATAGACTTCATTAGTAATGTTTTATGTTGATACTTAAATAATATAAAATTAGCTGACTATCCATTTTTCTTAATGACACACGTATATGCATCTATACAAATATTTCTTAGAATGGGAAAAGTACCAAATAAAACTTTTTTTAATGTAATTAAAACAAGCAAGCCAGTTATGAATTATGTTTCATATTTGGTTATAGTATAATACAATACTGGTATCAGTCAATATCAAGTGCTCTTTTGAGTATTTTTTTAAATTATAAAATAATTCTTAAATTTTTTAAAATTACCAAATTAATCCCTAAACATATCTATATAATTTTTAACTTAACATTAACCATATCTGATGGAGCACCATCAAGCCCAACAATTTCTACCGTGAAGGAGCCCATCCAAGCCCGTCCAAGCCCACAATGAAGTTATAGGTTTTGCTTCAGCCTTTCGGCCTTTGCAAAGTTTGTAATTGTGAAGCCCAAGTTGACATGTTGCAAAGTTTGTATTTGTGTAGAGCCATTGACCAGCCTTTAAATTGACATGTTGAAGCCCATGACAGAGCCCAAGACATTTTGGAGGTTCAACACAAGTGCTTCATAAAGTCTTCTTTTGTTATGTGATGAATAAGAGCTTTTAAAGCTCATTAGTTTCCTTATTTATTTATATTTCAGTTTCCTTTTAATTTCTACAACTTATGGTAGTTGTAGAAAAATCATATCTTTTTTCTTATACTCATTAGATTGAGAAACTTCCTCATCAATGTTGTAGTTCACTTCTTGAACTTCAATTTAGCCTCACGAACCATACCAAAATTCCGAGCTGTTTTCCCAAAAATGCACTTTGAAATCGTCTAATTGTTGAGCCTGCAGTTTCAGCACTTTCCTAATCTAGAACCAATTTATCAAGAAAATTCATAACTTTTTTTTTTCTAGACATCAGATTGCCACGATTCCTTCACCAAAGTTGTAGTTCACATCTTGAAATTCAATTTGACTTTCAATTTCATCCCATTTGACTAAGCCAATCGTCCAGAACATGAGTTAGAAATCGACTATTTTGTTTTCACCTGATAAGACTAAAACTGTCCAATTTTCAAATCACCACCACCAGCCACCATTTCCACCACCAATTTTGGCCACCACCAGACTCCACACACTATCAGTTGGTATTAGAGCCGTGGATTTGATGACCTAGGACATTGGGATTGAAGGTGTTCTCTTAAAGTTTCAATTTTTGTTCAGAATCCGTTTATATATTGATGTGTTGTAAGCCTCTTTGTAAAATTTGAGTACATTTAGAGGCCGCTTATTGGGGAAACAAATTTTTCTCATAAACTGCTACAAATTTTATCGTGGAATTGAACAAAGGAGCCGGTCTTTTCTTATGAGGAAACTGTGAAATTATTTTATCAAGAAGGAAGCCGTTTGGTCCAAGAACAAAGATGTAAGAGGAGGGAGGTTTTTGAGAGTTATGAGAGGGTTGAATTTCAACAGAAAGCTCAACTTGCACACAAAGCTCTTACGGAAGAAATTAATGCCTTTAGCCTTAAGCTTGAAGCGTTAGGGGCTCAAATCAAGGCTACGACACAATCTTAATCAAAGGCAGAATTAATGGAATCTTAAGTGGAGAAAAATTCTTCCTTGGAGTCATCACAATTTGTTGAAGAAAATTGTCATGAAGAAATTATTAAATTTCATGGAGCTATCAATGGAGATTTTCTTGTTGATGTGGAGTGTGAACTCTCACATGCTGAAGTTGAACCACGAGAAGATGTATTATCTTTTGATGGAGAATGTGACAATAAGCCATTGGATTCCATTTTTGATGACAAAGAGACCTTAAATGATGAAGAAATTCAGCAAAATTGTCTTGTTCCAATTCCTTCGGTCCAAATTGAGACTCTCTTTAATGGAGCTGCCTCTTTGCCACTCATGGATTCCCATCAAATACAGTTAAGAATCAATCAAAAGAAGGAGTCGCTTGAGGTAAAACTGTATGAAACTTTGGTCACCTTTAAGTGTAGGCTTGTTCATGATAAAGTAGGCTTGAGATTATTATATATGACGAAGATATAACAATGCTTAATATTCTGAAATTTAGGACTATATTTGCTGATCACATGATGAGCCATAAGTATGAGTTGTTGAATAGCTTGAAGTATGACAATGCCATGACTAGGATAGATCAAGTTTTGCCTTGGTGTGGTGTTGCTTTAAGCTTGAAGATTTGGTTGAGTTATTTGTTGATTGATATGAGTAGTGGTTGCTTGAAATTTGATGTAATGGAGTTAAGAATGCTAATAAGTTACTTGCAGGTTAGTCAAAGGCTCAAAGGGACAAGTTGAAGAGTGATTGAGTACTATATGTGGGATAACCCCTATCTCTAGAGGCATTATGCTAATCAAGTAAGAAGAAGGTGTGTTCTGGAGAGTAAGATTCTTTCTATTTTAACCTTTAATCACTCTTGTGCGTATGAAGTGCATTTTGGAGCAAAAAAGGTTGCCCATAAGGTTTTGGAGAGGGGTTTTTATTGGTCCTGATGAAAATGCTTGGCTATAAATTTACTCTTAATGTTTAGTGATTAATGTTAGGTTATGCTTAAGATACTTATTTTGATTCATATTTTGTTTTAGGAATAAGTTGAAGAAATAAGAACCAAAATAAGGTAAAAACATATCCTTGGAGTCATCCTATTAATGCTCAATCTTAATTGCCTTCATAGAGTAAGAAGGAGATGAATTAGGGTGAATATGGTATAAAGAATACAAGAAATGAAGATATTACAACTTACACTATCGTATATGAGACCATATAACTCACTGGAAGCGTGCGGGAGCACAAAGATGCCATTTTAAGCACCTCTACAACCTACACTCTCGTGTGTGCACTTAAATAATGATTTAAATGAGCTATATGATCGTGTAACTCACTATATAAGTGTACGTTCATGATTCTTACAATTCTCACATACACGACCACCTATATGCCCATTTAGTTGACCTTGTATTATGATAAAACCTTAATTTTTCCTATAAAAGGGAATTTATGAGGCCAAATGAGGTATGAAGACTTTAGAGACAAAAAAGGAAGGAAAATTATTTATCCCTTAGACTATGAGGAGCTAAACTTCATCCTTCCAATTCAAAGAGGATATCAAGGCTGACAAACATGTTTGGGCACTGATTAATCTAGCGATATAAAAAATAATTACAATTTAACATGGTATAACATTTTGTTAAATTGTAGATTAAAAATTTTACTAAATTTTATGAAACCTAAATAAAACCATTTGGTTATGTTTTAAAAAACAAAGCTAAAACTTTTTGGCTACTCTTTCAAAAAATGTAGCTAAAAAAACATTTAACTGTATTTTTACGTAGCCAAAAACATTTAGCTACATTTTTTGGCTACATTTCCGAAAATGCAACTAATTGTTTTTACCTACGAAAACTAAGTGTAGCCAATTGGTATTGGCGATGATTTCCTAAAATGTCGCTAAAAGTTTTGCGCTACAAAAATAAAGCATAGGTAAAAATTATAAGCGACGATTAGCGAAAAACGTTGCCTATTGTTTTCAGCCATGGGGTTTTAGCGATGTTTTTAGTGATGAACATAAATCGTCATTAATGATTATTATCAATCATTTTTGGAACTTTAGCTATGATTTTTTCGTAGCTAAATGTCCTTTTTGTTGTACTGGGATTTAAAAAGATCTTTCAAACAGTGGTTTTTATAACTTTTGAATTTTCGATTTGGGCTACCTGCACCCGAATAAGATTGAAACCTTTTTATTTAATTTCTCAAAATACAATACTACTTTAAAATTTATAATATAATTAATATATAAACACAATAAAGTATGAATTATAAATTCGTACCATATTATATATTTTAATCATTTTCGAACATGTGTCTAACCTTAGAACAAGTTGGTCTGAACCTTTTAATAATTTATTTAAAATATAATTCCAATCTTAATTAAAATTTATGTAGTATCATAATCAATTATAATTACATAACAATTAGACTCAAATATGATTAGATAACTTATATGGGTCATTATTTATTAAGTATTTAATATTTAATCCTAAAGTTTCTTCAAGTATATATACTAAGGACGAGTTGGGATGGACGACCACGCAATCCATCCCAACCGTCCATTTAATCCAACGGTTAATCCATCCCCCTCCTCCACGAAATCCATCCCCCTCGTCCGTTTGATCGGATGGCTGTCTCTTTATTGAATGTTGTGTCGTTCAGTGTTGTGTTAAGTCATCTCGCGGTGAATGCTGTCTCAGTGTTGTGTCAACTCATCTCCCTCTTCCATTTATTCCCTTATTTATCGTTTTTTTACCCAGAGTTCCGCAAAGCTTTCTCTCTCTTTCTTTGCCTCTCTGCCCTTGCCTTCCTCTGCTCCTCTCTCCTTCTTCTTTCTCAGTTCTCCGCCCTCCTCTGCTTCTGTCTCTGCAGCTTTGGTAAGTTTTCGTTCTTGTCTTTCCTTGATTCTGTTTTCCTTTTTGATCCAGGTTTTATTGTGTGCACGCAGATGGCCTACATTCTTCTCTGCAACTTTGGTGAGTTTTCGTTCTTGCCTTTCCTTCATTCTGTTTTCCGTTTTGACCCAGGTTTTATTGTGTGCACAGATGGCCCACCGTTTATGTACGTTTACGTGTTTTCTTTTTTTCCCCCCTTTTTGTCTTTGGTTTTTTCCTTGCACTTTCAGTTTTATTGTGTGCACAGAGATGGCCTACGGTTTTATTCGACATTTGGAGTTTCTCTGTAGCTTTGGTAAGTTTTATTGTCTGGGTTTTTTCTTTTGTTTCTCTGCAGCTGTCGTGAGTTGTTTTCCTTTTTGTGTTATTGTCCTTTGACTTTCATCCAGGTTTTATTGCGTGTATACAGATGAACTCATCCAGCTTTGGTAAGTTTACGTTTTTCCTACAGTTTTTTCCTTCCTTTTTTATTTAATTTAAATGGTCAAAAGATGAACTCTTTCGCAGATGCTGCGCTGGAATTAGGATTGCTAGCATCTGACTCTTACATGCAACAAACACTTGAGGGAGGTGAGATTTTGGAAGGTTTTAAATAATTGCTGGCTTGCCAGCAAAGATTTCTTTCTTTCCTTAAATATGCTGCAAGCCAGCAATTATTTAAAACCTTCCAAAATCTTCATGAGGGGTTTCTCGGTATTAAGAAGGACAAGTTATTTCTAATGCCTCACTAAATAATCTTGTCCTTCTTAGCAGACCAAATGCTACGCTCTTGTTCTATTGTTCGCCAAGAAATCCTAAAGGGCTCTGCGAGACTTTGGGAGACAACCTATGTTTTGACTACTGTGCACACGGGAAAATGTTTGCGGATTTTGCTCCAGCCGAGATCAAAGAAAAGTTGGTTTAGCTCATTTGTTTCATCTGATGTGTCGAACGTCCAAATGCTGAAAATTAATGCAGCTAACATTCGGCATTTAATACCTCTGGGAAAAGTTGGTTTAACTCATTTTTTTCTTTTTATGTGTCAAACGTCTAAATGCTGAAAATTGATGCAGCTAACATTTGGCATTTAATACCTCTGTTGTTTCTTATGTAAAGGAGTGGAGATGACAAATTTAAACATCCCTCGGACTCTTATTTACTGCATTCATATGAATTTCAAATACCTATATTCAGCTAATTATCATATCAATTAATTAATTAATTAACATTTTGACCTCTCTGACGTACTTAATAAATGTGCATAATATGATACATAATAAAACCCTTCGTCTAACTTCTCTTTGCACTTCGTCTTACTTTTCTATCGTCTCATTTTCTTTCGTCTGTTTTCTATCATCTCAGTTTCTGCT